>CM029377.1:25582666-26120166 GCA_017165825.1 Hepsetus odoe
GCCACAGGGCAAGAATGCGTCCTGGAACTTACTGGGATGGAGGCAGTCTACCCGAAATCCCTAGCTTAGGCGAGGTGATAAAGTTTTTGTTGTAATGAAAAAAAAAAAAAAAGAATTGTTAAGGTTTGACATATGCTGTTGACATATTTGAAGACGTTGTTATAAAGTAGTGTTAACAGGGGGAAGGGGATGTAGTAATGTATTATAGTGTGACCACTGGAGGGCGTTCCAAGGCAATAGGGTGAGTTACTCAGGTGCGGAGAAACAGGTTGTTGTTGTTACCTGGTCGGGCCCAGCTTGTGTGTGTGTTAAGAAGACCCCTGTACAATAAAGAACCCTGAAGTACATTCCTCTGCCTCCACAATCTGCTTCCTCCCAGAATATTACACTAATCCTCACCTGTTTATTAACCTAGCTTCCACTTCTCTTCCCCAAAATGTAATCCTGTCACTGATCAACTTAATACTTCTATAGTTCCTACATCTCTGCATCTCACCAATATTCATGTATATCAATATCAGTACACGCCCCGTCCCTCTGTCTAGGCAACTGGTATAGGTTTTTTTTGTTTGTTTTTTTTAGGTTTTCCTCCTTAGTGTCCAACCTGTCATACAACTAAACATACACCTTATCTTTTATCTTTTAGCGCCTCTTTCTCTGCACTGTGTCTCATCTCCTTGTAATTGTGTATTTTCTTCATATCTCTGACTATCCCACTTCTTAGCCAGCCTCTTTATCTGAATATTATACTGAATATCCTCTGAAAACACTGGTTTTCTTTATTCTCATTCTATTGTCAAGATGTCACACCTAGTTTAACCTTTAGAATTTCTAGATATACTTTTGTCAGACTTTTGTTTTGTCTTCAGGTGTGTCTGTATGTACATGAGAATATATATATTTATTTATGGATAAATGATTGTGTGTGGATTTCTCTTTATATAAATCATAAATATATTAATAGTTAAATATATAAATATTAATGTCTAAATATTCTGAATATAGTTAATGGGTTTCAGGAAATGGGTTTCATTTCAGTTATTTAATTATTTAAGTTAGAAATATTCATTCTTTAAAGTGGAAAGTTGTAACACCCTTCTCCATCCTTTTTATAAAGGAATTTGCCAGTTATCTTAGATCATTAAAATATATATGATTTAACAAGACAACCATCCTTGCACTTTTTGATGTCACATTAAGTTAAAGCTCAACTTGACCAGTCAGATGTACAGGTGAATTTATTTATTAATAAAAGAAAAATCCAACTGTACAATTCAAATAGTCATTAATGGTAAAAGAAAAGAGCACACCTCCTGTGAAGTATTTATTCATTTTCTACACAGGGAACAATATACTTTCGATAATACAAATGGATTAATCAAAGTCAGGGATTTTGTAGGATTATAGTCAGGTGTAAAACCAATTTTACCAAACAGGTGCTGATGATTATCAATGTCACATGTAGGTTGAAACACAGTCATGTTTGGAACAACCTACCAGCTGAGTTCCTTCAAAAACTGTGCAAGTGTACCTAGAAGAATTGATGCTGTTTTGAAGGCAAAGGGTGGTCACACCAAATATTGATTTGATTTAGGTTTCTCTTTTGTTCATTCAGTGCATTTTGTTGATTGATGAAAATAAATGATTAACACTTCCATTTTTGTAAGCATTTTGTTTACAGCATTTTTTCACACCTGCCTAAAACCTTTGCACAGTACTGTGCATATGCAAAACTATTCACCCCCTTGGCATTTTTCATGTTTTGTTACCTGGAATTAAAATGGATTGTTTGAGAGTTTGCACCATTTCATTAGCAGAACATGCCTACAACTTTGAAGATGTATTTTACTTTATTGTGAAGCAAACAACAAATTAACAACAAATAACAAAATAACAAAAAACTTCAGTGTGCATAACTGTTCACTCCCCTAAAGTCAGTACTCTGTAGAGCCACCTTTTGCGGCAAATACAGCTGCAAGTCGCTTTAGATAAGCCTCTATGAGCTTGCCACATCTTGCCACTGGGATTTCTGCCCATTCCTCAAGGCACAACTGCTCCAGCTGCTTCATATTGGATGGTTTTTGCTTGTGAACAGCAATCTTCAAGTCTGACCACAGATTCTCAATTGGATTGAGGACTTTGACTAGGCCATTCGAACACATTTAATGTCTCCATGTCTTACATGTCTCCCCTTAAACCACTCGAGCGTTGCTTTAGCAGTATGCTTCAGGTCATTGTCCTGCTGGAAGGTGAACCACCGTCCCAGAGTGTGTGTGTGTGTGTGTGTGTGTATACAAGATTAAAGATTACACATGTATTTATCAAAATATATGGAATTAAATGGGATGTTATTAAGGCTCTGGTTCGCCCTTAATATTTTTGTCCATGCTATGCTAATGCATGGACTCTGCTAGCAGTTATCTGTAGACAAAATCTGTAGAGGGTGGACATCTGTAGTCCACCGGTTACTGGACTAAATACTCTTACCAATGAAGAACTGGACTCACTCTTTCACTATGGAAGACCGTGAACTAGATTTTTGCTAACACACTCATTTTTGATCAGTGTGAAAGGATCTGAGGGTGTTTTTTAAAGAAGTGGAACAAGGAGTGAAAGGAAAGTGAGCTCAGTTTGCTTTGCCCTCACACTTTCTTCAGTCTTCAAAAAATAACTTGATTTTGATTCTGCTGCACAAAAACACAAAAAGTGATTTTAATGTTCATGCCTTCAAAGTGGACTTAAAATTATTGGCCTTGTTATCCCAACCAGTGGCCGTGGTTCTGTTTGTTTTATCGAGCGTCCAGTGTAAAAGTGAAGAAGGAGCGATTTGTTTTCACAACGCACAGGAGAAGCAAACCAAAGTGAGAGCAGCTCACAAAGAGGTCAGATCGCTCCAGAGGGTCTGAATGTGACTGGTGTGTTCACGTCTACACAAAATAGTCGATACGAGTTCCTTTTTAGAGTTAAAATGATGCAAGAAAATGAAAAAATGGAGTCAGTGCCTTGATGATGTCAGGCTTTCATTCCACAGATTCAACCTTTTTAGCTCATTTTATTAAATTTTTTTATATATATATAAAATATTTCTTTACTTTATTAGGGGTCTTATAAATGCTCTTCACTGTATTAGGGCTCTTAAACGAGCGAATTGTCCTCAAACTGTTTACACGATATCTATTGTCCAGATTTGTCCCCTTCTCGAAGATTCATCCTCTGCTCTGCCCTCCCTTCAGCCCATCTAAACTAATAGGCCAAGGGAAAGAAATAGTGACCTCCTCCGTCTTTTCTGCCTCTTCCTCCTCCCCTGCTTTCCCTTTTCAGTGCTGCCATCCATCCTGATACACTTTCTCCCCTCTCTTTCTATTTTTATTCGGTACAATCCCCCCTCACTTCCACCCTCCCACCACTGCTTTGTTCACTTGTCTTCCCTCTTCTCTCTTGGCTACCTCTCCACCCCTGCATGTGGGGCAGCCCTCCACCCGCTAAATTATAAACAAGGTGTTAGGCCTCATACACTTGTTCTTCCAGAGTGAACAGTAGGGGGAAAATAGCATATCATTTATTCCTATTGAATAATGCAAGTCAGTTTTTTATTTATTTATTTTTTTAAAGAAGAGTGAGCTCTATTTCTCTGGCTGTTAGTGGAAACATTTCAGATGAAATGGTCAGCTGTCATGCCTATGGGAAAAAGATTGTTAAAGTCCGTCTAGCGCTGTTAAAATAGGAATAGACACTTTAGAACTCAATTGACACCCAAATATCCCAAACAGTCAGTCAGACCCAAGCGGGGTCGCGGGGGGTGCTGGAGTCCATCCCAGCTTACACAGGGCGAAGGACAGGGGACACACCTTGGACAGGTCGCCACCCCATCGCAGGGAGGAGAGAGACGGGGACGGCACCTTGCTCAAGGGTACCTCAGGGCAACCTATTGGGAAGGGGTTCGAACCCCTGATCCTCCGATCATGCAGCCAACACCCTAACCCCTAGGCCACCGCTGCCCCATCCCAAATTGTTTCCATAAAAAATTTCGGATTGTCTGTATGGAATAAACAAAAAAAAAAGTTCTAATCTATTAACTATATGAAGTGAAAGTGGCTTTTTGTCATTATGAAACAGCACACAGGGAAACACAACGATGTGCATTCAACCCACACACACCATGCAGCAGTGGAAAACCATATCCAACTCCCGGGGAGCAGTGATAGGGACGGTACCTCGTGTAGGGTACCTCAGGTGTAACCTATTGGTCTGGGACTCGAATCCACGACCTTCGAATTATGGTGCCTATTCCCTAACAGCTTGGCTACTGCTGCAGTTTAGGTAAGTTTATTATCTGAGAAGGATTAAAAGTGAAAAAGAAAGTGACTATTCTTGTCATTGTGAAACACAGCACAGCACACAGTGAGACACAACGAAATCAACCTCTGCATTTTACCCATACACACACCTGCAGCAGGGGGCAGCTAATGAAAGTGCCCAGGGAGCAGTGATGGGGACGGTAGCAGGGTGGCGGTGGTCTAGTGGTAGGGTACTTGCCTACAGACCTCTGGATCAAGAGGTCCCAGGTTTGAATCCCACCTCTGGCACTGCCACCACTGGGTGGACTGTCCCCCTGGGTCAATTAGGACATGGAAGTCGCTCTGGATAAGAGCGTCTGCTGAATAATGTAAATGTAAATGGTATCTTGCTCAAGTGTAACCTCAGTGTATCCTCAGGTCAGTGTAACCTACTTGTCTAAATTGGATTGAAACCCACGACCTTCTGGTACTGTGGTCTAGTCCCGAAACACGCCGCTGCACCTGTGGCCTAGTGGGGAGACATTTAGGGAGTTATCATTAGCTAACTATTTCATCAAAGTGACAGTTAGCAGAAAACATCTTTGAAGTGTATTCCCTTTTCACAAACGTTATTGCAACAAAGAAAGGTTGAAGCATGTGGTTCAAATGTCACACATCACACATCTCATCACATCTCTATTGGCTAAACTTTAGGGAAATGTGTTAATTTGCTAAATTGATTGGTCAAACTATATCATATTATGACATGTTTGTTATGATCTATATTATGTGTATATACAGTATCTCACAAAAGTGAGTACACCCCTCACATTTTTGTAAATATTTTATTATATCTTTTCATGGGACAACACTGAAGATATGATACTTTGATACAATGTAGCTGTCCATGTACAGCTTGTATAACAGTATAACAGTTTGCTGTCCCCTCAAAATAACTCAACACGCAGCCATTGATGTCTAAACTACTGGCAACAAAAGTGAGTGCACCCCAAAGTGAAAAATGTCCAGATTGTGCCCAATTAGCCATTTTTCATCCCTGGTGCCATGTGACTCATTAGTGTTACAAGGTCTCAGGTGTGTTAAATTTGGTGTTATCGCTCTCACACTCTCTCATACTTGTCACACATGGTACCACGAAGTTCAACATGGCACCTCATGGCAAAGAACTCTCTGAGGATCTGAAAAAAAGAATTGTTGCTCTACATAAAGATGGCCTGGGTGCCAGCACCCTGAAACTGAGCTGCAGCATGGTGGCCAAGACCATACAGCGATTTAACAGGACAGGTTCCACTCAGAACAGGCCTCGTCATGGTCAACTAAAGAAGCTGAGTGCACGTGCTCAGCATCATATCCAGTGGTTGTCTTTTGAAAATAGACGTATGAATGCTGCCAGCATTGCTGCAGAGGTCGAAGGGGTGGGGGGGTCAGCCTGTCAGTGCTCAGATCACGTGCTGCACACTGCATCAAATTGGTCTGCATGGCTGTTTTCCCAGAAGGAAGCCTCTTCTAAAGATGATGCACAAGAAAGCCTTTAAACAGTTTGCTGAAGACAAGCAGACTAAGAACATAGATTACTGGAACCATATTCTGTGGTCTAATGAGCCCAAGATGGTCTTATTTGGTTCAGATGGTGTCAAGCGTGTGTGGTGGCAACCAAGTGAGGAGTACAAAGACAAGTGTATATTGCCTACAGTCAAGCATGGTGGTGGGAGTGTCATGGTTTGGGGCTGCATGAGTGCTGCCGGCACTGGGGAGCTACAGTTCATTGAGGGAACCATGAATACCAAAATGTACTGTGACATACTCAATCTCCTCCCTTCAGAAACTGCGCCGCAGGGCAGTATTCCAACATGATAGCAACCCCAAACATGCCACCAAGATGACCACTCCCTTACTAAAGAAACTGAGGGTGAAGGTGCTGGACTGGCCGAGCATGTCTCCAGACCTAATCAGTATTGAGCATCTGTTGGGCTTCCTCAAACAGAAGGTGGAGGAGTGCAAGGTCTCTAACATCCACCAGCTCCATGATGTCCTCATGGAGGAGTGGAACAGGATTCCAGTGGCAACCTGTGAAGCTCTAGTAAACTCCATGTCCAAGAGAGTTAAAGGAGTGCTGGAAAACATTGGTGGCCACACAAAATATTCACACTTTGGGCACAATGTGTACATTTTTCACTTAGGGGTGTACTCACTTTTGTTGCCGGTGGTTTAGACATTAATGGCTGTGTGTTGAGTTATTTTGAGGGGACAGCAAATTCACACTGTTATACAATCTGTACATGGACTACTTTACATTGTATCAAAGTGTCATATCTTCAGTGTTGTCCCATCAAAAGATATAATAAAATATTTACAAAAATGTGAGGAGTGTACTGACTTTTGTGAGATACTGGATATTCCTGCTGTTTTATCGTGCCCACCTATAGGTACCTCTCCTTAAACCTGTTCTCTGACTGAGCACTATGGTGTTTTTATGTTTAACTGCTACACCTCCTCCTCAACCATTTAAGCGAGGATTGTACACATAGCTATAGCCTGTCGGGGTGCTTTCATTTAGTGAAATAAACTCATCACATCCGGGCATCGAATTCCTTTTCATTAAGCATCTCATTTACAATCACGGCTTTAGAGTTTAGTGATCTTATGTTGAGAAGTGTGTGTGTATGTGTATTTATATGTGTGTGTGTATGTGTGTGTATATGTATTCGTGTGTGTGTGTGTGTAGATTAGGGAAACATGATATCTGGCTCAAATCATTTGCTTGTATAAATTACGTATCGGAAAGAAGTTTAGATTTGATATTTCAACTACCTAATGTGTATTAATGATAAAAAGTTTTTTTAAATGTCAATGTTATATACAATATATTTATGATATATTATAAAAGCAGTTCGATATCATCCCAGTTTCTGCATTCTTACACTAATGACATCTGCAGATATGTGTAGAAAATCTGCATAAAGATTGACATTGGCCAATAAATCTCACATCGGTGCACCACTAATATATTTATCTTTTTTTTTATTGCCAAAAAAAAAAATGTAGTACCTAGATCTGATTTGCTTTTGGCCTTGACTTGGTAATCAACTGTTCTCCATCTTCAGATGTGGGTTTTTGCTGTAAAGTATAGCTTGTAGAAACAGCTTTGAAAACCAAAAAACAAACATTGCATTTTTTATAGAAATGTAAACAAAGCACTTATTAAGGTCGCAAATATCGGAAGAACGTCACCTGACACTTTTATGACCTGCGATGTGGATTTAGAATAGCATGAACGCATTAATAGGTACTCTATATGCTCAATGGTTGGATCATTGCATGAGTGGTTTAAGAGATTTTTATAACCCCACAGGCATGAAATCACTGACTACGAAATGGCCTGTCCGGCATGTAATTGAGCACTTTAATGGTACAGTTTCCCGTGCGATTATGACGGTATGTGGACCAGCAGCACAGTGTTAAGAGAAAAAAAAATCAGTTGCATTAAACAGCGTGTCACTTCTCATACAGTCTGTAAATGCGATTGACCTTTAGCTCACTGTGTGACGGCAAAGACCGTGGAGTGAGGGAGCCCATGTAGGCCATGCAGAAGAGACTAATGTTGACTAATGAAGTCTTGTCTGTGCTTGCTCTTTTGCGCCATTAAACAGTTCTTACACTTTGCTGTTGCTTGTTGAGTCCCAAAAAGCTTTTAGCTTTCAGGGAGAGGTTTTTGATTTTGGTCAAATTTAGACATTTTTCTAAGTGCAGATCAAACGGTGAACTACGGGGATAACTAACGAGTCACGCAAGCTTAACTGTTAGTATGATGCAAGCTGCATCATTGCAAACGTGCCTCAAACATTGTTAGGATGCTAAGTAGCTGTAGGGTAGTGCTCATAAGACTATAAGACACCTACAAGTTTTTATAATAGTAGACATGAGCTGGCATTAACATTTATAAAGGGCTATCCCAACAAATGTCACTAAGCCTCTCTCATTCAGCAAGGGTGGCCTAGTTGTTAGTGAAAGAAAAAAAAGTGAAAGTGACTTTTGTCTTGTTCTTGTCATTCTGAGTACACACAGCACAGCACCCGGTGAACGACAACGAAATGGGATCTCTGCATTTAACCCATGCACAAACACACACCGTGCAGCAGGGGGCAGCTATGAAAGCCCCCAGGGAGCAGTGACAGGGACAGTGACATGCTCAAGGGTACCTCAGGGCAACCTACTGGTAAGGGGCTTGAACCCACAATCTTCCGATTTTGTGGCCGACTACCTAAGCACTAGACCATCGCTGGGTTTGAATCAGAGACCAGTAGGTTTTCCTGAAGTACCGTTGAGCAAGGTACCATCTCCATCATTGCTCCCGGGGTGCTGGACATAGCTCCCCCCTGCTGCTTGTTGTGTACAGGTAAAAAGCGGCAGTTTCGTTATGTTTCACTGTGCGCTGTGCTGTTTAACAATAACAAATAGTCACTTTCACTTCAGTTTCACCGCAGACATTGGGCACTTAATGAAATAAGTTTTTATAAGCATCTCAGTAGTTTAATGTCAGCTTTAATGTAGCTTTAAAATGCCACTCTGCAGTAAAATGTTTGCAGTAATTTCAAATAGCTATCATTCCACGATACACTGAGAATATTTCAAAACCTAATGTGTTAACTGTGATGATTAAGGCAGATTGCACGCTACTACTTGTTATTCATGAGCATTCTACTTGTTAGCTGCATTAGCTCGAGTGAGATGCCAGATTTTCTTTGCTGTTCGACTTCAATGGGATGTGGAGAAAACGGTGTAAATTAGATTTCTCTTTCAAAAGACTCAAAAATATGTTGTTTCTCTAATAGAAATGTTATTTTTTGCATGATTTCTTTTCTGATTTGTTTGAGAGGAATTTCAGTGGTTGATTTTTTACGTTCTGGCATAATAAAATGCAGCAGAGTCATTCAGAGTGGTGTGAAATGTTGTGCTCTAGAGAAACCAAGTCAGAATTGTATGGTGGTTGCGAATGGATGTTTGAAGGTTTAATCCCTCTAAAAGCTCCCTAAGAATATGATTACATGAAAAGATGAACACACTGGCCTGCTGCCAAAGGCATTTTTTAATGATAGTTTGGAGAAAGCCTTGGCATAAAATAGATTTTTATAAGCAAAATATATGTGGCAATATTTGATATGGCGAAATAGTACCCGAAGAATGACCTTTTTTCAGATTGTGGTAGTATTTTACCATCATTTACATATTAAAAACTTGAGAGAGGCGATTAAATGGCTGTTTTTATCTTCCAGACATCATGTTGGTATCACTAATATTGTAAGGTAGCGGGAGCTGCTCCGTTTATCCAGAATGAACTATTTCACATCAAACCATTCCAAATGACTTAAATCTCAGTCAACAACCTTGAACTTTTAAGCATGCCCCTCTGCATTATTTTTTTTATTCTTTTGAGAATGGCAAACAGCATATGGTTGGATTTGAACATTGGAAGCACAAGCAGGTGGCTGGTCGTTTGGGCAGCTCTCTCATCTTTGTTCTTTTCTTTACCAAATGTTTTAATCAACAACAGATGACAGGGCAACATTTCAACAGGACAACTCTCAACATATTTCATATGCTTCATAACATTTCACATGTATTAGCGCTTTCTTAAGTTTCACCGTAACCTGCTGAGTCACGAGGATGGATGGAGATCAACAAATGTTTGGATGTTTTTGATGCTTCTAAAAGGGCGTGCTCTATTCACTGTGGCATTTTCTCGTGCTTGTGTTTTCCCTCAAGTTCTGCTCTCTTTTTCTGTCCTTGTTTTTAATGTGTCCTGGGCCACCAAGTCAAACCGGAACAGATGCATGGCTTCTTATTGAGCCGTACGCAGAATTCCCTTTTATATGCAGTCTAATATTTCTTATTGACCAGATAGCTTTGCTCTTTTCCCGCAGCAATAATCATTGAACTGGAACATCTTTTAATTTAATAGAAATTCCGATCCTCTCTCTGCATCTGCGAAGGAAAACCATCAGAGAAGAAGATGCTGAGGTTTTTCATCCTTTACATTTAAAATTTCAGTCAGAGCATCATCAGCCTTAAAAGAGACCATCTTTTATTTTGGCAGTTTATGTTCAACGACCGGCTTTTGCCACTGAAGATTTTTATGAGCTTGTTTTTATTGAAAACACCGCAGCGTAGGTTTATAGGCACTTCAGCCCCCCAGCACTATGCTAGTATTCACCACAAAGATAACCTTAGTCTACATAATGTGCATTTTTTGTATTGTTTTATGTTGGCATATTTTTGTAGAGTGAAGCACTTGCATTGTACCCTGGCTTTTTAGAAAAGTATCTGATTGGATCACTGTCATGCTTACTCACGTTTATACTACTTGAGTGCTTTGCTAAAATAACTGCACATGACACAGAAAATTATACCATGGCCTACTTAATGGCACTTTAACTATGCCATTGCTTCACAGTGCTACATCTACAATTCATTTGTCATTAATTTCTGAGTAGCGACTGCATATTTCACACCATACATGTATGACTCATTATATATTGCCTGTGGCATCTTTATGCCATTATGGAGAGACAATTCACACTCTTACCAGTATGAAATATTCACAATTCAATTAAGAAAATTGTCTCTCAGTTTGCCGTAGACAATGGGAAATGTGCCATTGCCTTTTAATGCCTTTATTAAGCTTAGTTTCACAGCTGTGTCCCCAGATTGCCATTTACCTATTCATTTTTTATTTTTTTTATTTCATGTTTCCACATGTGCTCATGCCTACAGGGTTAAAAAAAAATTAATTTGGGCTAACCAGGGAGAGCTACTGTAGGTGGTATAGCTGCTGAAATGAGATTATGCTCTCTGTTTGCCGGAGGTCCGAGAAAAGGGAGTCTCCCGCAGGCGCCTAATTTACCAGTCCGTGTCTAAATTATTCCTCCTCCATTATGAATAAGGCCCGCAGTGTACAAATCATATCGGACAAAGTTGAGCGGTGCACCTCCGGTGCATGAAATACGCATTAGCCTGGTCTCAGATGGTCCCAGCTGAAACCTTTTGCCGAAATGCGAGTGACCCCTTGTTCGTTTTGTAAGTGAAGTAAAACTTTGATCAAATGAATTACTAGAAAGCTAATAGCCAGAGCGCTCCCTCCTCCAGACAATGTTATTTTTAACATTTTTTTTTCCCCCTACAACCAAACAGGCAATAAGTTTGACAAAGACCGCGAACATTTCTTTTTAATACTTTTGCTTAATAATTACATTTGCATGTGCACCAGCAGTTTTCTAAGTCTTACACTGCTACTCTAACCAAGCTGTGATCATGTGATCAGCATGACTTGATCAAAGATGCCTCTTATGCCAAGCTTTCGTTCTGGAAGAGAATTAAATATGTAAAGAAAAGAGGTAAAAGGGATGCATGTCATTTAAATGATGGGAAACTGAATGAGGACATTTTTCCAGTCACACTATAATCTTGATACTCAGGGCATCAGTTGATGTGTTGAGTATCAGGATCATATTCAGATGGGGCTCAATCTGATATCAAAGGGCAGCGGTGGCCTAGTGGTTAGGGAGTTGGCCCCCGGATCGGAAGATTGTGGGTTCGATCCCCTCCCCAGTGGGTTGCCCTGAGGTACCCTTGAGCAAGGTACCGTCCCCGTCACTGCTCCCCGGGCGCTTTCAATAGCTGCCCACTGCTGCACGGTGTTGTGTGCATGGGTTAAAAGCAGAGGTCCAATTTCGTTGCGGTTCGTTGTGCTTGCTGTGCTGTGACCTCGCAATGACGAGGGTTGTCACTTTCACTTTCAAAATATGTCGGCGAACAATATCCAGATGAAATTCAGTTTATAATACAGTTCACACGTTTATGTTTACATCTGACTGGATCTCCATTTATTAAATTCAGGTGTGAACATGACTCTTCAGTATTTGAGCATTGTAATTTTTAAAGAACTAAAGATTTTAGACTACGTAGCCTTTTATCCCAATTTTATCTCCTTGCCATTGATCCAATGCCATGTGACCACCCTTTGCCTTCAAAACAGCACCAATTCTTCTAGGTACACTTGCACACAGTTTTTGAAGGAACTCGGCTGGTAGGTTGTTCCCAACATCTTGGAGAACTAACCACAGATCTTCTGTGGATGTAGCTTCCTCACATCCTTCATGTAATCCCAGATACACTGGATGATGTTGAGATCAGGGTCCATACCATCACTTCCAGGACTTCTTGTTCTTCTTTACGCTGAAGATAATGACTTTGTTCTTAATGACTTTCTTAATGACTTTGGCTGTATGTTTGGGATCGTTGTCCTGCTGCAGAATAAATTTGGGGCCAGTCATATGCCTCCCTGACAGTATTGCATGATGGATAAGTATCTGCCTTTATTTCTCAGCATTGAGAACACCATTAATTCTGAACAAATCTTCAACTCCATTTGCAGAAATGCAGCCCCAAATGTTCAAGGAACCTCCACCAAGCTTCACTGTTGCCTGCAGACACTCATTATTGTACCACTCTCCAGCCCTTGGATGAACAAACTGCCTTCTGCTACAGCCAAACATTAAAAATTTTTACTCATCAGTCCAGAGCACCTGCTGCCATTTTTCTGCACCGCAGTTCCTATGTGTTTATGCATACTTGAGTTGCTTGGCCTTCTTTCCACATTGGAGGTATGGCTTTTTTGCTGCAGCTCTTCCATGAAAACAACTTCTGGCCAGACTTCTCCGGACAGTAGATGGGTGTACCTGGGTCCCTCTGGTTTCTGCCAGTTCTGAGCTGATGGCACTGCTGGACATCTTCTGATTTCGAAGGGTAATAAGCTTGATGTGTCTTTCATCGGCTGCACTAAGTTTCCTTGGCCGACCACTGCGTCTACGATCCTCAGCGTTTCCCATTTCTTTGTGCTTCTTCAAAAGAGCTTGAACAGCACATCTTGAACCCCAGTCTGCTTTGAAATCTTTGTCTGGGAGAGACCTTGCTGATGCAGTATAACTACCTTGTGTCTAGTTGCTGTGCTCAATCTTGCCATGACATGAAACTGACTTCCACAACCTCACCTTGGTAGCAGAGTTTGGCTGTTCCTCACCCAGTTTTAAGCCTCCTACACAGCTGTTTCTGTTTCAGTTAATTTGTTGATCATAAACCTGACTATAATCCTAATAATATAATATAAAATCCTAATAATAAGGGGCAGCGGTGGCCTAGTGGTTAGGGAGTTGGCCCTGCATCGGAAGATTGTGGGTTCGATCCCCTCCCCAGTGGGTTGCCCTGAGGTACCCTTGAGCAAGGTACCGTCCCCGTCACTGCTCCCCGGGCGCTTTCAATAGCTGCCCACTGCTGCACGGTGTTTGTGTGCATGGGTTAAAAGCAGAGGTCCAATTTCGTCGTGGTTCATGGTGTGCAGTGCTGTGACCTCGCAATGACAAGGGTTGTCACTTTCACTTTCAAAGTCCCTGACTTTGTGCAAGTGTACCTAAAAGAATTGATGCTGGTTTGAAGGCAAAAGGTAGTAACACCAAATATTGATTTGATTTAGATTTTTCTTTTGTTCACTCACTTTTCTAAATGGATAAAAATAAACAATCATTATTTATATTTCTGAAAGCATTCTTTGTTTACAGCATTTTTTCACACACCTGCCTAAAACTTTTGCACAGTACTGTGTGTGTGTGTATGTATGTATGTATGTATGTATGTGTGTGTCTATATATATATATATATAAATATGATCCACTCCAACTCCTGTTTATTTTGGATCTTTGCAGTGTATAATTTGGAAAATTTGCCTTGCACAGGTTGCTTTAGTAATTTATGCTGAAATTAGTGGTTTGCAAGCCTTTAAACACATGCCTGAATATTTGATGCCGGATGGTGGGTGTTTGGAGGAATGCATTTGCATAGCAATGGTTGCACTTCCAATGAGACAACTGTAACTCTTTTAAATGCATTCTGAACCAGTGTTTTTTTTTTTCGTTAGTGGGTTGATGCAAAAAATAAATAAATAAATAAAAATCAGTATTTTACTCATGCTCTGCAGTCAAGTACTCAACATTCCCTTGTTCTCAGTGTGGATAAGTTTATGAAGTTCGACCCACTTGTTTGTTTAATGGCTACAGCTACAGTTTGGAACAGTCTGTTACAAGGATTTTCTAAATCTATTCATTCTGATTTGCCATATGAAAGTCAACAAAAGCCAGTTTAAAGAGATGCTTGAGTGCACCATTACTATTTTGGAGCCCAAGCTATTTTTAAATGCAGATTAAGAAACATTGGGCAATGCTTCACTGTGTTCATTTTTTTGTGTTTTGTTTATGTAGCTACCAACACTAGAACCCGATAGTGGCCCATGTTTGCTCAAAATCACAAAAGCTTCTCTCGAGTAGCTGGGGCAGCAGTTGCCTAGTGGTTAGGGAGTCGGCCCCATAATCAGAAGGTCATGGGTTTGAATCCCGGACCAGTAGGTTGCCCTGAGGTTCCCTTGAACAAGGTACCATCCCAATATCTGCTCCCCGGACGCTGGATATAGCTGTCCTCTGCTGCACGGTGTATGGGTTAAATGCAGAGGCTGTCTTTCATTGTGGTTCGCTGTGTGCTGTGTCACTTTCACTGAGTCTGCTTAATTTGGTGCTGACTGATCAGTCTGGTCTTAAACACAGTATGTCTTAATGTGTATTATACAAAATTAACAAATCTTTAGTGCTATAGGCGATTTCAGACAACACTAGGGCTTAGATCCGATTCCCACATTGTTAAAAACTTAGTTGGCTCTCTTTTTCGTGAGCTGGCATGTGAAAACTTGTCTGAAGTTTTTGCCTGCAGTGTTCGAACAGTGAAGTTCATTTTTTAGCTATATATTAGTGTCATACTGTTTGCCAAACCACATCCATTTACACAATTTTCCACTACTCCAGAGGTAGCTTCACAGCCAAAACCTCAAGATTTCAAATAAGGTTTCAAACTTTACTAAAAAATTGGGTGCAGTTATAAATGGGTGCTTTTTGCTGGATCCACCATAAAAAGTAGATTCTATGGCCCTGTGCATTTTGTCATTTTCCTTTCCTTTTGCTTACACTTTTAGAGTTATGAGTGTGAGTGTGGCCCTGGCTGGGAAGGGGACTTCTGTGAGAGGGAAACAGATGAGTGCACACCAGACCCCTGCAAAAACAACAGCACCTGCACCGACCTGCTCAATGCCTATAGGTAGGTCCAGGGGGTTATTGTTCACATTTAAATTTACGGCATTTAGCAGACGCTCTTATCCAGATTGCCGCAGCATGAATATGTTTGTGATATGCAGCTTTTCATAGGTTTCAGAAGAGGAAGTGCAGTTTTGCACTGATATGAAGTCATGAAGGTTTGGAATACAAACAATAAAGTTTTTCAATCAAACATTTTTCTAGGTGAAGAGGAAACATTTGAAAAGAATATTACACGTGATAGGAAAATCATGTGGGCCCAGGGTTGTTGGTATCAGCACTGGCCAAACAAGATGTTAATTGTTGGTTATCATTATCGACCTAGAAATTCCATATCTGGTACAGAGGGGTTTGGCAGGATTCTAAGGCCGTCTTGCCACACTGGAGCCGGAGAAGCCCCCGCTCTTAGATTAGCGTTCGCAAATGGCTGAGATAATGAATGGCAGATGGCAGGTAAAACAAATGAATCAATCAGTGACACTCAGCGGGGAGAGGGGGTTTGGATCTGTGACTCAGTTGAGGGAAAAATCTGCTGTTGAGCACACACACACACATACACTGAGGAAAAGAGCAGAGAAAGAAAAAGCGTTGGGGGATGGGAGAAGATGAAGGGTTGGTGCCAGGGCTGTGAGCTCACTGCCACCAAGTGGAGTGCACATTCCTCTAGTGCTCTTTCACCAGCTCTTTTTTTTCTCCTTCTTTTGAACACACTTGCGCACACACCCTCACATGCTTTCTGGTAAATATAATCCCAGCTCAGTGCTTTCACCTCCCACTGTCCTACTTCCAGCTGTCTGTAGTTTAATACTCTGCAGTCCGATGCTGCAATTAACCTGTTAATCCCCTCAACTGTTTAGAAATCCTCCTCACGTATGAGGGGGGCCTTTGACAAGTGTGCTCGGCTTTGACTGAACGTGGTGCTTCTTTTAAACTGCTTAAATTCCCCAACACACACACACACACACACACACACACAAGCCCAAAAGAACCTGCATTTTGTTTAGTCCTGTAGAGCTTCAGCATAAAAATAGGATTACCTCATTGTACTCCATACCATTTCATTTTCTCTGTTTTGCAACAACCTTGAATTTAATGGAGTGTTATGAAATTCATATTGATACTGATTATAATCATAGTAATTAATGATACAGCAAGAAGACATTTTTATTAAAACTGGCATCAGTTATGAATTATTACATAAGAGTGATGGGCTAGTACTGTTACACAGTCATTAAGTGAAAGCTCGCAGCATGTCACGGTCTAGAAATAAAAACGCCTTTTACTGTGGGCGAGAAGATAGGAGATGTTTCTTACTTTCATGTTTAGGAAAGTGATGTCACCAGTTATGTGATCCACATGAAATGCAACATAGCGTTTGATGTGATATCCATCTGTTTATGGTTGACATTTATATCTATATTTAGGGCTTGATATATATATATATATATATATATATATATATATATATATATATATATATATATATATATATATATATTTGGAGCTATTTCATGCTTAGAAAGGCTCAGTGCCCTTTGGTAGGTGGGAATGACACACTTGCTACAAGCATTTAGGTTGACACACAATCTTTTGTCTCCCACCAGCCATTAAAGTGCTGCCCAGAAGTACAGTTAGCTGTGAATGGAATACCATGAAATGTTTGGCAATTGTTAATTAATGGTGATAATTCTCTCTGAAGATGAGAAAGTTTGCCTTTTTCAAAGCAACAATATTTATAATCTTTTCTGTAGCACATTGCTGTTACATTGTAATGAATAAATGAAAAAAAATGGTTTTAATTTAAGCATCTGTGTCATCTCATCCAACAAATAACTGCTTTTTTGGCCACATTTGAAGCTAGAAGAGCAGAGATGCTTAAACTAAGCATCAGACTAAGGTTTTAAGATTGATTACACTTTTCTTCTGGGGCAATGGTGACCTAGTAGTTAGGGTGTTGGCCCCAGGATCATGGGTTCGATTCCCAAACCAGGTGAACAAGGTACCATCTCCATCATTGCTCCATAGCTTTAAATAGCTCTGCTGCACCGTGTGTATGGGTGAAAAGCAGAGGCTGAATTTCGTTTTGTCTCACTGTGTATCTTTGGGATTGAGTGTCTTTGTGATGTGCACACAAACTAGCCAAATCCATGGAGGTCCCACCTCACAACTTACAGGACTAGAAAGATCTGCTGCTAATATCTTGGTGTCTGATACCACTCCACACCTTCAGAGGTTTTGTGGAATTGACGCATTGATGTTTCAAAGCTGTTTTTATTGTATGGGAGGTTTCAGGCAGGTGTGATTATTAATGTTATGCCAGATCTGTTTAGGCTTTCACTGCAATTAAAAACCCCAAGCTTGTATTCCTTATATTGTTTTGAACATTTTTCACATACTGCTATTCCAGCTATTGCAATTATGTCCACCATAATATTTTAGCAAGATAGCAGTGTTTCTGTTACTACTTCAGCAAACATAAAGTAAGGTTGTCTTTTTATGACAAGCGTAGTTTAGTATAGAGAGGTGGCCTAGTGGTTAGGGAGATCGGAAGATTGTGCGTTCATTTCCCTCTCCAGCAGGTTGCCCTGAGGTACCCTTGAGCAAGGTACTGTCCCCGTCACTGCTCCCCGGGGGTGCTTTCAATAGCTGCCCCCTGCTTCACGTGTGTGTATGGGTGAAACGCAGAGGTTGAATTTCGTTGTGTTGTGCTGTGCTGCGTTTCAAAATGACACAGGTTGTCACTTTCACTTCACTTTAGAAGCAGCACTGGAATCACTGTGAAGCAGAGCTGGGTTCATCACTTTTATATTATGTGCAATTAAATAATCAACTGTTATGTTACTGATTTTTTTTTTTTTTTTTTTTAAGTTTATTATTACTCCTATTGTTGTTAAAAATACCCCCATTCTTCTTTCTCTGCAGGTGTGAGTGCACTCGTGGCTGGACTGGTCCTGACTGCAGCGAGGACGTGAAGGAGTGTGCATCCTTGCCCTGCTTCAACGGGGCACAGTGCGTAGAATCAGACATCCCAGGAGAGTTCTCCTGCACCTGCCCTCCTTTCTTAACCGGCCCACTCTGCAGGCTGCCGTACGACCCCTGTGACCTCTACAACAACCCCTGCTTGCACAACTCCACCTGCCGCCCCCAGCCAGACGGCACTGCAGAGTGCCTGTGCCTCATAGGTGAGTTAAGGCCACAGGATATTGAGCATGCATGCAGTCACAAACACAACCCGTGCGTGCTGACCAACACACAGTAACTGATCTTGCTGTTTTGGCCTGGTCAATATTCCTGCTGGATGTGACCGTGTTTCCTCTGCAATAGATGGTCAAGCTGTGGTGCGCTACTTCACAGCTAATTTTCATTCATTATTAGCCAGCTTTGTATTTTTTGCATGCTCATCGCATGTTGCTGACCTGCTGATCGGCTGCCTGAGCCCACTGGTTGCGAACAACATGAAAGGCACAATATTTCAGATTCATATATTTTCTCATTAAGATCCACCATTAACAAGTACTGATGTAGCTTTAAAATGAAAATGGCTGTGCCTTTAGAACCATTACAGGTAAATTGCCTCCGTTCTGGTTGTCTGACCTCCACCTCGTTCAAATGTTGATCAGGGCTGAGAAACTGCCAGGGGCTTTTGTGGATGAATAGGTAGAGCATTTTAACATGTTTACATTGTTTATACAGTGAATTAACCATCCGACCATTTCAAAGAGAAGTTTCCTTTGTTTTATGTCTTAAGTAGAAATAGCTACCATTTATGCAAGAGTTGCTAAGAAACACAGCTCATTTAATCTTATCCTCCTCATCGGAAAACAGTCTGTAAATCTTTGTAGCATTTAACAACATAGTAAAGAAAGGAGCTGCTTTTTAATATTAAATCTTAAATCTGTGCATTCTAATACAGTCTAAACATCTGCTTTTTGTCATTTATTCCAATCTGTTTTGCAGCATGTTTTTTTAGGGAAAACATCACCTACTGAATGCTTTTTCTTGGCTAATGAGCATTATATAACTATTTGCAAAATGTCTTTCATCATTGCATTATTCCTGGAGTCCCCTTGCACTGTATATGTTTATTTTTGCCCTGCTCTAACACACCTGCTTCAGCTCATCTGGTAATTACCAAAGCCTTCATGAGCTGAGTCAGATGCTGTTAGAGCATGGAAAACACAAACACATGCAGTGTATCATGTCTGCCAGTCTGGGATTAAGAAGCAGTGCCTCATTAGCTGTGCGGTTTTATTCAGACTCACTTTGGTGGACATGTGCAATAATACTATATTACAACAGACAAAAAAAGTGGATTTATACATTTATATACATTGGTGTTTGAACGTTTGTGATTTTCATAAATCTTAAAACTAGAAAAGGAAAACTCGATTAAACAAATGAGACAAAAGTGTTATACTTTGGCATTTATTTATTGAGGAATCCAGTATTGCATATCTGATTATTACCTGTTTAGAATGAGCATTTCCTTCTAAAGTGTTTTTTGAATCAGTTATATGACAGTCAAGTGTTAGTCTGTAACCTGTTTTTTTTTTTTTTTTTAAGATCAGAGGTCTCTCAAAAATGATTCTTCTAGCTTAAGATGCTTATCTGTCAAACACGGCAAAATGGGCTAAAAGGCAATGTGCATAAAACAAAAAAAATCCCATAGGTGTTTTTAAACAATATAAATATAATTAAATAATAAATGCATAGCCAATTATTGTGCTTTATTGAATTCTTGTCATTTTTATCTATTTTTAGCACTTAAAAAAATGTAAACTTTAAACTCTGATAATGTGTTATGTGATATTTCTAAAGGGTTTACAACCTTTCAAGCATTGACCTTGAGTCAATGAAGTTCAACTGGGCTTCTTGGTTGTTATTTCTATATGTATATCCCACATAGTTCTTTATTCCATGCAACGGCTTCTTTTTGCTCTTTCTCTTCAACTGCAAAATAAATCCTGCCTTTGCTGCAATGCAACTAGTCCCAACGCTTTTATTTAATTAAAGCTACAGGTACCCACCAGCACAGGGGACCTCATATTTGACGAATGGGGAGAACATGGTGCAGGCAAGTGGCTCCTGCTCTGCCTGTGGTGTGTCCTTTTTCTCACACACACATGTGCATGCATGGCTTGTTTGTGGCATTTCTTATTTGCTGCCACCCCTACGATGAGATTAGATCTTATCATGTGAGCGGCAGATTGCCAGCTCCCCTGCTGACACTATTTCCAGTCGGAGGCTGAGCCCCAGTAGTAATGGAAGTCCACTGCATTTTGGAGATGAAGAGCTTCCTGCTTAGAAAAAGGAACACCCAAACTTTGCCACTTGGTTGACCTCTTCATCGCACAGAACATCCACAAACATGTCATAATCTCTCAACAGCACAAACGGTGCAAATAGAAAAAATTAATGACTGTTTCAAGGATGGCTTTGGAATTGCAGCTGGTGATTTGGGGGCCCATGGACACACATTTGTTTGATTCTCTGTCCACTCAGGAATGACATTACTATCCCAATAATAGTCATTAGGCAAGACTCCTAATTTTACCTTCAGCTACCACAGTAAATGGATCTGGGACTGGCTAATATGCATATTCAGAGTCATTAATCATCATAATTTAATTAATAAATAATAATCATAATTTAGCTCATAAAATACTTGTTAGAGTTTAACTTATGCTCACTGAACTTCTACATTATAGTTGATTAAGCCATCATGTTTTCTAGTTTTCAATTTTTAGTAGACTTCAATTGGACTCAGACTCTGCAGATGCAGCTTAAGCTCAAATAGACAAACATTTCTCACTGTGTCCTCTGTTGGGGTTACAGCTGAAATTAAATCTGTAGTTGTTTTTGTAAGGTCAATGTCATTTCTGAACCCATGATGTGTTTCTTTTTTTTCCTTTTCATTTATTTACATGCAATTGCATTGACCCAGCTATACAGGTTATGGAGCTGGTGAAAAGACAGGAGGCAGAGCTGGAAGTGTCAGAGTTAAAGATGCTAAGACTTTCATTGGGTGCGGCGGGGATGGACAGGATTAGAAATGAGTATATTAGAGGGACAGCTCAGGTTATACATTTTGAAAACAAAGTTAGAGAAGCAAGGTTTGGACATGTCTAGAGGAGAGACGAGGATAATATTGGGAGGAGGATTTTGAGATGGACCTGCCAGGAAAGAGAAGAGGAAGGTCAAAAAAGAGGTTTATGGATGTGGTGAGAGAGGACATGCGGGTGGTCGGTTTGAAGGCGGAAGATGCAGAGAACAGGAAAAAACGGAAACAGCAGCAGCTGAAAGAAGAAGAAGGAGAATCGACCCAGCGTATAAAATCTCACCTCATTAACATTAATTTATTAGGACAGAAACATGACTGTGACCACAAAGTTGCACTTTGATCATAGTTATGAGAGGCTTAGTTTAAATTCAGAAATTCCAATTTCGTGTAGTCTGGTCCATGCTTCACATAACATGCTGTACCACACGTTGGGCTGACTTCATCCAGCCTTAGTGAGAAATCCTGCTTTATGAAACACCCCCTAGCTATTGTTATTGTTCTCTCCAGTAGTGTTGAGCAAATACAGCATTCGCCATACACGTTACATGCCGACGTAGTCCTGCCTTAAGTCTCAGCCCAGGGACTGATTAATTCAGCCTTTTGAAATCCCTCTCCCACGCGTTATCATATAGCAAATATATGATTTCAATTATCCACACACTTACACCCACGCACATTTACAACTGTGGCCCCAAGAGCAAATAAATAGGTCGTCAGGGGAGTGTGCGAATTTCTCTACTTGTTGCTGCCATCTTGTTGTTGTTGTTAATTCTAATTCAATGTCACCCCTCAGAATCTATAAGGCTTGTTACTTGACAGCTCACAGTCAGAGCCCAGCAATCCTGAATGTGCTTCTTCAAGCCAGGGAGGGTGAATGAAGGTGGTCTGGGAGAACAACTGGGGCTGAAGGCAGATTTAGTTGCATGCGGTTCTCTATATTATATTTATACTGCGGTGTAACCGGTGGGCGCATGAGCAGGGAAATGAAACGAAAGTTGGGCAGGATAAAAATAGAGCACTTTGGCAAGTCTTTTTCTGGGGAAGAGGAATAGGAAATTAGCTTCTACTGCTGCATATATTACCGCACCCGATCTGTGCGTGGGTTCATCTCTCTCTCCCTCACCCCAAGCATACACACACAGTGCGTCTCAAGATCCTCTCTTCAAATCTGCAGTACAAAGGTCGCCTGGCAAACAATGCAGTTTTATTACACAACCTGCGGTTTGATCTTCGACCAATGTCTCCCACAAGCATGACTTATAACATGCTTCATAGGCAAAAAATATCCCACAAAAAACACCCCAACATCTGATTAAGTAGAATTTATCAACTCTCTCATAGACAAAAGACTCTGAATGCTCTCTTAAACATGAAGGCAAACATAGTCCACTTGGCTTGGGTTATCTCAAACATTATTGTGCTAAATTCAATACTCAATTCGAAACTCAATACTATTCAATACAAGATTTTATTACTGGTCGTTCTAGCTTATTTCTGTGCGTCTGTTCATCAACAGGTGATCACACGGTTAAAAAAGCAACTGGATGCAATGTTCGGCATCTTCTTCTTCTGCTTTCTGCAGCTCCTGTTTAGGGGTCACCACAGCAGTGGTGAAAAAGAAAAAAGCCCGGGGAGCAGTGACGGGGACGGCACCTTGCTAAAGGGTACCTCAGGGCAACCTATCGGGAAGGGGTTTGAACCCCTGATCCTCCGATCATGCGGCTAACGCCCTAACCACTAGGCCACCGCTGCCCCAATCCACTGTTTCCATTTGTTCCTGTCCTCTGCATCTTCCTCTTTCTCTCAGGCCACTGGCATGTCCCCTCTCACCACATATACAGCACTGTGCAAACGTTTTAGGCAGGTGTGAGAAAATGCTGTAAACAAAGAACGCTTTCAGAAATGGAAGTGTTCATCATTTATTTTCATCAATCAACAAAACGCAGTGAATGAACAAAAGAGAATCTAAATCAAATCAATATTTGGTGTGACCACCCTTTGCCTTCAAAACAGCATCAGTTCTTCTAGGTACACTTGCACACAGTTTTTGAAGGAACTCGGCTGGCAGGTTGTTCCAAACATGACTGTGTTTCAACCTCCGTGTGACATTGATGATCACCAGTACCTGTTTGGTAAAACTGGTTGATCAGACACCGACTATAATCCTACAGAATCCCTGACTTTGTGCAAGTGTACCTAGAAGAACTGATGCTGGTTTGAAGGCAAAAGGTAGTAACACCAAATATTGATTTGATTTAGATTTTTCTTTTGTTCGCTCACTTTGCATTTTGTAAATTGATAAAAATAAACAATCATTATTAATATTTCTGAAAGCTTTCTTTGTTTACAGCATTTTTTCACACCTGCCTAAAACTTTTGCACAGTACTGTATAAACCTTCTCTTTGGTCTTTCTCCTCTTGCCTCGTTCAAACATGTTTGGCATAAGAGAATATATCATTATTATTATTATTATTATTATTATTATTATTATTATTATTATATTTAAGTTTCCACTTATGGTGCTTTCCTTTGCTTGGAATTCAGTATGAGTTCTTTAGCAGCCAGAATTATTAGCAGTAGTGGTGATAGGAACCAGGCAGGTTTAATGTCTCTAAAAGCTCCCTTGTATAAAGTAATTACATCAGAGGGTTCCAAATATGCTACTAAGATGTTGTTTTAAATTACTTTTGAAAGGGTTCGCCATCAATATCGCACATTAATATTTAGAAAACCCCTGGGTTCTATTGCAAAGAAATCTTAACTATGAAGCACTTCACGTTAAACTAGTCTGAATTACTGTTGAATGTTAGAGACTGAAATATGCAGAGGATTTGAAAAATCTGTGGAATTCACTTTTAAAGAGCACAGACCAACTAGATGATTTATTACAAAGAGACCTTTATTAGGCTAGAAAAATTAGGATCTTATCAACAATATAAAAAAATATATATATCGTGTTGCTTACTGTACATTGTGAACATATCTTAAGATATCATTCTTATTCTGCATTTTTATTAACAATAATAATAAGTGTCAGCCTTGCTGCATTTTCAGATATTTTATTTTTAAATGAATGCTTTGGCATGGTATAAGCTGTTTGGCTTTTTCAGTCAGGGGAGATGTCAGAGCTAAGCAGAGAGAATAGCTGAAGCTGAAAAGGCTTAGAAATAGAAGGTGACAGTAGGCAGCGTGTCTGGTCCATGTAAACGAAGTGTTCATGCAACATTTATCGAAGCTTGACTACAAGGCCACCCAATCCACCCCCACTTCCCTCCACCTCACTCTGTGAAAAGAGCCTTTTGTGCTGGCCTGCTGATGTTTTTAAATGTCGTAGCGCAAGAACAAGTCTAACCCAGCAATAACGGCTTTCACCAGAGGGCAGGCAGGAGAGAGCGGTAAGCTCATGTCACAGTGTCCTGAAAAGGGAGAGAGAAAGGGAGGGCTAGAGAGAGAGAGAGCAGTCAGAACGATTATAGCGATGATGCAGCACAGCTGATGAAGATGAACACAGACACAGCAGCTCCTGCTCTCAGTGTGTTCTGCTTGCCGCCACTCTTTTTTGCAAAAGCTGCCCTAATGCTCCCTGACGCTTACCGCTTTAAAGACATGGTATGTGGCGGGTGTGTGTCCCTGCCTCTCTTGAACTCTACCTTGCTCTTTTGTTTTGTGATGACTGTGATATGGCATACTGTCAGCACTGCAATAATTCTGTTAAAGATGCAAGAGCTATAAGAGCAGAGCACCCTCCATAATTTTTGGCATCCTTAGTAAAGGTGAAGGAGGGGGAGTGGCTTTTAAACGAATTATTTTTTGGTGTTTCTCCAGTTCGACCGCGGAACCTCTCAGTGATTTTAGTGCCTATGTTTGTGGTTTTACTTGCTGATGCCTTTTTCTTGTAGAACATTTTGCACTTGCTCTCCTGCTCATTGTAGAAATCTACTCTTTCTCTTCCAGGCAGATTCACTAATTGATACCTGTTGAGGAGAGGGAGATTATTTGACATACTTTTACATATTGTTTTTACATACTCTCTATAAACATAGCTCTGTGGGGATGCTTCTCACATGACTGGAATTTAACCTCAGTGATGCACTGTCAGTGCCTTTAATTTAAAAATAAAAGTGGAAGTGACCATGTGTCTTTGTGAAACACAACACCGCACACAGTTAACCACAATGACGTTCAACCTCTGCTTTTCACCCATATTCACACTGTGCAACAGGGGGCGGCTATTTAAAGCAACCGAGGAGCAGTAATGGATGGTACTTAGCTCAAGGGTACCCCAGGATAACCTACTAGTCTGGGATTCGAACCCATGACCTTCCAATCCACCATTTTCACTGCAGTACCCTTTCCTGAGTGTAAGAGTTCAATTTTATTTTTCTGAAAAGTTGAGTTTATTAAAAGGTACACATTTGCTGCTTTCCTTGGGGAACATCTGCAAATGTACCGAATTGGAGCACAAGGACCATGTTGTACATTTACACCGTTTGGACATTGATGAACCAAATATTTACTGAACGGTACCTTTATTTTTCCTGAACGATTATGTATCGTTTGATCTGTAAAGATCATCAACTTTTGTCTCTTTTGACTAGGCTTTGAGAGGTTTCTTATTCTTACATTTCTACGAATTTGTGGGATTTGCAGTTATTATCGTGGGTATTCATCACTTTAGTTTGCAAGGAGTTTGGATTTTTCCTATTTTAGGTCTAAATTGTAGCTGATAAAAGAAGACCTCTTTTTCCCTCACCCTTCGCCATTGGAGTAAATACTTCTGGAGGGCGCACAGTGCATTATATATTTGAAATGGCTCTCATCCATCTTTTCATATCATGCACATGATAAATGCCACATGAAAAATTGTAACTTGGGACCACCACAATGAGGTATGTGAGCACAGTTCTGTTTGCTTTGGCAATATTAACGCTGACATCTGTTCTTCGAGGGGTGAATGCTTTTGAACAGATCTGAACAGATTATGTATTCTCTTTTGCAAAGACACTTTCATTATACCTGGACAATTTTATAGTTTATGCTTGTGGAGTAGAAAGAGATTGCCAGGGGACATCCACTTGGCTTGATTTAAAGGGGATGTACCAAAAATCTAGAACTCTAATTGAACAATGATGTGTGCTTGCATGGTTGTCTAAACTTTGAAATGTTTTAATGACCCTTCTTAATATTTCATTAGAAAACCCTGTTTACTTGCTAAGCTTTCATGGGTGAGTAGGTGAGCCCGTTTATTTTTGATGTCAAAATAGCTTCACATAAACTGTAGAGCGAATGACTGTCTGTCATTGTGAATAAACAGCACAGAACAGTGAACATCAAGTATTCTTTGTATGTAATCCACACACACGCATGCAGCAGTGAACAGCCATATATAGCACCTGAGGATGAGTGATGGGGAGGGTACTTTGCTCAAGGGCACTTCAGGGTAACCAACTTTTTTTCTGGGGATTCAAACCCTGGGCTTAGTCTCTAACCAATAGGCCACCACTATCCCGGGGTAGTACAGGATAAATTGTTGGAAAATACATTGTTATCCTGTTAACTTTGCCTATTATTGGGTTGCGGTGGTCTAGTGGTAGGGTAATGGTCTATGGACCTATGGCTAAAGAGGTCCCAGGATCGAATCCCACCTTCAGCACTACCACCACTGGGTCCCTGAGCAAGACCCTTAACCCTGAGTGTCTCCAGGGGGGCCTGTCCCTGTAATCAGGACATGGAAGTCGCTCTGAATAAGAGCGTCTGCTAAATGCCGCAAATGTAAATGCATAATTATCTTGAAAACATTCCTACAGCCAGTTATATAGAATAGGAATTTTTTGTTTGTTTTTAAATAGTATTTTTTCCTCAACCTCAGGAATATTTCTGTGGAATTTTCAAAATATGTAGTCTTATAAAGTTCTCAAAATGTTGCCTCATTTCTGTCAGTTGATTTATACTTGTATGAGCATGCTTAAAATGCCCAGTTCATGATGTTCCTGGAAAACATCTTTTTGTGGGATAGTTTTTCTTTTTTCCAGTTCTTTCACTTATTTCCAGTCATGCCCAGTTTCTCCCCCTAGCTTCTCCTCCAGTGCCCTACAAGAAGGCCACCCTACGATGGCTGGGGCATCGTTTAAAGAGGAGCGCCACTCAGGAGCTCTTTCCACATTTTTCTAAGGGTAAATCAGTGTTGGCCCAAAATGTAATATTCTAGTAATGTTGCTCTGTGAACGCATATTGAATTGTTTCCTTCTGTCATGAACATTCAGTAGACATTCAAAGATTAATTTAATGTAAGAAAATATAGTAAAAATGAAGTAAAAATTCACAATTGAAACACTCAAGAAAAAAAGTAAATATTCTAAAAATAAAAGTATCACTTAATCTGCCACGCTATACAAACTGAAAAATTCAGTTGATGAATATGTCTAGGTATAATTTCTGTATGCTCCCAGACTCAAGTAGTAATTTCACTGTTTTATGTCCCAGAGAGGCCTTATGCAAATGTGCTTGGCCTGTCACAGTATGTCTTGTTATGTTAATTAAGTCAAAGCCTGGCCACATATTAACTGCCACTCCATGCACAGTAGAGAGCTATTTACTGCGAGCAACATCAAATACGTCTCCTCAAATGGGTCACCAGGGACCAATGAGGGAATGAGATTTTCCAAAGTGGCGAACGATTGCTCTGTGTTCCCTCCCATTCCATCTTTTTGCACACGGGGAAAACAATTTGCTGCCATAACGTAGCGTATGTTTGAAATCCTCCGAGGTTTTATAGATGCTTATGGAAAGCAAAGATGTTCTCTTTATTTAAACACATGTTTCTGATTCTTTTTTTTGATTCTTATTTTCCTCTTGTGCCGCACAGTTCTGACCTCTTCTCTGCTTGAGATTGAGGCTGTGTCCCATTCACACCGTCTGGTAAAATGGCCTCACTCTGCGACTCTGCTTATCTCTGGTGTGTGATTATATCTCTGCTAGCAATATTGTACAGCATTGGTGGACGCTTGCACCACTTTTTTCCCTTCGATCTTCAATCTTCAATTCTAATCAATATTTCAATGGGTCATTCTCATCTAAAATAAGTTGGTCTGGATGTGCTAAAGCTAGAAGCAGTGCTCTACCCCATCCTATAGAAAAAAAGAACCACCATTGGCCAGCCCCTAACCAGTCACTTTTGTGTAGTGGACAGTGTCTAAAGTTACTGCTCAATGTATTTCTTCTTGGCACAGCTTGTAGGTGAGCAAATAGGGACTATAATTCATCTTTTTCTTTGCACAGGTTGTGTTAGCCGTAATGTTTTTATTAGAGGACTGATAACTGTAACTAGAGGACTGACCTTACTTAGCAAACTTAAAACCTCACAAACATTGCTTACGTGTTCACAACACATACTAACATACCAGCTCATGCTTGCCTGATAATAACTTGTCAACAGTGATGCTATATGGGTCCTATATGGGGCTGAATTGTGCAGCAACAGATGGGCCACAGTCAGTAAGTGTAAACCAAGTGCAGTACATTTTCTAATGTCTGCCCTGAAAGAAACCAAAAATGCACTTAATCAATTAATGTATCTATTTATTTGTATTTATTAAAGGATCTACATGGATCTATATGATGTGATATGATTTAATGTATTTTTTTTAATACCTTTTTTAATGTTAAATGTTTAATGTTTTACATTTGTTAATGTAACATTAAAAAGAAATGTAACAAATACTAATATTACTTTTTTGCAGTACATAATTAATTCGAATAATTCTATTTGATTATTCTGAAAAGGATTTAGTTAAATTAAATTAACAAGTGCATGCCACTCTGTAATTGAGAGTGGCCCAAGAACCTTACCTCAAAGCTATTATGCCATTTTGCAATGTTTAAACATTTAAGGTCACTATGGTGCATTCATGTGTTGTCACCACAGGATGGATGTGCAAGTCGACTACCACAAAGTGAAGGTTATTGGTTATTATATATAACATTAATATAAAACCATAATAGAAAAAAAAAATTCAGCTGTATTGTTTTAGTCTTGGGCAGCGGTGTCCAAGTGATTAGGGATTAGACTCTAGATCGGAAGGTCATGTGTTTGAACCTACTAGGTTGTCCTGAGGTACCCTTGAGCAAAGTACTGTCCCCATCACTGCTCTCCGGGTGCTGGATTTGACTCGATCTGCTGTGTGAATGTGTGAAAAGCAGATTGTGTGTTGCATTTGGTTGTGGTTCAATATTTCCTGCGCACAATGACAAATAGTCACTTTCACTTCACTTTTCATGAGTTTGCCAGACTGCGCTGGTGCTGGTAATGCGAAAGTCTATAGCAAGGTGCAGGCCTTCACAAAATACTAAAGCTCTCTTTCTTCACATTAAACATATATATTTTTACTATCCCAAAGAAAATGTCTTTATAGCTATTCGAAACTTTCCTCTGCTGTATCTTTTCACTGTTTTGGGGGCTGGTGGTGGTCCAGTGGAAGGTTATGGACAAAGAGATGAATTCCACCTACAACACTACCACCACTGGGTTCCTGAGTAAAACCCTTTTTCCCAACTTGCTTCAGGGGGACGGTCCCTTTAATCAGGAATTGGAAGTCTCTCTAGATAAGAGTGTTTGCTAAATGCTGTAAATGTTGCACTTTGTTTTTTCTTACATGGATCTAATAGACCGTGGCACCTGAAAAGTAAGATCATAAAATCAGGGAGTAAAAATGCATTGGTTTAGGGAGTGGTCTAGTGGTTAGGGAGTTGGTCAAAGGATCGGAAGATTGTGGGTCACCAGCAGGTTGCCCTGAGGTACCCTTGAGCAAGGTACCGTCCCCATCACTGCTCCCCGGGCGCTTTCATAGCTGCCCCCTGCTGCACAGTGTTTGCATGCGTTAAATGCAGAGGTCCAATTTCGTTGTGGTTCGCTGTGCTGTGACCTCGCAATGACGAATAGTCACTTTCACTTTAAAAGACAAAGAAAAGGTGGGGCTGTTAAAAACCTATATTTTGAAAATTACATTTGAAATCAACATGAGAGCTGCTGGGACCTGCTGGGTTTGGACAAATTTAACCATTTCTAACAGCACAGTCTTTTGTGTTTTTTTTTTAAATTTTTTATTTTTCATTTAATTTCATTCAGGCTCATTTGTTGATTTGAGAAAGAGGTGTAATTTGTTCTTTGGCACTTGGCAATGCTCTGACACCCACAGAACTGTGACACCATAGTGCTTATAAGCCTGCAAATTACATTGTAGAAAAACAGCTGGTATAAATGGACTATTCTTCTTTTTCTCTTTGAGGGACTGCATGTTTTTAATTGGAGCTGAATTTACTGTTGTGGAGCTTTGTTTATATGCAAGCGTAAAGGTCGGAGAAGAGTAGAACATCTCCCCAAGTTTACTCAGTGATACTCAGTATGGAAAAAGCTGTAACCTTTTCCTTAATGATCTTTTTTATGTTTAGCTGAGGGCTGTCAAAGAAGAGGATTTTCAGAGATTCTTGCACCCTGGAGTTGCATCTAAGTTGTGCAGTATGATGTCAAGAGATTATCACAATTTTCCTTGCCAATCATAATTAGAGCGCACAATTTCCACAGTCTAGCTGAGGCACCACCACTTTAATGATCCCTTTACTTTATTCTCCATTTTGATACATCACTATGAAGTCCCCAGCCATTAAACATTAGAGTGGGAAAAATATAATAGCTTGATGTTTCAAGTAATATTAACAATTAATAACTTATGAGAATTATCTGATTATTTGATGTTGGAATAAAGAAATAAATGTATTCTTTGATTACTCTTATTACAATACACACGGTTAATAATATTATTATCTTATTTAATGCAATAAGGATAAATAATGCACACACTGAGCCGCAATGAAATTTAACCTCTGCTTTGCACCCATATACACCACGCAGCAGGGGGCAGCTATTTAAAACTCCCAGGGAGCAGTGATGGGGACGGTACCTTGCCCCAGGGTAACTCAGGGAATCCTGCTTTCTGCCTGAATGTGCCTTCCAATCCTGGGGCCAACTCCATAAGCACTAGGCCACCGCTGTCCCACAACCTCTGAATTGAACCCATACACACAGTGCAGCAGGGGGAGCTATGTCCAGTGCCCGGGGAGCAGTGGCAGGGATGCTACCTTGCTCATGGGTCTCTCAGGGCAACCTACTAATTATGGATTCGATACCATGATCTTCTGATCCTGGGGCCTAGTCCCTAACCACTAGGCCACTGCTGACAGCCCACACAGACTGAAAAATAAATGAAAAATATCCACAGTCAAAGGTTTGAGTGTCAGGCAGTCAAACACCTCTACTCATTAATTACTCTTACCGGAGAACTAGCAGGTGATTTGTGGCCAAATCACTTTCCCTGTTCTGGCAGCACAGCTGGAATCATCAAGGACTTTATTTAAGCTCCCTTTAGACAAAAATCTTGAAGTGAGTTTTTTTTTATTTTTTTTTTTTTTAGCATCAGCCCTTTATGGACCTCTGTTTTTTAGATTTTGGAATCTGGTTTACCCCATGGTCTGATTGTTTGCCCCTGTCTGGACCCTTGCTTTTGGTTTTGAACTTGGATTTATGCTGTTGGCACCAGAGTGTATATTAAACAACTGTTATTGTTGCTCTGTGTGGCTGCAATCAGCCTTTTCTTCTCCAGGCTCACATTAAGTGGCCAAGGCAGCATCATTGTCAGTAACTGTTTGCCATTCTTTTTTTGAATGTGCCATGAAACCATGTGAACCATGTGAAAATCACATTTTTCTATAAAGATGTTTTAATCAGCAGAGGGGTTGATGTAGCTGCGGGTTTTCAGCAAAGCAACTGTAAAGATAATCAGTTGTTTGAAGACTGAGACCAACTGATTAGACAAGTGAAATCAGGTGAGGTCCTGCTTGTTTGAAATAAAAGTCTGCAGTAACACTGGCACTTTACAGATAAGACCTGTGTTTTTTAAAGGAATCTGTATAGCACCAAAAAGGTTTCTTCTTTTAACTTAAATCTGCTATTGTTACCAGAACCCTTGGTAGAGAAAAAAAAAAGTAGCATATGCATTCAGTTTAAAAAGTTTCAATATTTCAAATATGAGTTAATTTCCTCTTTGAGGAAAAGAAAACTTTTGAACACTTTCAAATGTCCGATCAGTCTGTAGAGTTTGTAGGTGCCTTGCTTGGTTTCACAGAGTAATCCAGCTTTCAGACAGGCCTAGATCTTTGAACTGCATCAAGGTTGTCTGTGACGATCTCACCTCACTGACCGACCAACAGCAAAGCCTCCATCAATCTTCTGCCTGCCAGCATTTCAGTGGAGTCCTCTTCCCGCACATTGTATTAACCAGTGTATAAAACACAGACATGAGACTCCATAAACAGTGAAACAGGAGAGAGTGAGAGGAAGCCTCGGGGGAATCCTCAGCCAGTGAAAATGGATCTCTCAACAGTGACAGGCAGACTAGATTACCCCAAAACGGAATTTTAGATTTCCGCGCTTTCTAGCCCCTTTCGTCTACGGCTCATAGCTTTACATCATTTATTTTCGAGTCATTTGTATGCAGAGATTTCCTTACTATAGGCTTGACTTAAGTGGCTACACTTTATATTGACAATCATAAGCCATGTCGGATTGTAATGAGCTGTAATGAATTATATCCATTAATATGTGTGTTAATGGGATTGATGCTTATATAATATCAGGTGTCTTGACAATAGAATATGCGACAAACTCACATGAAATCAAACATTTTTGCATCTTCCACATTTATGTCATGATTATATCAAAGCTATTAGGCAGTGTTTAATAAAAGGGTTATTGTTTTACTTGAGAGAGTATTAAGACGGATCCTTTTCACCCTTATTGCCATTATTTTGTTCATTCTACTGTACACTATTCTTTGAGTCTCTCATTTACCAGCTATCATAAAAGCTTAGCTTTGTGCCTCCTTTTCTGCACTGTCAGTCAGATTAATGATTATGGGCCAAGGCTAATTACCAGCATGGTGTTGCTTAAGGACTGCACGCATAAATCTTGGTTATTTTTAAAGATTGTTAATAATAGGAAGGACTGCAGTTCACCTTGATAAATATATTGGCCTGGGTAACAACCCTTTCGGCACAAAATGTGCCTCTATGTGTGAGCTAAATTGTTCCAGTCTTTACCAAGTACGCTCACCCATTTGAGGTGATTAGAACATTGATTCTGGCAGCTTTATCACGGAGTGAACTTTTAGTTGTGTGCATTTTGTTGTTTCATTTTAAAACTAACCTGTTATAAAAGGATGCCTTTGAGGAACTCTGGACCTTGTGTTGCCATTCAGAGGGGAGAATCCACATTTATTTATTTATTTTTGTATTTATTTTTGATAAACAGTGACTATTGAAGCTGTTTCAATTTGGGCCATGAATAGAAAATTGTAATATTAGTAAAATATAAATATTATGAAATAGTAAAAACATATAAACTAAATATTTAGGCTAAATAAATATAATAAAATACATATTCCTGCTAATTACCACAATCTTACTAATAGTATGGTATCAATAAGCTAATGTTAGTGCCCATGAATGTTTTTGCCCTTCCTGGTAAGGATAGGATTGACTTCTGTCATTTCTTACATATTTTTCTAGTTAATGTGAGGGCTTTCAGTCCTGCTTCTGTCAGACTTACCAATAAGAGAGCTTGTATGGCTGTATTTACTTAGATACCTTTATTTACCAAGTGAATAAGCCAACAACAGAGGCAAAACCTCCTAAAACTGGAGGAAGACACCTTGGGAAGAACCAAGGCGCAAAAGGGAAACACCTCGTCTGGTTGAAACCAGATAATTAAAAAAGAAAAGAAAGAGAAAATGCATTTTATAAATTCATTAATTTAGCAATGAGTTCCAGTAAAGTATGAGTTCCTATAAATGAGGTCCATTAGAGTCTGTAATTGGAAGTTTGATTAGGTAGTAATGGTAGTTCTGTCGAGTCAGTGGAGCTTTGTTAATCTTAGTGGCAGCAGCTCATGCAGATGATCCAGAATGAAGCTAATATGGAGTTAAGGTGAGGAGTGGAATCTGATGATGGTCAGTTCGATTGAGAAAACAGTCGACTCGGTGGACGGTGGACTAGCTGGTCTGGAGTTCAGGAAACCCTCACGGTAATTGATGGACTTGGCTGGGAGCCCTTTCCTTTCAGGAAATATATAAGCTGCCCACCGTACAGATAATGGACAGTCGTCCATCTCAAACAGAGATTCTATAAATCCAAAGCCTTCAAAGTTGGCTCTAGGTCTATCCACCTACTCTTCCTACTTAATCTCACTCATCTGATCCTACACTCTGTCACCTCTACAGGTTATGAATGAATGATAGATTCCATTTATATCTTGAAATCTTGTTCTGACAATGACTACAAATATTCTCACAGAATCTCTTGCGAGACATTTCTCATTCATAAACAATTCTGGGATTCTGTTCTTCATTTCTGGCTGTTAAAGTGTAGTATGCACTATATTCAAGTGCTTCTATTTTGCACTGAGGCACCATTTCTTTTTGTTTCAGAAACATTGCTGTATAGCACTTGCTTTGAAACGGGTACTGTCAAAGCTGTATGCTACTGAAAGCATCTGCCAAATGAATAATTATAATGTAGATCAAACTGAGGACACAAGGACAAGCAGTTTTTGCACTGGTTCCAGAGAGAACCCATTTGCAGACTTTGTGGTTTGTAAGTGGAATTGGAAGATGTAATGAACATGTTGAGTGCAGAGTGAGAGGTTATAATCCATTGCATGTACAACACATTTAACATTGCACATTGGCCGGTTTTAGATGTAGATTAACAACTCTACATTGTACAGACGTGTTTGTTCTTTCAGGAGCATTCATAAAAATGACTCACGTTTGACATCTCCTGATTATAAGCATACATATAGTAAAAGTTTCTAAACTGCTGATCATTTTTAGATTAATCAAGTACATATTTTGTATTATAAGGTCGTCAAAAGACACTTTTCAGGGACAGAGCCATATTGATCGCTGCTTTTAACCTAGAAAAATGACATAAGATGAAACCAACATATCAGCACACAGTTGAGAGCCAGGAAATGAAAGGCAACAGACATTGTAATGACAAGATTAAATATGCAATAAGACAATAATAAATGACCAAAAATACTATAAAGCATCAAGCTTACACTAAAGTGCTGTATTCATATTTAAAAATGGCAATATAAAAACAAACAAATAAGAAAATATAGAGAAAAACAAACTAAAAGTGCACAATAACACTAATACGACTCATCCTGAGGTAAAGGAAATTTGGGCAGTTTCAAAAGTCTGAAGTGACATTCTGAAGACAGGGTTGCAAGCATTTTCACAGTCAAGGAGCGGCAACTGAAAAAGAAAAGCCACCATTTAGCTTAAATTGAGAAGATAGAAGCTTGTCAGGGGATCTCTAAGATTTGGGGGAATGCAAGGCTTTATCAAGCCTAAAATCTATGAAGGAGTATATCAGAAAGCAGTTTATAGACAAACTGGAGGATTTTGAACTGAATTCTGTGCTGCTCCAGAAGCCGGTGCAGAGATGCTGAAGCCAGAGTGAAGCGTTCCCCTTTTTGGTGCGTAAAAGTAGTCTTGCTGCAGCATTTTGAACTAGTTGGGGCCATGAAAATGAGAACTGCCTAATACCCCTTAAGAATCACAATAGTCTAACTGCTGTGAAATGAAGGCATGAATATGACCCCACACTTAACCTAGGAAGTCTTGCCGGGCTGCTACAATTCTAGCAGCCTCACAGTTTCTTTTGGAGACTAAAGCAAGTAGGAATATTGTACGCCAAGGTGCAAAGCCTGCAGACATGCCTGCTGACCGGTTTAGCTGATTTGTGAAGACGAAACATTGAAGTAACACCAGCCATCCGTGCTGAATGAGTCTAATGTTACCCAAATAACCTTTACTGATATGAGTGCTTGTTCTAGTGCTCTAAGTCAAAAAAGACGTGTGTTATTAGCACCCCCTTGTGCAGAATGTTCTGACTGTGGAGCATGGCTGTAAAGATACAGTCCCCACTAACGGTATTGGGACAGCAAGGCCAAATATTTGGATTTCAGATCAAAAAATAAATATGACACAATTTTTTTTTACTTTTATTTTCTATTTTCTATTTTTTCTATTTTATTATATAAATATGTTTAATTGCATTACAAGTGTAACGGTGGTGGGGTGTGGGAAGGACACCAACGCAGAGCCAGTAGCCGAGCACATAACTTTATTAAACATAAACCAAAACATATAACCAAAAATGCCACCATTAACTGTAGGCTTCGCCCTGTTAATGAACCGCGCTCTGTTCTGACTCATCTGAAGCATACCTGTGTCTGAATGAGCTCAGGTGTGCTCAGTCAGAACAGAGCGCCATCTGTCGTGCCCAACCGGAACCACAGGCACGACAGACTGTGACAACAAGTAGCAACCACCCAGCTTTTCAAGTGAACAAAAGTACCGTAACAGAAAGTTTAAAGTAAATCAGAGTAAAATACACGTAATATTTGGTCGCCATGCCTTTTGCTTGTTCATTTTTCTGGAGGGTTTCTCTCTTCAGTTTCCTCCTAGGGAGATAAAATGCATGTTTAATTGGGTAAAGTTCTGGTGATCGAATTTACCTTTTCCCCCCCCGATGAAGTCCTTTGAGATATCAATTGATTGGAGATCAGAGATACCAAAAAATGAAGGCTGAAATATTATCACAAATTCAGCTTTGATCTTGAACACAAATATGTTCATTGCATAGCAAAAAACTAATGAATTGGCCTTGCGTCCCCGATGCTTTCGGACAGGATTGTATATGATCGTGGCAGAGATGGCAAATATATCACTTTTCCCTTTGAGTTAGCAGTGAGAAGTAACACAAAATAATTTGCTATCATTATGGCAAGCAATAACTGCTCCTAATCCCTAATTAATTTCTCTCATTTGATAAACTGACCCTAGCCTTGACTGCCTGATTTGCCTGAGCTCTTAACTTACAGTGTCAAAGGACAACAACTGCAAAAAACTAGACAATACCCAGGGAGTTATCATGACCGTCAGACATGGCTTGAGCCCAGGACCTTTGCAACCATTCAAAACCAACAGCCAGGATTCAAAGTCGGAGAAAAGCATTAATGTGTAAGGGTTAAATGTGTGCATAAATTTTCTTTATTATTTGAGAAGGATGTTCGTATGTAGGGAAAGGTTTCAGCTGAGCCCTGAAAAGGATTTATTTGAATGAGTCTGGCTGCTAAGCAGCCTTGGGTTAGGCCCACTTAGGCTAAGGAAATGATTTAACATTTGGATGAGCTTATGAGTTATGACCTTAAAAATCCATTTGGACTTTTTTCTGTCCATAAGGCAGAAGCTGGTTGTATAATCAGTGTTTATTTTCCTTGGTTGGATGTGGAAAGTTTCTACTCAAGATGCACCCACAGCTGAGGTCAGTGATGTTGTGAGTGAGCACACACACACATATACACACACACACACACACAACTACTTTTCCTCTTTGAAATCTTTCCGGATGATTAACATGTTCACTAAGGGAAGGATCATGTTTTATGATTTCTGTGTGGTGTGTATTATAAAGACACTGTTATTAGACACATTACATGGTGTTCAGTGAGTTTTGCAGAGCGGTGATTAGAATATTGATCACTAATGTTTGGTTCTGTTTTCTGCATTGAGTAAAAGCTGGATCCTATCCTCAGGGTCCTGCCTTTCAAGGAAGAGTAAACACATACGAGGTCACGCAGAGTCAGTCTCAGTTGATTAAGCAGATATGAAGACACAGAGAAAGCCTGTAGGAGTCTTTTTCTCTTTAATTGTTGTCACACTGTTTCCTGTGCACCTGCTCTCCGTAGTGGGTTAATTAGCCAATGGGTTTATGACATGGAGGTCTGTAAGGGAGAAATTCGTCAACACGTTTAGTAGAGAATGGGTTCAGATTAACTAATGTTTTGCAAAATTTCAGTAGTGTCTGCAGTCTGCATATGAGCCATGTTTCTATTAGCTCCCCTCTCAGTCAGAAAGCACCAGGGGGGAACTTACTGGCAATGAGCTGTGTGTTTATGGTCCCCAGATGTTGGCTTTCACTGCTTCTCTAAGGCTTCATCCAGAGCTGCTGTTATCATTCCCCTGCTTTGGTGCCTCTCAGTGTTTCACAGTAAGCCTTCCCTGCACATTTTCGAATTTCACACCAACTTAGAAGCTAATAAACCCTTAGCAGTTGCAGTTTTTGCCAGTAATAGTAAAAGCAAACCTGTAATTTTATCTCATGTATTCTTGGAGATTTTATAGCCAATTCTGGTTCTAAACCTATTTGTACAAGAGAAATGGTGCAGAAAAATACATTTTGCCTTGTTTCTTCATCGAATATGATCAAAAAAATATATGTTTTTTAATAATTGCATTTAGGGCAGCACAGTGGCTCAGTGGGTAAGACCTTACAGTGAGGAGGTCCTGGGTTCCATTCCCAGGTGGGACAGTCTGGGTACTTTGTACACATGTCTGTGTGTGTGTTTCCTCTTGGAGCTCTTGGAGTGAGAGTGTTTGTCTGTATGTCTGCCCTGCAACAGACTTATCACCTGTTCAGGGTGTTTCCTCGCCTTTCACCCTGTGAGAGCTAGCATAGGTTCCAGCACCCCCCCGCGACCTTAATTGGGACAAGCGGCTATGAAAATGAGTGAGAGAGTAATAACATATATTTTAACAACAAATATTTTGTATTTACAAGAAAATCTATTTACAAAAAACAAATCCACATCATTTATTTGAAAGCACGTTTGTCTTACTTGCCTTCTTCGGATCAAGTTGGCTCATAAAGCCAAACGATAACTGCAGACCTATCAGCTTGTAGAGAGAACTAGCTCCACATTTTATTTTTTCTCAAATTTAAATAGCAGAAGTTCACAGTGGTTTAAAAACACAAACTGAAACTGAAAACACCGTCATTAACAGTAGACAAGATGCAACAAGAGGCTCATGAGTTTTGAGACATTCATCTCTGTCTTGAAAACTGCAGCATTTAAGGTCGATCCCAAAAAATACTTAGCAACAGGACGTAAATCAGAAGCTAATAAAGTCCTTAACAGTATTAAAGCCAGATCCTTTTTTCCACCCTGACCTAGTACTGGAAAGCAGTATCATAGTCCCCACAGCCCTACGAGGAGAAGGTGGGAACGCCTGAACCTGGCGGAACAAGTGACGCTATGGTGGATGGTGGGCAGTTTCCATTAGGAGAGCATTCACCTCAGGCTTTTGTTAGCATTGATCCTGTCTGTTTCAAGATGTGGTCAGGCTCACTGATCCATGACCGTCTCATTTATCTTGCAGGGTTCGAAGGACCTCACTGTGAAATTGACACCAATGAGTGTGGCTCCAGTCCGTGTCAAAACCAGGGCCATTGTGTGGATGGGGTCAACAATTACTAGTAAGAAGTGGATGCAATCACTTTTTTCTATTTCTATATATTTTTGTCACATTTCATCTGTATAGAAAATTTGATTTGTAGGAGAGGAATTATTGAACTTGTGTTTTTTTTTTTTTCTTTTCATTTTTAAAGGTTTTATCTTAACATTTATAGCACTCAACAGTTGACTGTCCAATGCATTTATATTTAGTGAGGAAAAATCCTTCACCTAAGTGAATCCTTCACCTTCTTTGCATAAGGCAGGCAGGGTTTGACAAGGCAGTGACTTGAAAATGTAGATCTAAAAAAAAACAAAGGAAAGAAAAGAAAAAAGTTCCTGTCTGTCACTGGGCAGTGAGTGGATGGACTTCGTAGAGACTCCTTGATCTGCAGCAGTGCCAGCGTTGCTCTGTGAAAATAATGACCATGTAAAGCGGCTCCGCCTTTCTTGACTTCATCAGCCATGGGATGGTATCACACAAGATAAATCAGCGCCTTTGATATTGACCTACATCTGCTAAGCATCCAGTCAATCTACAGGCATGCCATAAGAACTCAGAAGAACTGCTGGATGTAATGATCCTGACATGCTGTATATACCGTTCTGCCATGGTATCGATGTGACAAAACTATACTCTGTCATATGGGGTGGTGGTGGTGGTCCTGTGGTAGGATGCTTGCCTACGGACTTAGGGATCAAGAGGTCGCAGGTTCAAATACCACCTCCAGCACTACCACCACTGGGTTCCTGAGCAAAGCCCTTAACCCTGAGTTGGTCCAGGGGGACTGTCATAAGGACATGTCGCTCTGGATAAGAGCATCTGTTAAATGCCACAAATGTAATGTCATGATACAAATATCATACATTACATTAGTCCGATCAAAGTCCAGAACATCTTAACAGATTTTTTTTTTAAATAAACAACATATGTACATTTCTCTTGTATTTGATATTTTTTAGTGTTTTATTTTTCAAAAACAGACTAATTCATATTTATATATGTAACATAATTTACAATTAAAACAGGCTGTGTGTTATCTGACATAAACATTATAAATGGTTTAAACAAACATTCTTGTTTTCCAGTAACCATCTACCACTTAGACTTGATTATAGCCATCCGTGGCCTAGAGCAGGGGTCCACAACCACCAGGCTGCGGACCGGTACCAGTCTGTGGGTCATTTGGTCCTGGGCCACACAGAAAATGAAATCAAACCCACAAGCTCGCAAAAATTAGTATTTTAGCACTTTGTATTTAGCGGTTTCTGTACTGGTCTGTGAAAATATTGTTTTACATGAAACCGATCCATGAAAGGTTGGGAACCACTGGCCTAGAGAGCCGGGCTGGCCTCAGTCTTTCTGAATGGGTAGAATGACTCCCACCCATTAATAAGAGCAGTGGAAACCATCACAGGCATCTGTTAGTTGACATAGTTGGTTAGTTGCCTCCTCCAGTTGCTTTAGGCTGTCCAGTGATGATTCGTTAGCAGCAGTTCTGAAATATGGAGGGCTGGAGGAGTTCTAGCAAGCTGGTGAAATTTGGGGAACTGCAAAATCAAAGTCATGTTCATTTTTGATATATCTCAGATATATATTTTATTGATCCATAAAATCAGCCTGATTATCCCATTTGTAGAATTTGCTGCTAAAATTGTGACATTTTTAATTCCCATTTCAAGGAGTATTTGGTATTTAACTGCAACTCTTTTATAAAATTACATTTGTTTTGTTATTTTAAAATTTTTTTTCCATAAAGAAATGAAACTGCTTTCATTGAGAATAATTTAATTGCAGGATTTATCTTGCAGGAAAGGGAGACATTGATAATGATCAGCCTATTATCTTTCTTTTGAAGCTGCTACTGCAAACCTGGTTTCTCGGGCCAGCACTGTGAGGAAGACATTAATGAGTGTGCTTCCAACCCCTGCCAAAACCAAGGCATCTGCCAGGACCTCATGAACAGGTAAGCACAACAACTAGCTCAGGCTAGCATTCCCTCCCTTGAAGTAGACCAAGTCTAAATTGAGTATGACACTGTGGCCTGAATGCTGTCTTCTAGCTATTTGTTTTTAGCAAGCAGAGGAGGCAGATAAAGGGAAAAAAAAAAAAACATGAGTTTGAAAGAAGCCCCCATGAGAAGATGGTGGGTGTTATCCTCCATGGCATTTCGGCTTGCGTTAAAAGGCCTTTTCTCTTCCTTCTGACGTATATAAGCTGCCTCACTAAAGACAGGACTGAACTGGATTCAGCAGAAAGATATCATGGCTGTAGATTGGCCTTCCTCCGTTGGAGCTTCTCCTCACAAGGCTTAATAAGCACCCCGGGGCCTCGCGAGCCTCCGTCCGACAGATGGGCCGAGAAGTCCCAGGGCCAATTTAAGTCCTAAATGGTTTGTCTTCGCTTCATCTCCTGTCGTTGAAGGAGCTCCCACGTGACTGGCTGCTCCTAACATCTCGTCCCAGCCCCTCCTTCCTCCAAATCGCACGGTCCAAGGGAGTTCACATCAGGTGGAGTTCATGTCTCCCCTCCTTTCTCTCCCTCTCTAGTTGTCTTTGGATAAAAAACAGGTACGAACACGCTTAACCTTCCTGGGACCACAACTGCATATCATTGAGGCCTGAATTGCTCTTTTTACACTCCCAAAAGTGTAGTGTAAGGAAGTCATCCTTCAGGGATTCTTTAGTATGTGTGTGTGTCGTGGAGTTTTTTTTTATTTAACATCCATATTTATGTTAAAAGACACACAAAGTTGCACCTTTTGTATCTGAACACCCAATTTTTCAAGTGAGAAAAAACATATATAACATATATGTTTGTAAAAGTTGGATATTATATGGAAAGTTATTATATGGTGCACATTGTCATTTTTATTATTTTTTTAATTCATTTTTATTATTTCTCAGTTGAGGTTTTGTATTTCATCTGAGAAGGCTCTGAGAAAGCTAGAAAGCATTTGATGTTTAAAAAAGGAAAACCAAAATTAAAACCAGAGAGCTGTCTATCAGGGAAAAGCTAATCTGAAGCGGAGAAAGAAAGGAAAATTCTGTAGAAGCATTCCACATGAAATATTTGGAATATCCTGGAAAAAGGAGCAAAACACTGTTGTGCTAAGCAACAGACATTAAATCTTTTGGTCAAGAAAAAGCCCAAAACAACAGAAATGAGACAAAAAATGATCTTCACCAAAGTAATGGAATGGCCATAGTGTGGACAAAGAAATGATCTGGTCATGATTAAACATACAATCTCTTCTGTGATGCACAGTGGAGGGAATATCATGGTGTGCTTTTGCTTCTGGCAGCTGGTTGCTTCTGGAACATACTAATTATCTTTATTAATGATGTTACTTACTGTGGTAGTAGTAGACCCCATGATTGAATTCTGGTAAATTAATTCTGCAATTTTGCAGAAAATATATCTAAACTAATTAAGGATCTTCAGTACATCCAGTACAATGATCCCTAACGCACTGTTATGCTAACAAAGCAGTGACGGGGACGGTACCTTGCTCAAGGGTACCTCAGGGCAACCTACTGGTAAGGGGTTTGAGGACAGACACACAGACGCATTCACACCTAGGGGGCTATTCAGCATCTCCAGCCCACCCGACATGCATGTGTTTGGACGGTGGGAGGACACCAAAGCTAAGAATCAGTTGGATACAAAAGGAAACTATTTTTATGTGATGTCTACTAAAGCATAATAATTGCAACCATAATGTCATTTCAAAGTTCCAAAAAAAAAAAAAATACAACTAAAGGGGAAAATATTTTATTCTTTTATTATTAACTCCTACTAATGTGATAAATGAATAAAATACATTTTGAAGTTATGATTTAAATAATTGTATTAACTGCATGTAATGTTATAAATATAGAGGAAAAATATGGACATACAATACTATATAGAAATACAGTATAGCATTCACATATTCTATTTTTGTTAAGAATTTACATTCTGTTAATGTATTTGTCTCGTTGCACCAACTACACATATGTAGACTGTATATATCCATTAGGATCCATTATGAAAGTGAAAGTGACAACCCTTGTCATTGCGAGGTCAAAGCACAGCAGACAATGAACCACAACGAAATTGGACCTCTGCATTTAACCCATGCACACTCAAACACCGTGCAGCAGTGGGCAGCTATTGAAAGCGCCCGGGGAGCAGTGATGGGGACGGCACCTTGCTCAAGGGTACCTCAGGGCAACCTATTGGGAAGGGGTTCAAACCCCTGATCCTCCGATCAAGTGGCCAACGCCCTAACCACCAGGCCACCGCTGCCGACCTCTGCATTTAACCCATGCACTCAAACTCCGTGCAGCAGTGGGCAGCTATTGAAAGAGCCCGGGGAGCAGTGACGGGGACGGTACCTTGCTCAGGGGTACCTCAGGGCAACCTACTGGTATGGGAATTGAACAATCTTCCGATGTGGGGGCAACTCCCTAACCACTAGGCCACCGCTGCACCTATATGTGGATAATATATGTTTGTTATTGCCCTTATCTGTTAACTATTATTTTTCATGATCGATATAGGCAGCATCTATTCATCATGCTTTCATGGGAGATGCAATAAGTTACCATAAGTTGTGAATTTGAAGAAGAGTCATGTAATCCATGTTCTGACTCAAGCAGTAACAGAATGTTTTTTACTTTCATTCATAATTTGGCTAATTATGTTATTGCCAGGATATTTAATGTAGTTTTTTTTTTGTTGTTTTCTTTTCCTGTTCAATGTAGTTATATAGTATGGAGTTAATTTAGCTGTAAGGGATAAAGCACTGCCATGGAGATCTTTGCTTTATTCCATGTGTATGCTGAGGATGCTCATTAGTCCTTGTCCAGCAGCTTTTTCGCTTTCTAACCATGAAATCTCTAGAAGGCACAGCAGCTAGAGGGGTCAGATGTGTCAGGCTCTGCAAGGGCAACCAGCAACTAGCATCTAATACATATTTTAAGGGTTATTTATTTCCTATGTTTCACACTGATTAACTGACACACCTTGCTGATTACACTCCACCCACTACAAAAGCTATCCTCCCAATGTATTATTAGTACTACTTTTCAAAATGTCACTTTGATTAATTAAATATAGCGAGGATCTCCGTTAGCTTTGTAAGCCACTGCCAGTTATAGTTTAAGCCACAACTTGTTAAAGCAGAGTGTTGAGATGCTCCGAATGCCCAACAAGCAAAATTATTATTATTTTTCTTCTCCATAGTGATTAATTATACAAAGGCAAAGGGAACCGAATGCATACACACATTTTGGTCATGCACTTTTATCCTGAGCATTCAGGCAGTGGCGGCATTAGCACTTCTGTAGCTGGTGTCTGATAGGTTGCGTCACATCGAGGATGTTTTTTTACATCCTTGTTTGTCTGAACTGCCCTGGGTTGTTGGGTTAACCCTCGTGGAATGGGTTGTTTTCCTAATCTTTCTAATCTTTTTTTATCTTTATTTTTTTCGTTATTTCCAGCTTCCGATGCTCATGCTCACCTGGATACTTTGGGGCCTTGTGCAATTTAGACGTGAACGAGTGTGAAGTCTCACCCTGCCTCCACGATGCCGCGTGTATCAACAAGCCCGGGGGCTTCCTGTGTGTGTGCCGACCTGGTTTCTCCGGTACGTCTGCAATACAGCACTAGGGGTGTTTTCCATTCCCGATAGAGTGTTTGGAGTGATGGTAATGGGTTCAGTTCAACAAAGTCTTGTGAACATTTGTACCATTTGTAGTTTTGGTACAGTTGTATGCAAAAGTTTGGGCACCCTGGTCAATTTAGAATCAACTAAGCAATTTCGAATCAACATTCCGTTTGATTGATTTTTTGGGGTGTTCTAACATTTGCATATGAGTGTATGAATTTTTGTGATTGCCTGTGTGTATGTATAAATGGGTCTGTATGTAAAATGCAGCTCATACATATTGCTATTGATCTTAAATAACTCCATTCTTTCTTGTGTCCCAATATTTTAATTACCTCTATTTACTGTTTTGCAGCACTGCACCGTCATTGTCTTAGTAAGCCCCATTCATGCCCACTATGTTTTAACAGTTTATTTACATGCCAAATATTTATTCTCTTCCAGGATTTAGTAGCAATAATCTTATTTGCTTTTTTCAGTTCTTGGCTCTCTGTGAGTAAATACAGCACTTTGCACACGTTCCTTTGTAAGATCATTCGTATAAGCCACACCCCTTTGCTTTATTACCAGGATTGTGATCAGTAAACCTACCCAATGAAGCAGTTTTAAACCAGTTTAAATGCATGTAAATGAATGCAAATGCAAATTTGGCTTTTAAAGAGATATGTGTCTCTAAACACCTCTTATGTGCACACACACACACACACACACACACACATACAGAGAGAGAGAGAGAGAATCAATGGCTGGCTCTATCCTGTAGAGACCATGCTTTTCAGTCCTTTGACACGTGCTAATGAAAAGAACACACGCAGCACCTGTTTAACCACTTCAATTAGGCCCCAGGTTCATCCCCACATCCACAAAGCATACAAAGACACACACACACACACACACACACACACACACACACACACACACACACACACACCCACAGCCAGTTAACCTGTTTTCTTCCTTTCACTCCTCTGCCACTGCCTTCATGCTTTTTATTTATTTACTTATTTTTCTAACCACAGGCAGATATCGACTCTTTCTGTAGTTAAGACCACCTAATCTCCAACGCTGTCAGCCTCAGCAGAAGATTAATTTCATTTGTCTTCCGTACTGCATCATCAATTTATCCTTTTCCAGGTGGAGAAGAGGGACGAGAAGTGCAAAAAAAATAAATAAAAAAAAACTCTCAGAGGTATAGGTACTCTTGAGAGAGGCTCAACCTGACACACAAGCCCCAATTCCCCAAGAAGCAGCTTTTATTATTAGGCCCCTGTTCAGGCTTGTATAAGTCATTACTTTTTCCCCCTTGCTCTGCGCTCATCTGAGAAAAGAGAGCCGTGTCTCCGGAGAGGCTGGCCACAGGATATATTTTGGATTGGACCAGAGCTTCACAGGAAATATTTGTCCTAATAAGACAAGTTACACTGCACCAAGAAAGGGGAAAAGGGGGGAATAAAATTGTGTATGCAACAAAACTTGATATTCTGTGGCCCCTTGTGTCAACCGGGCCACTTTCAGTCCCTGCAGATCCCTTTTATAGATGCTTTTATATAACCAATAATCATCTATCTGCTATCTATTGATTCAGAATAAATAATCCACATCATGGAAAACCATACCGTAGCTATTTTTTGGCTTGCTGTTGAGTGTAAACACAGTTAGCACCTTTTACTGGACCTTTTTTAGTCCAGATATTTAAGCTAAGCTTTAAAACTTCAGGAGTTTCGATATAATATGTGAACACACATATATATAATTTTTTTTTTTTTTTCTTTTTATACTTATTTTGGGGAAAAATTGCATTGTGCTTTATGCTCTTAAGGTCCATTATAGCCACAAGCCACATTTCTGTGTCAATGGATTGAACTGGAAATATTTGAGTTTATCTGCTTGTATAGACTTTATTGTATTAATCACTGCTTTAGATGTTGCACGAGGCGCTGGCAGTTTATATGTAACAATAAAAAGTGTGACAATGGAGCTTATTTCAATAGGCCGAAGCCGGCACCACAATGCTTGGGACTTTTCCACTTTAATGTGGAGTAACCCCTGAGGCAGCCTCTCGCATGTGCAAATAATAACCTGGTTTGAATAGAGCCAGAGCTTTTCAGTTACATATATCAGATTGTGTAGAATGTTTGATAGGAGACTGAAGAAATGAAAACTATAATAGTTGTATCTCTGATATACACTCTCTCTCTCTCGCTCTCCCTTTCTTCTTTTTTTTTCCTCCCCTCTTTCACCCAGCACTCTTTCCGGGATGGCAAATCTGATAATGCACTATGGATTTAGGAAGTTCCTGCAGAGAGGAGTAATTGAGGCTAGGGGAAGGAGATTATATGGTTTCTCGTACTTTCTTAGATGAAGGCTGCGCGATCCCTTAAGAAAGCTAACATTCGGATTAAACATAACTGCTCCATAATCTCTCCCCTGCCTCGCCTCTTCTGATTCCTGCAAAGCCAGATGTCAAGACATGTTATTTATCAATTCAGTCAAGAACGTGCCTTTAAGTTCTGTTTTTATCTTATTAAAGGAATAGTTTGCTTAAAAATGGTTTTCCATTTGTGGCAAAAGATCAGCCAAGTCCAAATACTGTTTCTTTAGTTTAAATCTGCAGTCAGTAGTCACCCTACTCAACCCAAAGTGTTTCCATAAAAATGTGTCACCAAAACCTTTGGAAAATTGTTGCCAGACTATTCCTTTAATAAAATAATGCTGGATTTGCTTAATTTGTATCCTTGATCTTGTCATTTCTATGAATGTTTACTCACACATGCTTGTGTGCATTCTTCTTTGTCATGAAAACTGTGCAAAGGTTTTAGGCAGGTGTGGAAAAAATGCTGTAAACAAAGAATGCTTTCAGAAATATAAATAATGATTTTTTTTATTTTTTAAATGAGCAAACAAAAAAAAAATCTAAATAAAGTCAATGTTTTGTGTTACTACCTTTTGCCTTCAAAGCAGCATCAGTTCTTCTGGCCCCACAGAGCCCTGATCTCCACATCATCCAGTGTGTCTGGATCACATGAAGAGACAGAAGGATGTGAGGAAGCTACATCCACAGAAGATCTGTGATTAGTTCTCCAAGATGTCTGGAAGAATTGATGCTGTTTTGAAGGCAAAGGGTGGTCACACCAAATATTGATTTGATTTAGATTCCTCTTTTGATTTAGATGCCTCTACAGGGGCAGCGGTGGCCTAGCGGTTAGGGCGTTAGCCGCATGATCGGAGGATCGGGGGTTCAAACCCCTTCCCAATAGGTTGCCCTGAGGTACCCTTGAGCAAGGTACCGTCCCCATCACTGCTCCCCGGGCGCTTTCAGTAGCTGCCCACTGCTGCATGGGTTTGAGTGTGCATGGGTTAAATGCAGAGGTCCAATTTCGTTGCGGTTCATGTGTGCTGTGCTGTGACCTCGCAATGACACGTGTTGTCACTTTCACTTTTTTTTGTTCATTCACTGCATTTTATTGATTGATGAAAATAAATGATGAACACTTCCATTTTTGGAAGCATTCTTTGTTTACAGCATTTTTTCCACACCTGCTTGTTTGTCCTTTTTTTATGCTGTTAGTCGGGTTATTGGAAATTTTTAAAAAATGCATATTGATCTTTTCTTTTTGAGGATAAAAATAATGAATGGATCATTAAGCTGAATTAAATACTCTGTGATGAATGCCAGTCATAACTGGGAAATGTTAAAAATCACTTTATTAGCTGTCAAGGGTTAATTTAAGATCCACTGTAGTAATTCATGCTCGCTCAATACCACAACACTCCATCATTGTTTGTGTAGGCAGCTCGCCTGACACAAATAAATTCATTACAACTTAACCGCCATGTCAATATGGAGGGAATTAACACCTCCTGTGAACGAGCAATGAGGAGAAACGTTTTAATTATAAAATGTTAATGATCTGCCTCATTGTTATTTTTGCAGCTCCTTTCTTTCTTTATTTATTCTGCCTCCAAGGCCTCAGGAGAGGAGAATAGGTCGAAAAAACGTCTCCAGCGAGCTGTCTAGCTGCTCACAGTTGGAATCTTCTTCTTCACAGATATTAGCCTGCAGTCATTGAAAAAGGTTTTCATTTATTGTCACTATGATGGCCTTGATTTCAGTTCTGACCTCAGATTACCATTTCTTATCCCACTTAACAGCTTGAATAAACGTCTTAGGAATAATAAAATAGCTTTTTTTGTTGTCGTAATGTCCGAGAATGATTCATGCATCTTTAAAAATGTCAGCTTCTGTCTTTATTTGGAAAGTTGAAAAGCTTGGCAAATGGGCTAGTTTTGTTTGTGATGCATAGCTCTTTGCTCTCTGATATCACATTTTACAGCAGGATGATGGCTATCTTTTTATCGAGGTGATTTGTTATACTGCATTTGGGCCACTGCAGCATGATTCACTGAGTTCACTCAAACTCGAGACTGAGATTGTAATCCACATTGCATTATCCTTCACGGCCCACGCTCCATTCCTTACCGTCGAAGACACGGTTCACAATTTGTTTCTCGGGCAAAATTGCAGTTTCACTCTTCAGACTAATGCGACCAGTTAGTGATGAATGAAGGTTAGAGTGATTGATTACTTGACTGTTAAGCCCTGCTGAGCTGGCAGATATTGTTCATTTTGATTGCTTAATTGTTTGTATATATTGATTGATTGGTTTATTGTGAGGTCCATCATTGCACAGGCTGAAATGATATGCCTACATCCCATATTCCCAGATGTAAATCTGTTTTTCAATACCAAAAAAAAAATGAAAAAAGGCTTTAGAGAATTAAAAGCATCAGTTAAGTTGGGCTTTTATGTGTGTAAACGTTAGCTGGACTGTTTGCAGTCATCTCCTCAAGGAAAAGCCCCGCACTTCAGGTACATTACATTAAATTGGGACTGCTGATGAGCTGAATGAATTCCTTCACTGACTGTATGTTAACTGATAATAATAATCTTATCTGATAATTACTGTATTTATGTTTCTTTGCAATGTGTATATGTATGTGTATGGGTAAAAAATATTTAAAAAAAAAATTTTTCTATATGTTTGGCAGATGCTTTTAACCAGAGCCATTTACAATTTAATTAACTTGCTGATGTAGCGTAAGGAGTGCCCAAGGACTTATTTTGTTTAGGGAGGTGAGCTTACCCAGTCTGCTATATGGAGGGTCTTACTGTGCTAGAGCAATTGCATGTTTTTATATAATGTAATACTTAAAATGTAATATGTTTATAATTTTATAGAATATTTCTACAGGTAAAAACATACTGCCAAGATGCCTTAAACAGACATCGTAGTTTTTTTATTTATTCAAATGAATCTGCATATTTTGTCTCTACGGAAGCCACTTATGTGCATCATTTTATTCATTTTACTTTGAATGGTTCAGCATTTTTCTCCGAAATAATAATCACACATAGGTTATTTAAATAAAAGCAAGATCCATTGTGCCTTTGCAGTGATGACACTAAGTGAGTTTATTGATTGACTGAATGACTTACTGACAAACTAACCCCCTCAAGGTACCTGGTGTGAACTGAACATGGACGAGTGCCTCTCAAACCCGTGCCTAAACGGTGGCAGGTGTGTAGATGGCCCCAACAGCTACCAGTGCCTGTGCTCCAATGGCTTCATGGGCTCCGACTGCGCGAGCAACATTGACGAATGTGCCTCGAGCCCCTGCGTTCACGGGAGGTGCGTGAGCCTGTCTGTATCCTATCAAGTGCGGCGCATTCACAGCCACATGATGAAGTACTTTCTAATTGGCCATCACAGCACGGCCACACGCGACGGAGTCTGTGAGCTTTTCAGGACCAATTAAACACACCCCGAGTCCCTGTCAGCTCAGTCTCTGTTAGCTGTTTGCCAGTCTGCTGGTACTCTGCAAACAAAATGAAATTAGTCACTACCACCTGTTTCAGGCTCCTCCAGTCTCCAGCCAAGTTCAACATTCGACTTCACTGAGAGTTTTAGCTGAAGCCAATGTTCTCACTGTAAATGCGGCCAGTGTAGCTGTATATAACACCAATATGCTGCACAGCAACAGACATTAGTCTCATGAGCAATATCATGGAAAGATTGAGGACGTTTTAATAGTTAATCAAGCAGAACCCCCAACCCCTTTTTTTGACTCATCTCAACTAAATAATGTTTTCTCCAAGAGGTGAAAAAAAGCAAGGTCCCACTGTATATTGTGTCTCTAATAGCTGTGTTAACTGGAGCATTACCACGTGTAGGACTGGTATATACATATATAATTTTTGAGGAGCATGGCACACCTTGAAAATAGTAATAAAATATGTTTTCTTATGTAATTAACATGTATAGTAGAACAAAAAGGCTTTTCTGTTTGTAACACTGTAATGACCTATATTTTGACAGTACTTGCACTCAGTCTTCATTGAATTTGCCAACAATGTCCAATAGTTGAAAGGCATAACTTTCACTATGCTTTCTTATCACAACATAAGCAGACAACTCTCCATTTATTATCTGGGTATTGAATCCAAACCAGGTTTGCAGGATCTGATCCATTACGAGCAAACACACAGAGTCATACTTATGGGTCAATTTAACATCTTCAGGTCAACTGACGTGTCTCTTTGGACTGTGGGAGAAAAGTGGAGCGCTCAGAAAGCCACACAGATACAAGGAGACCATATAACTCCACACTAAAAGAGCCTTTTCGCTGTGAAACAATAGTGCTAACAACTAGATCACCTGTGACAGTCAGAACAGGTAATTACACAGCTCATGTTATGATCAGAAAAGCAGTTCACACAATGGAATAGGAAGAGGTTATAGTTCAAATAATAACACCTGTAATAACATAAAAAGGGTATGCTTTCCGGATACACTTATGAAATCACATTGATTACAAGTGAAGGTTTTTTTTTTTCTCCAATTGATTATATAATTAATTAATCTACACATACATAAATGGGTGTCTGTCAGGTTCTGCTAAAAACGAATCATTTTCCCTTTACCAAGAAAGCAAATTTTTAATTTCCCTGTGTAATCAAATCTAATCGAGTCATGATGATGACTCTAGTTTAAACTTTGTTGAAGTGCATATGTGCAAAAGATTCCTGTCTGCGAGCAGATGAAGCCTAAATAGACATCTGCTTACGCTCTTGACTGGTGGCCTCATCTATGTGCACGATCGCCTGTAATAAATCATGGTGCATAAAAATGGAGTTTGAAGTTGTCGGAGAGCATTAACCAAAGCTTTCTTCATGCCAGCTGCTCAGACAGGATCGACGCGTATGACTGTCAATGCGAGATTGGATGGAGCGGGCTCAGATGCGAGACTAATATTGATGTAAGTCATATTTACTCAAAGCTTTGTCTCCTTGATGTCTTTTGAGTCTTGAGGTCTTTGAGACTTTGAGTACCTCTATGAATGGCTATATATAAATTACTTATCATCCCAAGAAGACTTTCTCAGAAAATCTATTTATTTTTAAAAATAAATAGCACTCACAAGCATCTGCTAAATGTTTAAATTTAAATGTGTAAATGTAAATAGCAGCAGCCAACAAAGGCACTCTCTTTGGCAACTACATGTGAAAGCATTTAAAAACTGTTGAAAAAATGTGTTTATTTTGCACAGCTTTCTGTTAATACATTATTACTTCCTTAACATTTTAACTTATTCTGATGGATTAATACATTTTTATATTTTATTATATTATTTTATTACATTATTGTATTTTAATATTCATAGCATAGTACTTACAACAGTAATTAGAAATAACAGTTAAACGAAAAAAAAATTTAACTTTAAACAATTAAATTAAAATATTTTAAAAATATTGGTTTTATCATTTTTGCAACAACACACTATTAATTAATATTACCATGTACAATAAGACTAAAAGGCTTTCTGCTGGTGACACATTAATTGCTTACATTTGTATTAATTACCTATATTTCACATTAATTTCAGTACAGGTACAGACAGTACCGTACAGTTGTGTAAAATGTAAAGCACTTTGAGCTGCATCTAAATGTGTGACCATAAATGATGTCTATTATTATTGTTGTTGTTGAGTGGAAATGATATGTGTCTGAAGCCAGTCTACAACAAATCTAGAGTTAAAAACACAGAATTGCATTCAGTGCAACATAAAGGAAATATATAAATGCAGATGTTTTGAATATTGGGTAAAAACACACCAATGGCTAGATAAAGACCAAAGATACAGAAAAGTGAAAGTGACAACCCTTGTCATCATTGAAGCAATGTATTATTATACGCACTAATCTTCCTGTCACAGTTAGATAAACCCAAGGCTGTGTATATCCGCAGCTCAGCTTGGAGCTACAGACTGATCTATAGTAATAAAGAGTTTTTTAGTCAATTTTAAAGATTCATATTTAAAGAATTTAAAATCATCATTGAATCTGAACTAACCTATGTTTTATTTTTCTCTCCCATTTACTCATTTCCCAAATATGTCTAAAAGCTAGAGCTTCTAAAGACATACAGTATCACCAACATTGAGACTATGAAGTATAACCAGTGCCTTTGCACAGTCATAAAAAGTGCAATCACATCTTTTTGAAACCGCAGCTAATGCAGTTGCCTTTGTTCATCTACACACTAGAAGGAGAACACAGACCACCAGCAGTGGGTAACATCATTCTGAGTGGTGGAGGGGGAGAGGGCCCAGATAGACCTGGAGCAAAACTAGTTTGCTCTTTAGGACGCCCAGCTATAGATGTCTGTGACACCGGTAGGGATCTAACTTTAAGTCTTCAAATAATCCAATAATAAATAATATCAAATAATAAAGTTTACACAGTTCCACCACACAAGAGCCACAACTACTTTTTTTAGTTTAATTTATAATATTAATGGTTATGGGGCAGCAGGCTGGTGTAGTGGGTATCACTGCCACCTCACAGCCTGAGCATCCTGGGTTCGATTCCCAAACGGAGCAGCCCTGGTCCTTTCTGTGTGAAGTTTAAAATGTTCTCTCTGTGTCTGCATGGGTTTCCTCCAGGGACTCTGGTTTCGTCTCAAATTCCAGTGACATGCAGGTGGATTGGAGATGCTAAATTGCCCTCGAGGTGTGAGCATGTGTGTGAGTGTATTTGTGTGTCTTCCCTGTGATGGACTGATGACCTGTCCAGGATGTTTCTCTGCATTTCCAGTGCGAGCTGGGATGGGCCCCAGCACTACTCATGATCCTAGTCTGGATAAGTGGTTAAGATAATAAGTTAGTGAAAGAAATTGATTAGATCTTTTTTAAGCATCTGACAGATATTTGGATGGGCTTTGAAAGTGAAAGTGACAACCCTTGTCATTGCGAGGTCACGGCACAGCACACATGAACCACAACGAAATTGGACCTCTGCATTTTACCCATGCACACTCAAACCCGTGCAGCAGTGGGCAGCTATTGAAAGCGCCCGGGGAGCAGTGATGGGGACGGTACCTTGCTCAAGGGTACCTCAGGGCAACCTATTGGGAAGGGGTTTGAACCCCTGATCCTCCGATCATGCGCCTGACGCCCTAACCGCTAGGCCACAGCTGCCCCTTTGGACTCTCTTGGTTAAAAAAAGTGTTGTCTGGCATGACGATTCACCAATGATTTTTAATAAATGAACATCACCCAGACACAGTTTTGGGTTAGATTACATTTCAAACCGGATATGTGACCTAGTTTTCTGCTCTGCACTCTCAGACCCAGGAGACGAAAAGGTCAAATATATTGGAGGCTTATGTTCATTTGAACCTATATGACAGAAAATTGAACTGCATGATCTCTTGAGACAAAAGAGATTAGCTTTTTGTGCAGGATTTGTCACTTAACGGTTGATGAGATCTAGTAAAAGGTTTCAGAGAATGGTCACAGCCGACACGTGTAGCTTTTTTCTTTGACAAAAATGAGTTAAAACTTGATTTCTTTTTCGAAGGCATTTCTTACAAGCCTATAATGAAGTGAGTTATAGTCGTCTTCTTAACTGGGCTGTGCTGCTTTTCTCTCAAGGGCCTTTTTCAACCACTGCTGCCGTAGTAATTATGCAATGTAATTATTCATTATCACCCACTGCCAATAAGACCCTTATAGACAATACATCATAACCCAACTACCATTGCAGACTTGAATGACGGGCCTTGTTCGACTTGTCCCTGGCTTTACTCGGTATCGGCTTTCTTATAAAAAGAGTGTAGGGAGCTAAGGCATCTTAAAAGCACTGTACACTGTTCCTGATTAGAAGGCAAGTGCTTGCTCTAATGCCTAATTGATTTAAAACTCACCGCAACCTCAAATGTACCCTGGAGATGAAACAATAGGCTGCTTGCGCAAGCTTCCAGGGAACTTCCTTAGGAGTAAATCATTAGCTCCTGACTTCTTCACCTAATGACTCATTCTATAGGATACACTTTCCGTAAGCCTTAGAATGTTCCCGATTAAATCATTATTAGATCGGGGGGATTAATTAGAATTGAGGCTGATGTCATCAGACTAGTGTAAATCATTAGATTTAGTTGCCATGGAGCTGAAACATTTTAAAGGTGGAATTCTGGAAGCTTTGGCTGCTGTGCTTTTAAGACAGATATATATTCTGTTCTGATTGTCTGCCCTGTATCACAGCTTATTCTTAATGCTGAAGCATTCCTTCCATCTGAATGTGTGGAGCTATAAAGCTGTTGGCCTATAGAGAAATGTATGTTAATGTGTGGTTTCTGTGACATCATGAAAAATTAGGTGTTTGAGGTGAACGACTTTATCCGATGTTATTGAACAGTAGTCATGCAGTTTTATCCTTACTCTAAATATCGTCCATCAGCCAACATGTGTTTTGTAACCAATGATGCAAATAAGTAATCAAAGCAGATGTACTCCAGTTAAAAATTAATTATAAAAAGAAGGAGGAAAAAGGAAGGAATGATTTAATGGATTGATCATTTTTAGATTTTGAAACCGGGATGTTGACAAAATTAATAAAGCAGTAGAAGGTTATTTGGACAAATACTGGAAACAGCAAGTTTGTATATAAATATAATGTTAACTAAATATTTATTTATATATTTATTATTGTATGTATTATTAAAGGAAGCGTCATACTGCTTACTTTTCTCATTTACAGGGAGAAAACCCTGTATAAAACCTATTAGTTTTTACTTTTCTGGTTAGTGTTGGCTAGCTTTAATAAAGTGTGAATGAAAGGGAGGACAGTGGGATGGTCAGAATGCAGAGGTGGTAAAGCTGGGGGACCTTCAACAATTCAGAGCAAGGGGGAGTGCAGAACAGGTGAAGAATAGCGTACAGGCTGATTGGAATGGATGGAGAAGAGAGGCAGGAATGATCTATGACACATGGGTACCAGTAAGAAGAAAAGGCAAAGATGGTAGTGGGACCAGCTATGTGATGTAGTCTGGAGACACTGGCACTGACGAAAAGATAGGCAAGATAGCTGAAGGTTGCAGAGCTAAAAATGATAAGATATGCATTTGGAGAAGTATGATGAAGATGGAGCTGCCAGAAAAGAGTAAAAGTGGAAGGCCAAAGAGGAGGTTTATGGATATTGGATTATGGATATTGTGAGAGAGAACATGTAGGCAGTCAATGTGCAAGAGGAAGAGGCAGAGGACAGGAAGAAATTTAATCAAAAATAGATGATCCATTATGGCGACCTCGGTGAGAGCAGCTGAAAGAAAAATAAAACAAATAAATTATGTTGTGACTGTCATGTTTATAGCAGCTGGTTGCAGTTGCTAGGTTACCAGTTCAAAATAACTGTGCAATAAGATTGAATGCAGGGCTTTCTCCAAGAGCGATATACACACATCCATAAATACACAAGCTACACAAGGACTCGACTGAACAGTATGCATCCCTAAAACAATAAGGCATTTAGATATGGCTGTGTAGCAGATTCCACAGGAAGGAGCAGCAGATGAGAAATCCCACTTTAATGAAGCTTGGTCTAGCAATCCAGGGCTAACAGACAGTAAATACAACAAAGCAACGAGTTGCATCATTTTAAGTAATTGCCTTTAAGCATGCTCACATAGTGTCTGCCACTGTATGACTAAAACATCATTAAGAACAGATTAAAAACAGTAAAGCAAGGCATCCTGTAACCTGAATATGGCCATATTTTGCCCATAGCAATATGACAACGCTAGCAATATAAGACAGCATAGGACACCACATTAAATATTCAGTTTTTATTAAGAAATGTTCACATATCAATGTTTAAACCAGTTTTTATTTATCTCTGGAATGGAAAGCGATTCAACTGCTGGTAAACAACAAAAATTAACCTTGATTTATTCATTAAACAGATGTGATCAAAAATGTGTATTCTAACTGAGGAAAATGGCTAATGGCTAATGTTACCCCCTTTGGCTGAAATAACCCCAGTGAGAAGTTTCTTGTAGCATCTACCAATCTCTGACATCAGTCTGAGGAGAGTTTGCCCCACTCCTCAATGCAGAATTCTTTAAACTGTGAGATGTTTGAGGAGTTTCTTGCATGTACAGCCCGTTTCAAGTCATCCCACAGCATCTCAATGGGATTAAGATCTGGGGATTGAGTTGGCCACTCCAGAACTCTCCATTTCTTAGCTTTCAGCCGGTCCTTGGTGGATTTACTGGTATGTTTTAGTTCATTGTCGTGTTGCAGGGTCCAGTTCAACTTCAGCTTTAATGTTTTTACAAATGGTCTCATGTTCCTCAAGCACCCTCGGATACAGCTGAGGATGATACAGCCTCTGATCCAGCTGCAGCAAAGCATGTCCAAACCATGACACTTCCACCTCCGTGCTTCACTGTTGGTATGAGCTTCTTTTCCTGGAATGCTGTATTTGGTTTACGCCATACATGTCCTCTGTTCTGGTGTCCAAATAATTCAATATTAGTCTCATCTGTCCTACATTATTCCCGAAGTCCTGGTCTTCGTCTACATTCTCTCTGGCAAACTTCAGTCATGCCTTGATGTTTCTCTCAGAGAGCAAAGGTTTTCTTCCTTGCACACCTCCTATGCAAATTCAAGTTGTGCAGTCTCTTTCTGATTGTAGAGGCCCTTTCACATCAACAGTAGCAAGAGCCTGCTGTAGGTCCCGTAACATTTTAGGGTTTTTGGAAACTTCTTATAGCATCTTGGGGTCTTACCAGGCTTATAAACTACTACAGTCTTCTTTCTGAAGGCCTCAGACAGCTCTTTTGATCTGACCATGGGGTTCACTCTCACCTCAACAGTCAGGAGCACCAAATTAAATGTCTGAGGTTCAAAAGAGCAAACCTCCTTCAAAATGCTGAGTAACGATGTTCTAATCATGTAAACCTGATGTGCTACATCTGTGAAAAGTGAAAGTGACTATTCTTGTCATTGCGAGGTCACAGCACAGCACACAGTGAACTACAACGAAATTGGACCTCTGCATTTAACCCATGCAGCAGGGGGCAGCTATGAAAATGCCCAGGGAGCAGTGATGGTGACGGTACCTTGCTCAAGGGAACCTCAGGGAAACCTACTGGTAAGGGGTTTGAATTCACAATCTTCCGATCCTGTGGCCAACTCCATACCCACTAGGCCACCGCTGCCCCTGAGGTGTGATTTGAGCCATTTTAGTTGTTAATAAAGTTGGGAGTGTCCTATTTTATTCCTCACCAGAAATCGCATTTTTGTAGAATTACATTTTAAAGATTTTTTTTTTTTTCTTTAATACATTTCTTCAGTTTTACTTCTTTAGTTATATTACTTGAATCTCCCAGTATTGTAAAAATTGAGATGAAATATCTATATGTCCAAGAATCTTACAAAAACACACAGGCTTTCATAGTCCAAATTTTTTCACATGATTATAACTTTTGAACTTTTTTTTTTCTATTCTCCTATTTCGACAGGAATGTAAATCCCGCCCTTGTCTGAATGGTGGTTCTTGTGTGGACCTCACTGACAAATACGCCTGCATATGCACGGAGGGCTACAGCGGCAAACACTGCGAGTTGGATTCAGATGTGTGTCTGGAGAAGCCAGCGAATATATCCCTCTGCTTTAATGGTGGCTCTTGCCTTGATGGCCCTGGATCCAATTTTACATGCAGGTGAGCTTCTGACCTACTCAACTCTTAAAGATCATAATTGCTTTTGCCTCCTATCTGAAAACATCTGGTGTTAGTTTCAGCTACAATGTTTAATCATGGGTTTACATGTACCATCTTAATTCTGGCCTTTGAGAGGGGAACATCTATCCCAATCCGTTTTCCTCCTTTCCCTCCAATTAAAGGTCTGCAGGGTTGCCAAAGTAATGATTATGAAGCAGCTGCTGCCTCACAGTCGTTTGAGTATGTTCGAGTAAAACAGCACCATGGGGCGAACAACTAGAATCGCCCAGTACTCCCTCATTATTCCCTTTTAGGCCTAATACAGTGTCCTTAGGGGATTAATTCATTCCCTTCTGTCCAAACCTGCAAATTAGCTTAAACACTAATGTTATTTGCTTTTCCTTGTCAGGTTTGCCTTGTTTGTGCAAAATGAGGGCTCATAGTATTGACTTTCTTCAAATGGAAAATAACTTATTACTTACTTTTATCTGAACTGTGCTATGGTGTAGTATTTAATCATGCTCATTTGACATTTTTGTATTACATTTGTTTTACATCTTGTTATAAATGCAGTCTGCATATGTTGGCGTAAAACATGGGTCAGTGATCAGTTTCTTTTTATGTGTGTTTTGGAATGTATTTTATTTAGCATGTGTCACAGATTAGCTGTGAGGAGCATTGTTTAATCACGCTTGCAGGACATACTGTTGTGAAGGTTCAGTGACGGTAGAGGGCGCTCTGCTCTGATTGTGCACACCTTGGCATTGGGTGCCAGTTGTGCCTCATCGGGGGTTGGCGTGATGAGCCCAAATGAATCAGAGCAGGGCGCTGGTCATTCTGTGTGCTTACCTCCGTGTTTATTTATGTTATGTTTTACCATAATTTTCAATATATTTAGTTTGAGTTACTTTTACTACTTTTACTACTATTAAAGTTCAGTACGAAGCTCTCAGCTCTGCATTGGTGTCCAGCCCACGACGCGACATTGTTACAGAAATGACCAGCCGCCACAAATGGACATCGCGAGCCGAGAGCTCCATTGGGATGTCTGCAAAGAACCAACGGACCTTCCAGATGCTGGAGGCTGGGATAATAGAGGTTGAGCGGCGCCTAGGGTGTTTTTGCAACATCCGCTTCCCTTCCAGGATTGGCCGAGGCTGTGCCAGTTCCAGCAAACAGGAGGGCGAGGCTGCGGAGCCGGCTCACTCATCAGCACAAGGTGGGACTTCAAAGACATCCGCCATCTTCACCACGGAGGAGGAGGCTGCGAGGTCGGCAACACACTCAGTCCAGTCCCATCAGCCCTGCTGGCTTTGGCGCAGTCGGTTGTGTCAGCCTGGGTGGACAGGACTTCCATGCGGTTACCTATGTCCTTATGCGGACGGGGTTTCGGCGCGGCTGTTCAGGTTAACCTGGAAGGGCGGACTAACAGCATTTTTGCTTACATTGACTGGGGAAGACGGGGTGTCGGCGAGGCCGTTCAGGCCAGCCTGGAAAGACGGGTACGGCGCCGGGGAATACGGCCTCCCGGGAAGGCGGGGTTTCGCCGCTGTTGTCACGTCAGTCCGGGAAAGTGGGAGGTGGGTGCAGTTGTTCCAAGCTAGAGAGAACGGATTTCTGCGTAAGTCCGCCGGAGGAAGCGGGGCTTGAGGGACAAGGTCCAAGTCCGCCGGAGGAAGCGGGGCTTGAGGGACAAGGTCCAAGCCAGACTACTGGAGAGAAAGTGAGGTTTCAGGGGCTGCAGCCGAATCCGGCAGGTGACAGCGGAGCGTACGTTTGGACTATAGCTGCACTTTGTGTTAAACACTTGTGTAACCTCTCTCCTTTTGGGGTCCTGCTTCGGATGAGGGGGTTATTTATGTTATGTTTTACACACGTTATTTTCAGTATATGTAGTTTATGAGCTCTGTGCACGTAATTTCTGTTATTAAAATACAGACACGACATCATTACAACTGTTGGCTAATATTTGCAATTTAACAATTTACTTTTGCTGTGCACAGCATATACTGTGTTCTAGATAAAGTTGCACACGCCAGGAGAACGAGTGCAATGCTGCGCCCAGGGAGCAGTGTTTGGGACGATACCTTGCTGAAGGCAAAAAGGCAGAATGCATATGGGTTGGTGATTGTGACACCAATAAAAACATTTTTGATGCTTAGTTTCCAAAATTGCGCATACACTGAGAATATGCACAGAGACTGTTAGGGGAATCGGGGAGTAAAACTTTTTTAAAGTCTTTTATGTGTCTTATGTGCCTTTTTAAACAGTAGTCATCAAAGGCCCTGAGCCTCAGGCACATGGCGTGCACTGCTTCCTAGTTCTTTAGGATTACACAGCTAGTACTAGTAGTAAGAGTTCTCAGTTAATTATAGGCAGGCACACTGAATGTATCTTTACCGTCCTGACTACTTTTTCTCGGCATACATCTGGCCCCAGACTTTAGAGCTTGCTTCAGGCATGACTGTGAGAATGTAAGCAACAGCACCCAAAAGCCCTTGGGGCACTTTTGAAAAAGCATCTCTTTATTTCATCACTGTTTGTAGGCTGCATGGTATTTCTCTTCCATGTAGTACATAAGTAGTGTCAACATTGACATGGCTTGTGTAGTACAGTACAAGCTGTATCAGTAACCCTTCTGATCCTCGTTGTTTGAAATCCCTACTGATCTCACACTGATCTCAGGGTTCTTGCTAGGCGGTAAACATTTTTCAGGTTATCTGCAGGTACATAAAAAGTCTAAAAGGGCCCATGTCATAGAATATCAACTTTTTTCACTTTTTTACAAATAAATTAGAATGATCTTGTATGTAAGCACTGTGTTTAAGATACTACAGTGATGTAAAGACTTTTCAAAATGTAACATTCAGTGCTGAGTTTAAATATATATATATATATATATATATGCTAAGCTGTGAAAGCAGCCTGTTTTGTATTCATAGTTGCATTTATATCCTCCGATTCACCCTGCGGCACTTGATATTTAAAGTTATTTTCCATCCATATATGGAAATGAGTATATAAAAGCAGCCTGTTTTGAATTCACTCTTTTTGTGATTTCACAGAAACCCATTTCCATTTTTATCCGCCTATTAAAGTTGAATAGTTTAGCCCTATCCATTCACCCTGATGTTACAAGGAGGGCAGCCAATCAGAGAAGACTTTCAGAGATATCAAATGTTAAGATGTCTTAGAAGCACAGTTACACTATGATTCCAAGGCTTGAGAAAAATGTTACATAAACCATCTAAGATGACTACTGAGAAAAAGGAAAAGGAAAAAAAAGAATAAAAAATTAGAACCAAGAATTGTTATATTTTCTTCCCCAAAGGTTTGATATGCTGTATGCAGCAGTGATAGATTTTATTACATGTGAAAAACAATTTTGGCTACTTATCCTCAGAATTTGCCCGGCTTGAGATGATTATTATATTGCGCCAAACATGAATAACCCAACAAGGGCTCTGTTTGAAGTCAATATGTTCTTCCTGTGTCTGGGTGGGTTTACTCTGGATGCTCTGGTTTCCTTCCACAGTCCAAAGACATGCAAGCCAGATGATCTGGAGATGCTTAATTGCCCCTAGGTGTAAGTGTGTGTGTGTGTGTGTGTGTGTGTGTGTGTGTGTGTGTGTGTGTGTGTGTGCCCTAGATATACTTGTGACCTGTCTTGGGTGTTTTTTCTTTTTCACCTTTTGCCCTTTTAGTGCTGGATGGGCTCCAGCTGGAACCAGCGCCGTGTCTAAAAGTACTTTTCTAATTAAATGGTTTTATTAAACATGTAAACTAGGTGGCACAAAATGCAGAAATGTTTACTGTGTCAAAGTTTTTCACTGCTGCTCTAAACTAGTAGCCCCATAAGATCATGTTGTTTTTGTACAACTTGTCATTGTGAAACACAGCACAACACAGTGAACCGCAATGAAATGCAGCCTCCAGTCTGGCGGCCTAGTCCCTAAACACTAAGCTGCCACTGGCCCTGAGACCTTACGCAAAGTGGAAGTGTATCTTTTGACTTTATGAAATTTATACTTCACAAATAAGTGGGGTAAAATAGATTTCATGCGTAAAAATGCAAGTCAGATGGATGCAAGGTCTGTTTCTAGTGCAGACAATTGAGACTGAGGAACTGAATAAAAAACCTAAATACTAAAAATGCCTGCATTCCTGGTTTAGCCTTTATGTGTGTTTAAAGAATTATACAGAACTATATACAGCACTGTGCAACATTTTAGGCAGGTGTGAAAAAATGCTGTAAACAAAGAATCCTTTCAAAGAAGGAAGTGTTAATCATTTATTTTCATCAATCAATAAAATGCAGTGAATGAACAAAAAAGAAATCTAAATCAGATCAATATTTGGTGTGACCACCCTTTGCCTTCAAAACAGCATCAGTTCTTCTAGGTACACTTGCACACAGTTTTTGAAGGAATGTTTGAAGGTTTGGAAGGTTTGATTCTGTGTGGAGTTTGCATGTTCTGCCTGTGTCTGTGTCTGTATGGGTTTCCTCTCACTTTCCAAAGACATGCGCGTCAGGTGGATTGGAGAGATTACTTATATTTATTTGAATTTTAATTTTATATTGCTACTCTATCACACTGCAAACAACTTGTGCTGCTTTGTTCCCTAACACTGCAGCTCTCTGAAGGATGAATGCTGCCGTGATGGACTAGCGACCTGTCCAGGGTGTTTCCCTGCCTTTTGCCCAATTTCAATTCAATAAATCTTGTCAAAGGATGTGGACAATCTGGAGGAAATGTCTGTCATTTCATTAACTCAACGCTGGTACAAATACATTCATTCTTCATATTATAGCTACCTTATGCTACAAGAGCTTGCTTCAACCAAGGTGTAACCATGTGTTCTCAACACGCAGTCAGATAAGTGAAACCAGTTTTAATAATTTCAAGAAACAGCTTTAACATTCGCTGTTTCTTGACAAACTTTTCACTAATGAGGTGTTTCTCAGCTTGAGCACCATCTGGGAGGTACAGTTTCCACATGCTTACATGACCATATGTCTCCTATTCATCCCCCTCCCTCTCCATTTGCTTCTCCTGGCAGGCTCAAGGCTATGGCACGATATGTCATAACTCTGTTTTCATCATCCTTTCAAGAGGGATTTCATATTATTTTTTCCTCCCCCATGTTTAAAAGCAGCATGTCTGTATTCCAGGTGTCCGGCAGGTTTTGCGGGGGATTTCTGTGAGGTGGACGTGAATGAATGCTGCTCGGAGCCTTGCTTTCATGGTGCCATCTGTCAAGACCTTATCGATGGTTACCAGTGCCACTGTCGACCAGGTTAGCCGCCATTGCTTGAATTCCACATATGCCTACAGCGAGCATCAGAAAGTGACTTTTGCTTTTCTGTTATGCCCCCTGCATACAATTTAATTTCTATGTTTACTTGGGAAGTTCTGCTAATCCCTACTGAGCTGACTTTGAACTGCTAATGAACACTTTTATCAGACTCCAAGAAAAAAATGAAGCTTTGTCTGAAAATAGACAGAGGATCCGATTATAAAATCTGTAAAAAATGTAATTATAATTTAGTTACTTGCTCAGGAAACCAGTGGTGGTGGTGCTGGAGGTCAGGTTTGAACCTGGTGTCTCTTAGTCCTTATACAAGCAGCCGACTACTAGACCACATATTGTTATTGCTTGTGTAATTGTGTAACCTCTCTCCTTTTGGGGTCCTGCTTAATATTTGCAATTTAACAATTTACTTTTGCTGTGCGCAGCATATACTGTGTTCTAGATAAAGTTGCACACACCAGGAGAAAGAGTGCAATGCTGCGCCCAGGGAGCAGTGTTGGGGACGATTATAAAATCTAAATTTGCCTGAAAAAATTATTTAGTTACTTGCTCAGGAAACCAGTGGTGGTGGTGCTGGAGGTCGGGTTTGAACCTGGAGTCTCTTAGTCCTTATACAAGCAGCCAACTACTAGACCACATATTGTTATTGCTTCTCGATTCAGTTAGAAAACCTAAACTTTTTAACAGTTTTATGATGTACTGGTAGTTTTCTGAAGCCTTTAGAAGCCCAATGTACTGAAGATTTCCTCATTTTTAGTTTGACTTGACACTTTATGAGGTCCTAGGTCAAAAACATGTCTAGTTTGAAGCCATTCAACCTTATTACAAATAACCAGATTTCATTTTTTTTCCACTATGCGCGGTTGTATTACCATTATTATTTTATTACCATTATCATATAGTCTCAGTTGTGGCTACAAAGGAATGAAAGCTTCTTATTTTTTTCCCGTCTCCTCTAATAATGAATAGGAAGCTAATTGTTTGCAATATAGGCTAGGGCTACTAGTTTGTTAATTTATTGTTTTTGTTCACCAGTCTGCAATAGCAAATAGCCTTTAATGTGAATAGCCTAAAATAAATCTGTGTTGCATCTCATGAATACTAAATGTACACTTTGTACAACACACTTCAGCAATTTTTGATACAGAAAAAACAACAGTAACGAGAGAGAGAATTTAAATATTTAATAGATATTTTTGTCCAGAAAGGCCTTATAGTGGTTGGTCAAGTCTTAGTCTTTTGAGTGTATTCTTGTGTATTTACTACACACCGGCCAATTGGGGCAGTGGTGGCCCAGTGGTAAGGGAATTGGCTGAAGCAGTATCTGAAGGCCATGGGTTCAAATCCCATACCAGTAGGTTGCCCTCAGGTACCCTTGAGCAAGGTACTGTCTGCATCACTGCTCCCCGTGCACTTTAAATAGCTGCCCTCTAGTGCATTTGTGCTGAAGCTAGACGTCAGGATGGCAGGATGGCTCCTCATGAAAGTGACCATTCTTGTCATTGCAAAACACAACAAAATTGCATTTTACCCATGCACACACACATGTGCAGCAGGGCGCAGCTATTGAAAGAGCCCAGAGAGCAGTGATGGGGACAGTACCTTGCTCAAGGAACCTCAGGGAACCTCACTTCTGACACAAGCTTTTGGTGGCCTAGTGGAATTGGCCACCAGATCTGAAGATTGTGGGTTTGAGTCCCTTACCAGTAGGTTGCCCTGAGGTCAGGACAGAGTGCCAGAGGTGGGATTCTAACCTGGGACCTCTTGAGCCATAAGTCCATAGGAAAGCACCCTACCACTAGACCACCACCCCACTTTCATTTTCACTTGTCACTTCGATAGTGATAGGGATAGTCTCCAACCAACCAGCTACCATGGACAGAGGCTTTAGTATTACTGAAAAAGAATATTATACATTGAATGCACTTAATAAATAATACATAACAGATTAATAAAACATATTCAATGTGTTTATTTTGAAAATAGAAAATAGGAAATAGGAAAAAGATTTGAAACTTAAAAATGCATTGTGTTGCAGTTGTGATTTCAAAAGTGCTTTCAGTTCATATTAAAATGCTACAAAATGGCAAAAAAAAAAAAAAAATAATAATTTTTTCTACAAATATATGTAGGGAAAGAGAGAGATTGCATGGAATCTTGTGGAGCGGTCCTTTCCCTCTCAGGGCCTATGTCTGTGATCAGTAGCTTTGTGAGTTTTAGTAAAGGTTCATATTGGGTCATCTATCGTCCTGTGCTGCTGGTTAAATTTTGCATTGTTTCCTACACAGTAAAAAATAATTGAAGGATAACAAAAGGCCTTTTTCGCACACCTTTCTTTGCCAGCATTCAAAAGTCACTTACACAACCCTGCGCTTCCCCACCTTCCCTTGGGAGTAATTCGCTCTCTAAGGCAAAAGAAAAAGACACAATCCTGCAAGAGCATTAAAATGTATTATGCCCCTTTTTCCCCCAGCTACTCGGCAAATGCATATGTGCCCGCGAGAGGAGTCGAAGCAAATCAATGTGGAGTAACACAATTGATATTCACTTCAGAGCAGAAAAAAAGAGGGAATGAAGTGACTGGTGCAGTGCCGTCTTACCATGCCGCCCTCTGTTTTTCTTTTTTCTTTTTTTTTTCTTTTTTTTCTTTTTTTAACGTTCTGGCAGGTTGGACAGGTCTTCACTGTGAGGATGACATTAATGAGTGCCTGCCGCAGCCATGCGACCAGGGGATGTGCATCCAGAACGAACCGGGCCACGGCTACACCTGTTTCTGTCGGCCCGGATTTGTGGTGAGCCTCTCCTCCTCCCTCTCCTCATTTTTATCTTCCTCTGTTTTCTACACAGTTTGCCTTTCTTCTACAACCGTTTTTTAGTTCTAGGTCCTGAATATTGTAACGGTTATTTACCAATTTTAAAGATTTGCAAGTAAAACAAAAGCTGACAGCATCAGCTTCTATATTTTATGGGGTCAGAATGACTAAACAAGGTGATAATTACATTTTTACATAATTACATTCTCATTAATGGCATTTAGCAGGCACTCTTATCCAGAGCGAATTCCATTTCTTGATTACAGGGGAAGGCTACCTAGAGACACTTGGGGTTCAGGGTTTTGCTCAGGATCTGCTGCGGGGTTGGATGCTGGAGGTCGGGTTTAAACCTGGAATCTCTTAATCCTTAGGCAAACATCCTACCATTAGACCACATACTGTTATAACTTATATAAGGTCTCAGTAGCATTGTCCATCCTTGGGCCATTGCTTCCCACATGTATGCAGCCATGATGCAAAAAAGTGATCTATCAAACCAGGCCTCCTTTGCTCCGTGGTCCAGTTTTAAAGCTTGGATGCTCATTGTAGAAGCTTTTGATGGTGGACAGGAGTCAGCATCAGTGCTTTAAACAATATACAACTAAACAGCCAAACTAGCATCAAGCTGCATTATTTTGTTTTGACACCTTTCTTTCATAACAGTAATTGTTCAGCAATTGGTGCAACAGTAGCTCTACTTTCTGATAAGACATGCTTACTTTCACTTCCCACACATTTCGATAAGCTTTGTGTACCCATGACCTTCTCACCAGCTCACCCGTTCTATGGAGCCACATCACTGACAAACACATTTAGTAATATGCTACAAGGGAGTCTTTCTAGTCTCTAATTGGAAACCAAGCAATGACAAAAAAAGTAGATTAAAAAATTTCAGTCTATACATACTGGTGGAAATAAGTATTGAACATCAGCATATTTTTTTCAAAAAGTATATTTCCACTGAGCCCATTCACATGAAATTCTCAATAGACATTGGTTTTTATGTAAGAAATCCACAACCATAAAGAATTCACAAAAGGCAATATTGTATGAAGAAACCTATCACTTATTACAGTGCTCTGATGTGATTTTAACCTATTCTTCTTAAGTGACTGTCTTTAGATTTTGAAGATTCTGTGGAGTCCTCTGTTGAACCCAGATCTTTAGTTCCTTCCACAAATGTTTAATTAGATTCAAGTAAAGTGAATGACTTTCTTTGCTGTATTTTTTGTCCTGCTAGAAGGTCCACCCACATCTCATCCTCATAATCCTGGAGGATGACAGCAGATTTATTTCAAGAATCTCTCAGGCCCCATTCATCATTCATTCAATTACATAAAGTCTGCCAGTACCCTGAGATGAGAAACAGCCCTACACCATGATGTTTCCACCTCTAAAATTCACTGGCTATATAGTGTTTTTCAAGTGATGTCCCATTTCTCCTTCAGACATGGTGTAGTATTACAGCCTAAAAGGTCATCTTTGGTCTCGTCTGACTGGAAAAATGTTGTGTAGCAAACCTTAAACAAGCTCCAATGTACCTTTACTTCAGTAATAAAGCCTTTTTCAGAATATGTGGTTAAAAATCGTGTGATAAGCTCCTGGGCGTGGCCAGTTAATGTCCTGTGCGAAAGGTAGCCTCAGTGATTTTTACATTTACAGGTATGACTTACAGGTCCTAATAACAGGGACAGTCCCCCTGGAGCAACTCAGGGGTCTTGCTCAGGGACCCAATGGTGGTAGTGCTGGAGGTGGGATTCGAACCAGGGACCCCTGAATCCATTGGTCCGTAGGCAAGTACCCTACCACTAGACCACCAGCACCCCTGGTTTTTACCAGAAGATTCGATAGTTTTGAAATATATCTGTAACCAATTCCGCTGATACGGTTTGCAACAATTAGGTTGCAAAGGTCTTAATGGACCACTTTGCTTTCACCTGTAATGCCCTCTTGCTCTAATGGCATAAAAAGGCAGGAGCTACCTTGAGTTCATTTATCGGACCTAATAAAACTGTTATATCTGCTACTTCCTTTTTAAACGGATTTGATTTTCTCGCATGTAGGTCACTCACCATTTAATTAAATACTGCCCCCTTTTGGTGGAAGGCTAGATGAGTAATCATGAACTGAGAAGCAAATGAACAAATACATTAATTCATTCATTCATTTTCTGCCGCTTGTCCCAAGCGGGGTCGCGGGGTCGCGCTGGAGTCCATCCCAGCACACACAGGGCGAGGACGGGGGACACACCCTGGACAGGTCTCCAGCCCATCGGAGGGAGGAGCGTGACGGGGACGGCACCTTGCTCAAGGGTACCTCAGGGGAACCTATTGGGAAGGGATTCGAACCCCCGATCCTCCAATTTAACAAATACAGTAAATACATTTTTAAACTAACTGAATTATTTAATTATTTACAATTTTTTGTAAACAAACAGCCCTTATTTCGGGTACCTGGTTTTATAACAGAAATACTCAACCACGAAATATCAATTTAATACCTCATACACACAAATAACCTACATAATGGGCTCTTAAAACCTTTATCAAAGAAAATGAAAACATGCAAAACAACTGTTCCCAGTTACATGCATTGCAGGCATGGGTTAAAACTTTTGTGCAATGTAGCCTGAAACTATGGCAGCTCTTTCACTTTGCCAAGCAGAAAGTCGAGCTCACTCATGGGTTCCATGAAGCAGCAGCACAACGTTTAACTCTTGTCCATATATTTTAATGCAGCAAATGAAGATGGCAAACAGGAAAACACAGCCTTCTGACTTAAGACAAAGTTCAGATATTTTGACCTTCTAATATAATACCTATTAAAGTTCACGGGTTGCGTACTGATGCTATTATATCACTCAAACACACTATAAACACATGGGCTACATATTTTGCTTCTGATAGTGTAAACCAAAACGAAAGTATTATTTCAGCATTGTCATCACTCTGAACTTAGAATCAAGGCAACAAAAATGTTATTTTAAACCAATTATATAATACAGTCGATGGATTTAACCCCAAACCTACATTCAAGAGTGAAGAGCATTATATTTGCTAAAAGTAATACTTATTTCTATTTATGAACTTTCCTTAGTAAGGAACTTATTTTTTTAACAAACCATATCATTAGGTTTTTTTTCTGTGAAAAAAACTCCTTTTATAGCCCATTAATTAGTAATCTATAGTAGCCCAGCTGATGTTAATGTGCACAGGTAGAAGGTGGAATTACTTTCTAACTACTTATGAATTTCAACCTTTGTATGTCCAGTAGTTTTCCCTGCATCAATCCACTTTATTGTTTATGTCATTTAATTTTGTCAGTTCTTTAAATTGGTAAATTTCTTGGGCTGATGCCAGTTGCTGGTGAGAATTTAATCTCAATAGACATAGGAAATACATTTACTGAGATAAATATTGACATGTTAAGTACTTTTTTCCCTTAATGTACTGGAGTAAAGGACAGTCTATACACAACACTGCAGTTCTGGGAATGTAAATTTCAGATGTAGTGTGGGAAAAGTTTTGGGATTTCATGAGCAAATACAACATAGTGCACACCTTTGCCATTCTGCCAGAAAGCTCTGCATCTATAAGGTGGATATTTAAGTTTGTTTTTAAATGGTTGTGCAGTTATTTTTAAAACAGGGGTTAAAGGGTTAAACTACAATATATTACAATTACTACAACTACAATATTACAAATATTCAGCTGACAAGATTACAGTCAAAACAGCCTCTGATGTTCTGGGAAAACTTTCCACAAGATGTTGAAGTGTGTTCATTCATGCAATGATGGAAATGGAGGCTTAGCTTGCAGGCAGCGGTGGCCTAGTGGTTAGGGAGTTGGCCTGGCATCGGAAGATTGTGGGTTCAATTCCCTCAAGTAGGTTGCCCTGAGCAAGGTACCGTCCCCGTCACTGCTCCCCGGGCGCTTTCAATAGCTGCACGGTGTTTGTGTGCATGGGTTAAAAGCAGAGGTCCAATTTCGTTGTGGTTCATGGTGTGCAGTGCTGTGACCTCGCAATGACAAGGGTTGTCACTTTCACTTTTCACTTTCAGTCAGTGCTCCAGTTCTTCCCACAGGTTTTGGGTTGAGCTGGAATTCCTCCACACCAAACCCATCACATCACGTTTTTATGGACCTCACTTTCTACACAGGGGCATAGACAGGCTAGAAAATGGACTACCCCAAATATTTTTGATGAAAGTAGAAGCATGGAATAGTGTCAAATGTACTCACATGCAGAAAAGTTAGCATTACCCTTTGCTGGCAGTTGAAAGACCTAGTCTAAAAACAGCATCTGTCAAATTCACCAAACTTTACTGTTAGCACTGTGATCCTTATTGTATTCTGGTAGGTAATGCTCCTAGTATCCACCCAGATTTATCAATCAGACTGCCAGATTATGATGAATGATTCATCTCCCTGCAGAACATGCCTGCATTTCTCCAGTGGTGTCCATCATGTGTTTTACACACTAAGCTTGACATTGTGCATAGTGATTTTGTGGAAAATGGGTACAGTAGCCATTAAAACCCAGTATTTGAACAACTCAATGATCAGAGTTATTGATCGTCAGCAATATATCTTAACTCATTAAATAGGAAGATTCCTTTTACTTAATGTAGGAAGCTTTAGCTTGTATATATAGTTGTCCTTGAATTTGTCCATTAATAACACTGATGTTCCTGGGCTAAATAACAGCCATAATGACCATTGCATTGCAAAACTTTAAAATTCCCAATTGGCATATGCTCTTATCAAGACTGGCATAATTAGTATTTGACAAAAATCTAAGAGTACTGCCTAAGGACTATTGTAGGCTGTATAGATTAATATATTTGTGACAAAAAACACGATTAATTTGAAAACCATTTGAAAGTCACCCCACACACACACACACACACACACCCCACACACACACACCTCCCACCCCCATTTTGGGCTCTTGGGCAGTGGAACTATGTTCTTCAGAGTGATGGAGTACCATCCAGTACCTTTGGAATGAGATAAAAAGTGGGGTTTATGATCCAAAACTATCTGCAACAGTACCTGACTAATGATGAATGCAATCAGTTCCTCACAGCAGTGTTCCAACATCTACTGTAAAGGCTCTCCAAGATCTAATGTCTGTTACGTCAGCTAAGAAGAAACACCGCTGGGGCAGCGGTGACCTAGTGATTAGGGACTAGGTCTCAGGATCAAATTGTCATGTGTTTGAATCCCAGACCAGTAGGAATCCTTGAACGAGGTACTGTCCTAGTCACTGCTCCCTGGGCGCTAGACATAGCTGCCCACTGCTGCAAGTGTGTGGAGGTTAATTGCAGAAAATGTGAGGCAGCAGTGGACTACTGGTGAGGGACTACACCCCAGGATTGGAAGGTCGTGGGTTTGAATCCCAGATGTTTAGGTTTCCCTGAGGTACCCTTGAGCAAGGTACCATCTTTGTGACTGCTATCCACATGTGTGTATGTATGGATGAAATGCAGAGTATGGGTGAAATTGCATTTTGTGTGCTGTGCTGTGTTTCACAATAACAGATCACAGTCACTTTCACTTTCACAGTCACTTTCACTACAATTTCACAACACTTTCACAAACCCTAATAATATCCATCATTCGAAAGGCTACGTTTGACTAGCAGCTGTCCACAAACTTGGATATTATAATGTATCTAGCAGACTGTAACTGTAGACATTAGGTAGCATGCAGTACTATTGTGAATCCCCTGGCATCTAAATTGTTATTTTAGTATCTTTAAGGATCTTCTGTCACTGCTTCTGCTGTCTTACTGTTTAAAGGTTTCACACACTGACTGGACAACAGAAAGCATCCTCTTTTCACTTACAGGCTTACAGTAGTGATTTCTTACTGCAGGGCAGGAACTGCGAATATAATTACGATGACTGCTTGCTCCAACCGTGCCCTGACGGCTTTTCCTGCATGGACGGCATCAACAATATAAGTTGTGTTGCCGTGGAGACAGATGTGATCTCTTTGCCTCCATGGGGCTTTACTCCCACCAGCCCCAGCACTTCTTTCACCTCGTCACCGGTGGATGACCTGATGGAAACTGAGCAGCCAGCAGGTTGGTACGCACACACACACAGACTTTTGAATTACTGACCACATTACTGTTTTTTTTTTTCTTCATTGGCCTCCACATTGCCTTACTGCAGTTAAATACACCTGGGCTTAAAATATGTAAAAATCTAATGTGCACAATTTTTCACCCTAACTGTAGTTTCAGCTACAACATGTTCTATTTCCAAAGCTTGTTTTATGTACATGTCTTATGTAACTAACAATTGCTACACTTGCTATATTAAAAATATAGCATATATATATATATATATTGCAGACATTTGTGTAGGTCTGTTTTCAGCCAAAATATTCTAAAGATTTTCTAAAAAAGAGGATGAAAAAGATTCATAACTAATTTAAGGTTAACATTTTGAACCTACACAAGCTGTTTTATTACTGTTCACGTATACTCATAAAGTGAGTACATCCCTGACATTTTGTAAACATAGATATGTAAATATCTTTTGATGGGACAACATTGAAGATAAGACACTTTGATACAATGTAAAGTAGTCCATGTACAGCTTGTATAACAGTGTAAATTTGCTGTCCCCACAAAATAACTCAACACACAGCCATTAATGTCTAAATCACTGCCAACAAAAGTGAGTACACCCCTAAGTGAAGGATGTCCATATTGTGCCCAAAGTGTCAATACTTTGTGTGGCCACCATTGTTTTCCAGCACTGCCTTAACTCTCTTACAACCCAGCCACTAGAGATGCACAAGCCAATGAATTATCTTTGTGCCGGTCCCAAGCCCGGATAAATGGGGAGGGTTACGTCAGGAAGGGCATCCGATGTAAAACTTGGAGTGGATTTGAGGGTAGGAACTTTGAATGTTGGCAGCATAACTGGTAAAGATAAAGAAATAGCTGATATGATGGAGAGAAGGAAGGTTGACATTTTGTGTGTGCAATAGACTAGATGGAAGGGTAGTAAGGCCAGGTGTATTGGAGGAGGGTTTAGATTGTTTCATCATGGTGTGGATAGAAGGAGGAATGGGGTAGGTGTTATCCTGAAGGAAGAGTATGTGGGGAGTGTTTTGGAGGTGAAGAGGGTGTCAGGGAGGGTGATGAGTTGAAGCTGGAAGTTGAAGGTGTGATAATGAATGTTGTTTGTGCTTATGCCCCACAAGAGAAAATAGAGTTTTGGAGTCTGGTGGTGGAACCCAGAAGTCCAGGAGTGTTTACAAAAGAAGAGGGAGGCAAAGATGAAGTGGGACATTAAGAGAGATGAAGAAAGTAGACAGGAGTACAAGGAAGTGAACCACAGGGTGAAGAAAGTAGTAACGAAGGCCAAAGAAAAGGTGTTTGGTGAATTGTACTGCTCAACAGATGATGCAATCTCCATCACCCTCCATCTAAACCGCCAATGTCTACCCAGTCCACCATTATCATTATCATTATGTATTTATTTATTTATCTCATGTTGCACTCTGCTCTTTAACAGTAACACCGCTCCACCACACTGCTACACTGAAATCTACCTGGGCTGCTTTGTTCTACAACACTGCAGCCCTCTACGGATGAATGTACTGTCTGTCGTGCCGTCTGTTGTTGTCTGTCTTGTCTGCACTTGTTGCCCTGTTTTGTGTATTATGTTGTCTTGTGTGTAGCACCAGGGTCCTGGAGGAACGTTATTTCGTTTCACTGTGTACTATGTATATGGCTGAAATGACAATAAAATCCTACTTGACTTGACTTAACTTGAAAATGACCTTTACCGATTGTTTTGACAAAAAAACAGAGCTGGGAAAGATGTGCAGCAGGTCAGGATGATAAAAGATAGAAAAGGAAACATACTCACAGGTGAACAGAGCGTGTTGAGCAGATGGAATTCATACTTTGAGGGGCTGATGAATGAAGAAAATGAGAGAGAAGATTGGATGATGTGAGGATAGTGAACCAGGAAGTGTAGCAAATAAACAAGATGGAAGTAAGAGCAGCGATGGCGAGCATGAAGAATGGAAAGGCTGTTGGACCGGATAACATACCAGTGGAAGCATGGAGATGTTTAGGGGAGATGGCAGTTGAGTTTCTGACCAGATTGTTTAACACAACTATAGAGGGATAAAGCTGATCAGCCACAGCAGGAAGTTATGGGAAGGAGTAGTGGAAGTGAGGTTAAGGTGAAAGGGACACAGTGAACCACAATGAAATTGGACCTCTGCATTCAACCCATGCAAACACTGTGCAGCAGGGGGCTATGAAAGCACCTGGGGAGCAGTGATGGGGACGGGACCTTGCTCAAGAGTACCTCAGGGCAACCTTCTGGTAAGGGGTTTGAACCCACAACCTTCCGATCCTGTGGCCAACTCCCTAACCACTAGGCCACCTCTGCCCACTGTTAAGAGAATAGGTGAGGATCAGTGAACAGTAGTATGATTTTATGCCGAGAAAGAGCACTACAGATGCAATGTTTGCTCTGAGGGTGTTGATGGAGAAGTACAGAGAAGGTAAGAAAGAGTTGCATTGTGCCTTTGTGGACTTGGAGAAACCATATGACAGGGTGCCTTGAGAAAAGTTGTGGTTTTGTATGAGGAAGTCAGGTGTTGCAGAGAAATATGTGACAGTAGTTCAGGATATGTATGACAGCAGTGTAACAGTTGTGAGATCTGCAGTGGGAGTAACGGATGCATTTAAAGTAGAGGTTGGATTACATCAAGGATCAGGGCTGAGCCCATTCTTTTTTCCAATAGTAATGGACAGACTGACGGACGAGGTTAGACAGGAGTCTCCATTGACAATGATTTTTGGATCATAAGAAATTGAAACGGTTGATCTGCTGTGGAGACCTCTAAATGTGAGCAGCTGAAAGAAAAAGAAGAAGACTGCCTTAACTCTCTTGGGCATAGAGTTCACTAGAGCTTCACAGGTTGCCACTGGAATCCTCTTCCACTCCTCCATAATGACATCATGGGGCTGGTGGATGTTAGAGACCTTGCGCTCCTCCACCTTCCATTTGATGTCCCACTTATGCTCTGTAGGGTTTAGGTGTGGAGACATGCTTGGCCAGTCCAGCACCTTTACCCTCAGTTTCTTTAGTAAGGGAGTGGTCATCTTGGCGTCATGTTTGGGGTCACTGTCATGTTGGAATACTGCCCTGCGGCGCAGTTTTTGAAGGGAGGAGATTCAGTATGTCACAGTACATGTTGGCATTCATGGTTCCCTCAATGAACTGTAGCTCCCCAGTGCCTGCAGCACTCATGCAGCCCCAAACCATGACACTCCCACCACCATGCTTGACTGTAGGCAAGAAACTCTTGTCTTTGTGCTGCCACACACGCTTGACACCATCTGAACCATCTTGGCCTTATCAGACCACAGGACATGGTTCCAGTAATACATGTCCTTAGTCTGCTTGTCTTCAGCAAACTGTTTGCAGGCTTTCTTGTGTATCTTTATCTTTATCTTTAGAAGAGGCTTCCTTCTGGGATGACAGCCATGCAGACCAATTTGATACAGTGTGCTGCATGTGGTCTGAGCTGTAACAGGCTGACCCCTCACCCCTTCAATCACTGAGCACGTGCTCTCAACTTCTTTGGTCGACTTTGGCGAGGCCTGTTCTGTGTGGAACCTGTCCTGTTAAACCGCTGTATGGTCTTGGCCACCGTGCTGCAGCTCAGTTTCAGGATTTTTTCAGTTCCTCAGAGAGTTCTTTGCCATGAGGTGCCATGTTGAACATGTATGAAAGAGTGACCAGTATGAAAGAGTGTGAGAGCAATAACACCAAATTTAACACACCTGCTCCCCATTCACACCTGAGACCTTGTAACACTAATGAGTCACATGACACCAGGGAGGGAAAATGGCTGATTGGGCACAATATTTTACTTAGGGGTGTACTCACTTTTGTTGCCAGTGGTTATGCTGTTATATACTGAATACTTTACATTGCATCAAAGTGTTATATCTTCAGTGTTGTCCCATGAAAAGATATAATAAAACACTTCCAAAAATGTGAGGGGTGTACTCACTTTTGTGAGATACTGTATATGTTAATGAGCTCTGCTACGATATATCTTGCTTTATTCATAGAACATTACTGAAACACTATATAAATTACATCATTCTTAGTGGGCAGAACTAAGCCTCTGCAGGCTGAATCAGGACATCCTTTGGGATATATAGGGTTGTTTTATAAGCTTCAGCTGTAGAACTTTTTATACATTTTATCATTTATTACTAGACAACTCATTTCATTGTTTAAATGTTGTTAATTGGAAATGGGCCTTTAAATGTAGTGCTATTAGCTATTGACTTCACTACTTAAATTTGTTATAAAATGAATCATTAAAGAATTTACAAATTCAAATACTTTTGAGATTATAAAAAAATCACTAAACTTTTGACTATGGTTGTACATCTGTCCTAGCCTCTTCTCCTCATGGTGGACAATAGGCCATAAATACACTTTGATTTGATTTTTGTCACTGTGTTTTATCGAGAGAATGTACAGAATGTTGCATTTTAGTCTTCCTGTAGACTTATTAGATATATTATGCCTTATTTTGCTTACTTCACTTGCTCCTTCATTGCACTCTTGGCCTCAGTCCTTGAAAAATCAAGAGTGGGCTCTTCTCAGTCTTCTCAGTGAACATCAGCCATTATTTTTCTATGCAGACATTCCATGCAGACTAATGAGTGTTCTCGTCTTTCTCTCAAGACAAAGAGACATTATGTTACGGAAGTCACAAGCTATATTTGCAGGCTTTGTATTTTGATGTTGTAAGGTTTACTTTTTTCACTTGGGTTTATAGTCCTGTGTTACACAACAGCAGTGGATGGACTACATACTGCCTGCTGAGAAGATAAATCCTTTAATCCTTTAATTTAATTGTTTTCAATAATTAGTCCCATCAGTTGTATTATTTTTTTCCCTTTGATGCCTCAGTTTGCTGGCAGCGCTTCCGTTTATGGCGGAAGATTTGTGCAGCACTGAAACTGCTTCACCCAGTCATCTAGGAAAATGTGTATTTTAAAGCCAGTGGACCGTTGCAGTTTAAAGAATAATCTGTGTATATTATGGGAGTAAATGTGTCAGTCAGTCATGCTCTGCTTGATTCCAGTTCAAATGAAGGAGCTTAATCTAATTGTTGCAGCCACATCATTATGCTCCTTGTTTAATGCTTTTTCTGCATCCAAATTGATCAAGAAAATAAAGGTCATGAACCCATAATAATTGCATTACATCCTATTACATAGGCATGCAGATATGCTTTTTGAAGTCAGTTTTCAAATATTATTTGCAGAAAATCCAGGGGCAACATATATGTGTGCATGCATAGGGCTCTGAAAGTTTTTACCCCTTTCTGATTTCCACAAACAAGACTGATTGCTTCTAGCCCTGTAAAATCTACACACCACTTAAATACAACCTTTCCTGCAAAGTGAAATTCCCTAAAAGGTCTCACCATCAGTCCATGATCTATAGCTCAAGTGCCATTGGGTTATTTAGCAGGACAACAATCAATAGCATAAAAGCTAGTCCACATCTGAAAAAAATTGTGTGGCCTAAAGGTCTTGCTCTAAACCCCTTTAACATGTTGTGGAAAGCCCTGAAAAAGGGCAAAAATCCTCCAGTGTTACTGAATTTAAATAATTTGTGGAGAAGACTGGGCCAAAGTTTCTCCACAGCAATACCAAGGACTGATCTCCTGTTACTCAAAAACAATTGGTTGCAGTTGCTGCGGCCAAAGGGGGCACCATTTGTTTGCCCCAATTACCCTTACAGATACACCAGTGAGTGGTGGACCATTCTCAGTACTGTTGTACGGTTGTGCGCGTGTGTGTGTGTGTGTGTGTGTGTGTGTGTGTGTGTGTGTGTGTGCAATGGGCTAATTGGTTTTTGGCATTTATACAATCAATCGAAGCAAAACCCTCTGTGTTAAAGTCAGCCCTTCCAACGAAACATGAATATACCAGCATCGATTTTTAGGAGGGTGGAAATGTCACTCATTGCTGTGGCTGAGCTTGTGCTGAACATCTGTGGTACTGGTGTTATGCTACTGGATACATATCTAAGATTCTGCGTGTTATTTAAGTTGACCGAGAAAATCAATAGGTCCTGGAATGATTGCACCCACTTCCAGAATGAATTCCAGAATCGTGGCATGTGAGCTTGAATTTTGAGCCTGAGCACATTGAGTAACATTTGGAAGACACGAAAAGTGTAAACAAATAATCCATGAAAAATAAATAAACAAATGAACAAAAAACAGAAAAACTAAGGGAAGGTTACGCACCTCCCAAGTTTTTCAAATGGCTTGCCAAAGTTTGACGGGCTGAAACCAAAACTGTGAAAGGCAAACATGTCTATGGATCGAGTTCGTGCCCTGGGGAAAGGAGCAGTTAATTATCTGTATATGCTCCCCATAGAAATCAATGCACGTAATATGTGCAGGTCGATGTGCAGAGGACACTGGGCTGTCCACACAGACACAGCAGCTCCATTCATCCAGACAAGGCAATATTGAGGTTGTTAAATTTTTCCAGGAAAACCTTAACCCTTCAAAAAGAGTTATTATTGTATCCATTATTACTTTTAAGTATTGTTGTCACTTTTTGTATATATATATATACACAGTACTGTGCAAAGGTTTTTAGATGGGGCAGCAGTGGCCTAGTGGTTAGGGAGTTGGCCCCGGATCAGAAGATTGTGGGTTCGGACCCCTTGCCGGTGGGTTGCCCTGAGGTGCCCTTGAGCAAGGTGCCGTCCCCGTCAGCTCGCTCCTCCCTGCGATAGGCTGGTGACCTGTCCAGGGTGTGTCCCCATCCTTCGCCCTGTGTGAGCTGGGATGGACTCCAGCACCCCCCCAGATGACTGACTGACTGTTTATTTTTATTAATATACAAAACGCAAAGTGAGCGAACAAAAGAAAAATCTAAATCAAATCAGTATTTGGTGTTTCAGCCTTTTTCCTTCAAACCAGCATCAGTTCTTCTAGGTACACTTGCACAAAGTCAGGGATTTTGTAGGATTATAGTCGGTGTGTGATCAACCAGTTTTACCAAACAGGTGCTGATGATCATCAACGTCACACGTGGGTTGAAACACAGTCATGTTTGGAACAACCTACCAGCCGAGTTCCTTCAAATACTGTGTGCAAGTGTGCCTAGAAGAACTGATGCTGTTTTGAAGGCAAAGGGGGGTCACACCAAATTTTGATTTGATTTAGATTCTCTTTTGTTCATTCACTGCATTTTGTTGAATGATGAAAATAAATGATGAACACTTCCATTTTTGAAAGCATTCTTTGTTTACAGTTTTGTTTACATTTTCTCACACCTGCCTACAACTTTTGCACAGTACTGTATATAGATAGATATAAATAATATGGGCAACAGTGGTTAGGGACAAGGAGGTCGAAGGTTGCCCTGAGGTATCCTTGAACAAGGTACTGTCCTATCCACTGCTTCCAGACTGTGACTACAAACATGGATGCATTGGTGACATCCAGCTGGTGTGGATTTTCTCTCTTTCAGTGATGCACAAAAAGGGATTTGTGTTGCAATAACTCCCCTTATGGAATTACCTGTAGATATAGTAGTAACTGATTGTCAGTTATTTTCTTGAAAAAGCCTGAAACAATGAAATAATTTTATATAAGTAATCATGACCTTTATACAAATAATCATGATGACCCTTATCTTAATTCAGGGCCACTAAGGCTTGCCCCTAAAATGAGTGGCTAGTCTCCTTATATGAAGAAGCCTTTGCTTTTCTTTCTTCATAATTTCTATACCTCCCTTCATTTTTTTACTTAGTTTGTAATTCAACCCTAATAATATTTTGTTGACATAATAATATGCAAATAATAATATTTTGTTGTTTTGTTTTTTTAATGAAAAAAGGTATCAAGCAGAAAGAAAATTAATAAATCTAAGATGCTCAGAATAGACAGTTGCATTAAAATTGCATTAGAATTTTTAGCTTGTTTTGATGTCATACTAGATTTTCCATCCATTTTCTGCCGCTTGTCCCAAACGGGGTCGCGGGGGAATGCTGGTGTCCAACCCAGCGCACACAGGGCGAGGACGGGGGACGCACCCTGGACAGGTCGCCAGCCCATCGCAGGGAGGAGCGGGACGGGGACGGCACCTTGCTCAAGGGTACCTCAGAGCAACCCATTGGGAAGGGGTTCGAACTCATACTAGATTTTGAATATTTGAATTCTCAATATTGTTAATTGTTCAGTAGCTTCAATGAAATTGATATGCAAATTATGAGGTTGGGAGAGTGAAGAATTGAAGGGGACCTTGATTTAAACAATATTGAGTAAAGGGGATTTCCATTATTTTTATTACTTTCTGCATGATGGGCAAATTTAGTCTGATGTGAAATATCTTTGCAGTCTCAGATTCCTTTACAGGGCTGCTGATGGGAACCAGAGCTCATAATGTCTGCAGTGCAAATATAGCTGTTTAATTTACTATTGAAAAGCATTGGTGAAGCTTCATGTTGATTCTGAGTAATATTTAATGTAGATTATGGTCAAATATGGCTAAAAAACTTTCTTTGGGTATTACATATACATGAAGTCAGACGTCATCAAGGTTCTGGCTTGAATTTCATGTTCCTCCTTGCTGATGCAGAAATTTTTGGCTATGAGTGAGTGACATGAATTCTGCTAGCAGTAATCTTTTGTAATGATGATAACTGAACTGAAAACTGCTATATATAACAATCTGTCTTGGGTAAGTTTCTAAAACTGAAATTTGTCGTTTCATCCTGAATGACCATTACATTGTGCAAAAAATCTGAAAGTCAGTCAAATTCCCCTTTGAGAAATCTGTTGGTTGATGAAATGTCAGTAAGGGAATTGGAAATGCATGCAGAAGCGTCAAACAGCATAGCTTTCTTTTCTTTCGTTGGCCTATGACCTATCCGTTTTGCTTGTTATGCCACAGCCGAGTCTGTCAGAAGACCAGCCTGTAGGTGCATATGTGTAATGAGATTCTACCTCTTGCACCTGTCGCACGCTACTCCATACATGTTCCTGTCTGAATGTTCCTTTCATCTTTTCTCACCCTTGTCCATGACAGCGGAGCTGAGTTTTGCTACAGTCACAGTATTAACATGAAGCACAGTGCTCTTGGTCAGCAAAGGTTAGGATACCATCTCCTTAAGAGAGCACAATATAGCCGCATCATTAACAAGCAGAGAGGGCAGAGCTGGACATTTGTCCAGATCATTATTTCACTACTTTCTTCAGTTCATTAGCCCTGCGGTCATCCTGTCCTGCTTGTGTTTCATCTGCTCTTGTCAGGTGTTTTGTCCAGTAATTGATGGCAACAGAAGCTAATGCCCGTTCCGCACTTCTCACTAATGTCGATTTCCAGCGTGAGATAAATACTGATAGCATTGCGGAGCAACTAACGAGGTCTCCTGAATGTGTCTATGTAGGTCGCTCTCTAAAAACATCCAGTGCCCTAGGTGCAGCTAAGAATAGATTCATGAGGCGCTCAGTTAAAACCTCCGCTTTGCTCTTTGTGCTATCACCCTCAGCTCTGGTACCTACTCAAAAGCACAGGGCACCAAACCCATTTTGGAAGGAGTGGGGAAAATGAGATAGCAGTTTGATGGCTGCCACCTTCTTCTTCTTCTTTCAGACCTCAAAGAGCTGAAAGACAGCTTGTCGATGGCATTTAGGCCTCATTGATCGTGGCATTAGACAAGCTTGAAGGGGGACAGGCTTTTGGAGTAGCAATGTAGTAAGCATGGAGTGTGGGGGGGGGGGGGGGGGGTTGAGAACTCTTAAGGACAGGCATAACAAAAAAGGAAAAATATAGATTGAAAATTTGACTAGACAGTCATTTCCTAAGTTTCATTTTTGGTGAAAATTATACTCCCAGTGCATTAAGAGGTGTTGCTGATGAACAGCCAATAGTCAAAGACTGTCTTCAGCTTACCCGAATAGAAGGTACTTTGGAAAGGTTCATCTGAAACAAGCAACCTTCCTTATTTTCACTGTTGATTAAGTTCATAATTTCAAAGCACCAGTGACACACTGGGCACATTTCGATTTTGATGGTCACTACTGTCCAGATGCTACCAACAATCCTAAACATTTGAATAACTCTTGACAGTACTATATATTAATAATTATATACAGTACTAATGGGTCTTGGTCGATTCCATGCAATTCATAAAGAAGATTCTCAAAAGAAAATATTTCAATAAAACTATGGTAAAACAGGAAAAAAAAGCACTAGTAGATATCTGCCTTTGCAGAATAAAGAATAATATATAAACCCGGTATGGTAGAGACTGGGAGAAATCTGTGGGACCCGGCTGGGGGAGAGCTTAGTGGAGATTAATAATGATACGAGAGGCCTTTCCTGAAGTGATCACCACAGTACATGGAGACCTGCTATCACCTGCCACCGACAGCTTCAGGAGATTAAATGACATAAGCCGTGCCCCTTGAAATCAACTTGTCGAAGGGGGGCAAAGTGACAGAGAGCAGCTCCCGGTTGGTTGCCCACTGCACAAATCCATTTTGAGTGTTACACTCCACGGCAGCATACTTTTAATTATAAACCAATTTCTTTCCAAGGTCTGTTAAGCCTCAAGACATAAGTAAGCAAGCTGTTTTTTTTTTTCCCACCGCTCACTCCTGCATGCTAGCAGATCTTGGTAATTAGACTACACCATGCAATAAACAGGGTCAGCGGTTTGTTTACATTTATGAAGCCCCAGTCTAATTGTTCAGTGTTGATTTTTTTTTTTTTTTTCTTCATGCTTCAGAGGTGGTCGCAGTCTTATGAAACACAGTGTCATGCTAATGTCGCCGGAACAGATCCATATTCATGAGCGCTATTCATGAGGTGTAGCCTGACCGCGCATTTTTGCGTCTCGGGTGTCCCAGCAGTGTGTCGGGGCCATTTCATGTTTATGAAGATGTCGGCGTTGTAGGCCGGCCCATTAATGTTTCATCAGGTGTTACTGTACACCAGGACCGCACTGCAGGCGCAGTGCAGCACTTCACTAATGAAAGAGAGTCAGGAAATCTGCAACTGCCCAAATAATACAGACATTTTTATTAAAATGTTCATAAACAAGAGTAGGCTCTGCTAATGAGTGTCAGCCAGTAAACATTATTAAAAACTGCAGTCAGAATTGGTTTTATTTGGCCTGGCAGTAGCTCACATAATTAAACATAGAATATAAGCCATATTTGAATATTCATAAATGCTTATAAATGCTATTTATAAGCAATAAAATCCTAAAATATGGATTCCAGCACTTGGGCAGATGGGAAGTAATTAATTTCAAATGAAGTTATTGTGGTTAAGCACAAATTTATAGGTATTTTTTTGGTTTTACGTTTTTTAAATCGATTCCTTTAAGTGGAATTTAACTTTCTAGTGGAGTTTTCAGAATTTCTGTAGAATTTTATGGAACAATGGAACAAAACAAGTGTGGCATCACATGACTAATTTGTTCAAATGTATTAGTAAGGGGAAATATCAGTTATTTTTTGTTCTGCATCATTGTGTGCCTTCCCAAAAAAGGACAGATTTCAGCCTAAATGGGCAGTAACACAGAGAAAAGTTCAGACAGAAATGCTGTAAAAAGCATAGCAGAGGTTGGCAGCAATGAGTTTAATGGGTTTTTGTTGTGTGATCACATAAAAGAATTGATTCAAATATGTTCAAATATTTTAATGAAAGAAAAATAGAATTCATTTATTTATTCAATATTTATATATATTTATAACTGGTTTATCGTTTTATCACTATACTTACAAATGTACATGCACTTTAACCTTAATGTACAAGCCCTTAGTGTCAGTAATACTCAAATAATACATGAAAACATTTATAAATATAAGTTAAATTCCCAAAACATTCTTTTTACTTTTTACATTTTCATTTTGACCTGCACACCTACCATTTTGAAGTACGCATTACAAATCTTAAAGAAGTTTAAGTTTAGGTCCCTTGTGTGTTTAATCTGTTTGTTCTATAGAATCATTAGATTCATAGCAGTGTAAAGTAGAAAAGCCAACAGCTAAAGTTGTTTGACTTGTGTGAGGACTAGTCCTGTTGTTTTATCACTTTTAAAGGCGTGCTTCCTCAGGCGGGGAAACTGATTTTTCAGTTTTTGGTTTTATTGAAAAAATCAATGCAGATGTTTTCCAACATTTCATACTATGATTAAAATGGAATAATAAATAATATAATATTATTCAATATAATAACACTAAAAAACATTTTACTAAAAAACCTCTAAAATAGACTGAGATTGCTTGTGAAAAGGGGTTAATTCTACTTTTCAGGTCTTCTATTAGAGTGTGGAAGGATTTTAAAGGCTCTTGTGCCCACAGGCCTCACAAGGATTAGTGATCAGTGATTAATTGCATGATCACTGAATTAACAATTATGGTTAATAGCTTTAAAGGCAGAAATGGCTACTCCTTAGATCATCTTGTTGTGCATTGTTGTAATTCCGTACTGATGATTGTATTAGCTGGGCCCTGGTGGGGTAAGTGTTTGTGGAAACATTCATGTCATTTTAGTTCAGTCATTCTATTAGCTTTTATATAGAATCCATAAGTGTCAGTGGGTAATGAATCTTAGATACACATCACATTTGATTACCCTTTAACGTACAGCCCTTTTGTGATGAATACGATCACATTCATAACCAAGTACTCCATGAGTCAGAATATGTTTTCATCTGTGTAGAAAGGCAGTGAACTTTTAAATGGCAACATAGGTTAATTACCCTTTATACCAGTTATATCTGTAGCCTGATATAAAAGATTACTGTATTAAATTAACATAATTATACTTCCAGTTGTTTCTGGTCTAATTTTCTGTTTAATGACATACTTTAGTAAAGATGTTACATTTTGTCTCGTCTCTTGGCTATATCATCAGTTCAGAGTCTCCTGATTGTCTGTTTTTGGTTTTGGCCTAATATATTAGGGGGAAAATAAATAATAAATAGCATTTTATATTTTTTCCAATAAAGTAAAAAAATCTTTATGATGTGAGAGATGAGGGTGGGAAAAAATGAAAGCTCAGGAAATAAATACATATTACGCACTAAAATGGTTAGTAGAGGATGCATTAACTTCAACAAAAGTCAACAAAACATTCAAACTTTTGCATATAATTTTATATATCTGAAAATAAGAATCCCAGACCAGTAGGTTGCCCTGAGGCTCCTTTGAGCAAGATGCAAGGTACCGTACCCATCGCTGCTCCCCAGGCGCTTTAAATAGCTGCCCCCTGCTGCACAGTGTGTATGGGTAAAAAGGTTGAATTTGGTTGCGCTTCACTGTGTGCTGTGTCTTTCACAATGACAAAAATAGTCACTTTCACTTGTCTCTTTTTTCTGTTGCTCTTTATTGGACCACTTTTTGTACTAACTAATGCAGAACTGCTTTTTTAGAGCTACTCTGACCCAGTTGTCCAACCATCATAATTTCTCCTTCCAATGCATCAACCACAGGAACTGAGTGTTGCCTTTTCTCCCACTACTTGATAGATGCCATGCTAATGCGTTAATCAGTGTTCTTCCCTTTACCGGCCAGCGGTGTTAATGTTATGGCTGATTGGTGAAAATGAAAGAAAATGCATTTTTTTAATACTGTTTTTAGACAAAAGTGTCCTATTTATGTCTGGGCCAAAACAAATAACCAGATATCACTGATTTGTATCTAGTATTTGCTTCTAGTCTGACCTCTTCCAAGCAGCCCTCCTCCTGCCTGTTCGCCTGTTCGCCTGTTCTGTGTAGCGTGATTGACCCCGTAAGGATAATGGCTTTCTCGTCTTATAAGATCTCTTTTTGGCTTTGTTTGTTCACATTCATTTTATTGTGAAACCCCCACTTGAAAGAGTTTGATCTTATCTAGACATTTCTATAAAAGAATAGATGTCACTGTATGAAGGTTTGCTGTCTTTCCTTTTTGCTGCAGATCTATTTCGTATAGATGTCTGGCAGGCCTGCTGTTTCTATTGTGGCATGAAATGATGAAGCTCAGCGCAGACTGGAGGGTTTTGACATGCATTGCATAGGTTGTCTCAGTTGCATCGCATACTGAGGGGCTCGCCGGTGGTTTCAGCAACTGTAACAGATATTTATGATACCTGTACACTTTAGCACATAGACATATCCAGATTAAATACTTGTGCTTAATGTTATTGCATTAACCTGCAAAAGATTCTTCAGAAGTTCCAATTATGGCATTTCTGTGGGTGGACCACGACCGTCTTCCAGTCTTTCTTCAAATGAAAATCAAATTGCACATGGACTGACGAGCATATCTTACAAGATTTCTTTTTCATATTATTGCTTTCTTTCCAAGATGTTAAAGTTGCTTTAAATGTTTAAGAGTTTTTAAAATGCCATTTCCATTGGCTCATCCATCACAAATATTTTTAAAATAAATGAAGTACAGCTTTGTGTTGAATGCTGTAGGAAAGAAAATAAGTTGGAGATTTTCTTTTGGTCTAAAATGATATGATCCTGGAAATACTCAACACGAGGTGTAACCCATTTTCTGTTATTTGACGTGGTAGTTAGGCCAGGGTAAGGCTGTCTCCATTTATGTTAGGATCAACGGTCAGGGGGATGTGTTAGGGCAACATGACCCAAGATAGCTGCTTAATCGACCAAAGTAAATCACAAATGTCAGTTATTTCCATTAATAAAGATTAACCAATTTCAATGTTAAATTGTCCTAAGGTTTACAACTATCATTCAAAAATTGCTGTTAGTAGTTCTCATGTCTCAGTACCTTGACAGCTGATGTCTTGTTGTTTAGCCATTATTTTTAGTTTCTTTGAACACTTCATGTTTCATTCCTCCTCCCTCCTGATGAATATGATTTAGATAACTTCTAATTGCAAGTGAAAACCAGAAATGTGATCACTCTAATATCAATGCAAGCTTGCCACCTATAAGGCATAGCTAGTGGCCTAGTGGCGAGGGTGTTGGCCCCAGGATCAGAAGATTGTGCGTTCAAATCCCAAACCAGTAGTTTGCCTTGAGGTACCCTTGAGCAAGGTATCATCCCCATCACTGCTCCCAAGGTGCTTTAAATAGCTGCCCCCTGCCGCATGTGTGTATGGGTAAAACTCTTTCACTTTCACTTCAATTTCAGTAGTTGCCTGCAAATGAAGCTGTGCACTTTTTTATTTGAAAACTTGTTCAATTGATATGTGTCTTTGAAGTTGAAAAAAGAGGACATCACGTTAGATGGTTAGAGATTAAAACTTTTGACATTAATTGACATTAATGCAATTGGCAGCTTTTGATGATGTATTAGCCACTGAAAGGTTTGTTTAGTTTTGTAAGGGAAGTTTTCATACACTTCAAAATTCTAAATTAGCAAATCAACACAATCAACAAAAAATCAGTTATCATCTATGTCTGCAAGAACTATTTAATGATATTCAATATATTTAACCGTTACATTATTAGAAAAAATGGAAACCCTGTTCAAATAGCCACCTTGTTTTCCACTTTTATGAAACCATATTTCTGTTCGGGACAAATTTCCGTCACACTAAATGCTGATACACAGCCTTTAGAATTTGGTCACCAGTTCATTAGACTCTTTTCTAGATTGAGGTGTGACATTTATGTAAGTCTCTGATTGCTGCATGGCTTGTTTCCAATTGGAATATGCTGAAAAATAATTGAGATCATGCTGGCCAGTTAGCTGTCCAGAGCTGTGACACAATTACTCAGGGATAAAACAGAGTTTAATGCAGGTGGTTTAAAGCAACTGATTCCAAAATGTAATCTCTCCCCATTCGGGCCATTGGCTAGAACTGACCGAAAAGCTGCTTTCGACTTTAAGATGATGCATAAAAAGATACTTTAAAGTTTCATTTGCTTTCCTGCACCACACACTGCTCATCCCAGATCCCCAGATTGGTATTTGAAATGCAGTTTGATCTGAAGGTAATGATTTATCACCAGTTCTTTCATTTCAGTGGCTTCACTCGCTGTCCTTAATGCCATGGTACAGGCTGGTGAAGTTGCATGTGTGTTCTGTTTACACTCGCTTGTGTTTCACGCCTGGAACATATCTGGTAATAAGTTGGCCAGATTCCATTTCTGCTTTTCATTAAGTGCCTCCCCATTAAGGTGAAGAAGTGAAAGTGACTATTCTTGTCATTGCGAGGTCACAGCACAGCACACAGCACCACAACTAAATTGGACCTCTTCATTTAACCCATGCACACAAACACCATGCAGCAGGGGGCAGCTATGTAAGCGCCCGGGGAGCAGTGACAGGGGCGGTACCTTGCTCAAAGGTACTTCAGGGCATTCTACTGGTAAGGGATTTGAACCCACAATCTTCCGATCCTGTGGCCAGCTCCCCAACCACTAGGCCACAGCTGCCCTGGTTTTGTGACTACATCGGATTTTACCGTTCCACTTCCACACATACATTATCTCTGCTTCTCTTATCTATGTCTCCTCCAAACATTCTTCTCAGCACTTATTCTCTTTATCTGTCTCTTTCATAAGCTCTCCTTTTTATAAATATTCATCTTTCAGCTAATTTTTTCATCTCTCCCTTTCACATGATCTTTGTCTCTCTTCTTCTCTCTCTCATTCTCTCCTTTAATCTCTCCCAGACAAGTCTTTCACATTAGCGTTTCAGAACTGGAGGACACCCCGCCCCCTAAAATTTCACCCCGACCCCCTAAAAAGGCCATAACCAGAGTTTCCCAAACACATCTTGGTGGCTAAAGTGGAGCCTAGGGAAAGGGAGTTGGCACATACCACTGATGAAGCATGCTTATGCCTCCTGGCAGCCACCATTGACTGCATCAAAGCCTTACATCATTCCAAACAAGGAGCTGAAATTAATGAATGGCCCTGTCTATGAGAGCTGATTTCCCATCATTACTGCTACCCAAAAACTGCCTAGAAAAGCTAGGAGAGAGGGAGAAGGGTGGAGAGAACATGTGTTCATATGCACCCCGCATTCATCCCCATTAGTTTCAAGATCATAGCCTCTGTTTCCAAATAATTCCCAGTTCTTTATCTTGCAGAGGGAATCGTCCTATTGTGTAGCAAAGCTCAGGGGCTGGGAGCCGCCCAGCTATTTATCCAGAATTTCCTTATTGCTTGTTTCCCCGTCAGAAAATCTTAGGTCTGCTGTAGTGGTAAAAAATTGTCTGCATTATAAAGATTGAAAGAAGATATATTGATAAAGGCCTCATCTGCACAGGGTCGTTTAATCTTCACTGGTAATTATTGAAGAAGACACACATGCCTTCTGTCATTAAGTTCGTTGTGTAGTGTGTACTCATATAAAAAGTCAATACCAATGTCATGTTGTGCCATGATATGCATTTTATCATATTGTAGATAATCTGATAAACTCTTAAATGCTACATACAGACCATCATTGAGACCCGTCTCTATAAAAGGGGTTGATATGAAGCATGTCATAACCTATAAATACATTGTTGTGCAGTCTGATGACAGGCTGGACTGGTCAAAGAACACAAAGACTCTTTTCTAAAAAGGCTGGGCTCCTAACATAGGTCAGAAACTACTGCAGATGTTCTCTCATTTTGTGGTTTCCAGTGCTCTCTTATTTGGTGTGCTGGGATGGTAGTTTGAAGAAGAGAGATGCTGAGAATATTGACAGGCTGATCAGGCAAGCAGGCAGGATTTGTGGTTGGCATGGAAATGGACTCTCTGGTGACAGTTACAGGAGGACACGATGCAAGCTGCTATCTATTAAGGACAATGAACGTCACCCACTTTATACCACAGGCTGCTATCACAGAAATGGTGAGAGAGAGAAGGTTGGATGATGTGAACCAGGAAGTGCAGAGGATTAGCAAGATGGAAGTAAGGGCAGTGATAAAGAGATGAAGAATTGCTGTTGGTCTGGATGACAAACCGGTGGAAGCATGGAGAGATGGTAGTGGAGTTTCTGACCAGATTGTTTAACGCAATCTTGGAAAGTGAGAGGATGCCTGAGGAGTGGAGACAAGGTGTACTGGTACCGGTTTTCAAGAATAAGGGATTACTAATCCTGGGATTACTTGTGTTTTCTAACAACCATAGCAAAAAAAAATCGATGCAAATATAATGGAAGAGGTTCAGATTTCCTTATAGTTTCATTTTACAGTCTCAAAAAAGACAGCTCAGTGTAAAGTATAAAAGTATAAAACTCCTGAAATTGATGCAGTGGATGCAGTGGAGCTTTCAGAACAGCAGCTACTGGAGGAAAAAAATATTTAACCCTACCCTCTAATAGCTAGTGTTACCCCCTTTGGTTGAAATAACTGCAGTGAGATGCTTCTTATAGCATCTACCATTCTCTGACATCGGTCTGAGGAAAGTTTGATCTGCTCCTCAATGCAGAATTCTTTATGCTGTGAGATGTTTGAGGGGTTTCTTGCATGTACAGCCCACTTCAAGTCATCCCACAGCATCTCAATGGGATTAAGATTTGGGCTTTGACTCGGCCACTCCAGGACTCTCCATTTCTTAGTTTTCAGCCAGTCCTTGGAGGATTTACTGGTATGTTTTGGGTCATTGTCATGTAGCAGGGTCCAGTTTCATTTCAGTTTTTAACCTTGTTATGATGGCATCAACCACCACTGGAGTTTTAAATTGTACATGAGGTTTCATGTGTTTCTAGTTTTGCAATGAGAAAATGTATTGGGTTGATTTGCTAAACGATTGGCCCTCCACCACTAAGAAGGCTGCTGCTCTGGCCACACCTATCCATTAATTCCTCTAGTCCATACTCTTTCAACATCCAGACTAGAATCAATCACAGAAATGAAAAAAACTTGCTAGCACAATGCCATTGTTGGCTGTTTTTCATCAGTGAATGGCATTGTTTGATTGCATTTCGGCCAGAGGTGTGCTCAACACCAAATTGATTCCATCAAACTACTTCAAATGTACTGGCTCAGGTAAAGCAGCAGCATGGTCTAGTTTAATGGAACTCTTTTCCCTGTGCTGGAGATTTTGCGTTTTTAATGTGATCATCCTCTGTGGCACACGCAACTATGCTTTTTGGGTTTTTTTGGGCTTCTCATCCATACTAACTAATGGATTTGTCATGGGCTAATAACACACTTGTTGTCTGTGAGATGTTTACACATTTCTTATACTTTGAGCCTTCACAAGGCCTTGAATTGGTTTAGAAATGTCGCTCTCTTTGCTCACCATGCACATTTAGTCGAAAATTGTCATTCTTCTGTCTTCTTGTTGAAAGATCACATCTGACTTGTTAGAGTTGTCCATCCTCACAACAGTTACAAGGAAAGAAGGCATTTGTGGGCGAAACACAGTTAAGTTAGTTGACCATGAACTGTAATTGGTGCAGTGTTTCCATGTTTTATGCACTGCAGAACTTTAGCGTTTTGTTAAATCCTGTTTTCAGACTGTGCTCAGACACAGCGGCAGGTTTATCACAGACCTCACCTGGCTTTTTTATGTATGATCACAGAGCAGTACACAGTCCACCATTACCGCCAGGTTCATATTCTTTGTGCTGCATCTCTTTTGCTTTGGTAGTACAAGCAGAGGACAACATCCTTTGAAAAGTCGCCCTGAATATGTAAACTTTTTCATTTTATTGGGATTTGGAACCTCTCATTATTACCTCTATTGGAACATGATAGGTGGACTTCCCCAGCAGGGATGTGATGAGTCGGGTAGTCGTAGCTTTGAAAAGAGCATTTAAAGCAGCAACATTAGACAACCTACTTTTTCAGAGCCATTGCTAATTAGAATAAAACTAGACCTAGCCCTCAGTCTCCCCAATTAAAACTGAACAAAAAAAAAAGGAATGCATTAAGTCATGCCAGGTAATGGGTCACTTTCTGCTCCTTTGCCTACTTTGATCATACTCTAGTGTGGAAGCCTGAACTACTGTTTGAGCTATAATGATGATAGAAAGCCTTTAGAATGAAAGTCTCTCTGATTCTGTTGGATTGGGACATCACTGTTCATCTAGTTTGATTGTTTTGCCTTCATTGTTGTTTCATCTGTATTGCTTTTATAAATCATGGCTAAGATTAAGATTTAAAAATGTTTAAAAAAAAAACTTTTTTTTTTTAATATGTTTCACTGACCGATATGATTTTCAGTTAAGAAATAGGACTAACTAAAGTTTCTGAAACCTAGATGAATAAGAACAAACTCTTAAATTATTTTGTAACACTGGGGACTAGATATTTTTTTCTCTTTTTTAGGACCAGTTTCTGCAAAAAGCTGTTTGGATTTCATTGTAACACTTTATTTTCATTATGAAGGTTTGGTTTGCTTGTTCTAACTACTTCAGCCTACTGTGATAATAGATCATCATTGACTTCCAAGTCGCAAAATATCTAAGGTGTCATTACTTATTGGTGTTTATTTGCAGATTAGTATATATTTTGCAGACACCATTAACATTTGGTTGAGATTTTATACCAACTTTATTTTTCATTAATTCAAGAATTTCCAAGCATGCTTTCCAGTTATTCTGAATATTTAATGTCCTTATCCTGCTTTTAGTAGTTCTGTTAAAGGAAGCATGATGTAGCATTTTTTTTTTTTTGGCTATTTAAGGGCCACTAGAATTATTTCTGTTTTTTAATTATGAACCTGATTTATTGAAAATGGTTTAGTTGGCTATTGTTTTGATGATTATGTACATTTTAAATTCAAAACAAAGAGTGATTGCAGCCATTTCTTTTCATTGCAATGTTCTTTGCAATAATGTGGCTTTTTTTCATTCTTTAAAGGCTTCTTGTTTGTTCTTTTCAAGGAAAGTAGTTTGTATGGTGCAGTTAGTTCTGACATTATGATTGCCTGTAAGGATTTCTTTTTCTGACAAAATTTTCTAATATCTCTCTGCCATACTCGCAGAGCTTGCAATGACAAGCAGCTGCTAAAACACGACACCCTCAAGTTTATTAACAGAAACATTTACTGTAACAAAAATCATCTTCTAAATGCAAGAAACCAAAGTGACAATGACAAAACCAAATTGGCAATTTTGCCAAAATTTTCAAATTTGGCAATGAAGGTATTTAAGTTCCACAATAAAATAAAAAATGAATGAAGAACTAATCCAAGAGTTGTAAATAAAAAAAAAAGGGACCTTTATGGCTACTCTTCTAATGTTTACAGTGATATTAACTTTTTAAGGTGTATCCAAAAAAATGTAAAGTTTAAAAAGTTTAAAGTTTTAAATTTAAAAAAAGTTTATTATGAAAAAGTGCTTTTTTGTGTAAAGTAATTTAAAAAGGAAATATTTATTTTCTGTCCTAGTTGTGATGATTATGGCTCATAGCTTATGAAAGTCAGATCCAGTATCTCAAACTATTACAATAATTCTTGAGATCATTCAAAAAATTATTTTTACAGTTGATAATTAGTTGTGGTTCATATTCCACCGGATATTATTAATAATAGTGTAATGTGGAATAGGGTTTGATCAGGTTGTGGCACTGCTTATGTGTTATTGATGTCCAGGTTGCTTTGATAACTGCCTTCAAATTGTGTGTTTTCTTGGACCAGGTTGTCCCCATCTTCCTTGGGGCAGTGGTGCCTTAGTGGTTAGGGACTAGGCCGCAGGATCAGGTTCTAGGTTTGAATCCCATTAGGTGCCCTTGAGCAAGTTACCGTCCCCATCACTGCTCCCCAAGCGCTTTAAATAGCTGCCCACTGCTGCACAGTGTGTGTATGGGTTCAGTGCAAAGGCTGCATTTCATTGTGGTTCACTGTGTTGTGCTGTATTTCAAAATGACAAGTTGTCACCTTCACTTTCACTTTCACTATCACTTCCTCTTGAAAATATGACAAGTGAGGTGAGCTTGCTGGCCAGTTTAGCACAGGAATTTCATGGTCTGCAATCCATTTGGTAGTAGTTTCGGCATTTTGAGCAGTTGCTTAGTCCTCTTAACCTCTTGGAAACCTCAATGGAAATTCTCTCGAAATTCTCCTGATTCCTCATATAATCACAGATTGTGGACACAATTGATTCTGCTTTTCCGCTCATCCTCCAGGCCCTAGAACCATGATTTCCAAATGTCTAGGTAAGGTTCTACTGACGTTGTGCCATGATATTAGGAAGGTGTCAGCCCTGTTTCTGAAGACATCTGTGTGTGTTAGAGCTTGCTGCAGCGTCAGTTCTTTCTCCAGCGTTTTCAGAGGTTTCCCGCGTTCTTGAGTCTGTTATTATAATAATCTGAGACTTTTTTGTGTCTGTAAGCCATAGTAATCAATATTAAAATCGAAAAAAAAAGCTTGACACATTTCAATTAAAAAATTGTTTTCACTTTTTTTTAGATGCACCTGTATTTAATTTTTAATGTTGTAGCAAATCAGCATTACAGGATCATGGTTTGAGCCTTTATTGAGTAAGCTCATGGTGACAGAGTCAGGGAAGTACTCCCTAAGGGTGAAGGAACCTTAGAAGGAATGAAGATGTGTATGTGTTCCTGGCCCTCAGTATTATGTTTAATTCAGCTCAGGGATGTCCAGCATGGCCTAATTACATCCCTATTGAGTGTGTTGTTAATATTCCTGCTCATCATTACACTTTCCTCTGCAAATTATTCTGAAATCATCTTTCATATCTTTCCTTGGGGCATAGTTGCACTCCAAGCCTGTTGCACCAACAACAAGTTTTTGCTTGAAGTCGGCTTCGTTATGTTACTATCCCTTTCAGAATGTAAATGGGGTTACCCACTGTTTTATGGGGCCTTAAAACAATGGGGGCTCTCTGATGTTGATGCCCTCAGTGGCACATTACTGATGAGATGGTATCATGTTGTAATGATAGGAGATAAAATATGAATTAAGACTATTCCCATTCAGCCTTCATACTCAACACACTTCAATTTAACAGAGCCTCTCTGTTTCTCAGTCATCTAAATTACCTACAAATATTTTATAACAAAGAATGACCAACTCTGTTCCAAAATCACATGTCTTATTATAGATCGTAGAGGCTTACCTGAAATTTGCTGGATTTGTAGACCTGCTCAGTGCCGTGGCCACTGGAGAGAAACTCTTTTACCAGAATGGGCTGTTTTCCAGCTTTTGCAGCTTTGAGACACACAGGCTAAATAAAATTACTTCTGGCAAACTTTGTCAATATTACTCAATTGATTCATGTCTACTGTATTCAACAGCAACTTTATATGAAAAGACCTCACTAGGATTAACAAAATTATTGCTTGTGGTGGTTCACAGGGCAGCTCACCGCTGTGAGTGTAAATAAAGTATTGCAAGAAAGAGCAAATACTAATATAGCAAAGGAAGAAAAAGGACAGTCAGTTCAAGAGCTGTAATCCATAATAACTCATAAATCAATAAGTGTTTAAGGTTCCTTTATTGTCGTCAGATACAATGAGCAATTATAAAGTGATATGGAACTACTTTTCTCCAGGGACCACCGTGCAACATATAGCAACATAAAACAAGCAGAAGATAAATTGCAGCAATGTTAGACAAAGTACAAAACAGATGTAACAAGACATTACAATGAGTATTACATTATATTACATTGTGTTAAGTAAATGCTGGGGCAGCTGTGGCCAGATAGTTAGGGAGTTCGTCCCAGGATCAGAAGGTGTTGTGGGAGTCCCATACCAGTAGGTTGCCCTGAGGTACCATTCCCAACACTGCTCCCCAGTGCTGGATATATGGCTGCCCCCTGCTGAACTTTGTGTATGGGTTAAATGCAGAGAAGCATTTCGTTGTGATTCACTGTGTGCTGTGCTGTGTGTTCATGATGAGTCACTTTCACTTTCGCATGTGTAAATAGTGTTGAAGACAGTGTATAAGTATACCGAGTTGACATTCTTACTATATTTAAAAATGAATGTACTTGTGTCGCTAACATTAATGCATGTATGGTATATATTAGGAGCATGCTTTTGTAGATAGTACTGCACCGATACAAGTCTTTAAATACAGCAAGAGAGGATTTCGCATTTTACATCAATTGCTAAACAATATTGCATAAATGAATAAATCTCAATAAAGTAATACAGCAATTTTATATTAGTTTGTTGATTATAATTTATTATTATAAGTAATAATTATTATAAAGTAATAAACTCAGGTTGTGCACTGGAGTGAATGGAATCAGTCGTATTTAAGCATGGGTGAAATGGCACTGTGTTGATCCTGTGATCCTGGCCTAATATAAATTATGCATTATCCTCATGCATATTAACAACCATTCATCACGTATTCCTTGAGAAGGTGAATTTCCATCAGGTCTTACAAGAACTAATGAAGTTTAATGAAGTAATCTTGAAAAGTAACGTTTTCCATTACTCTAATACATAAATGCACTCTATTGTTCTCTTGTAGATATTGTCTATGGAAGATATTCTGGTGATTCGTTCCTGGCTTTTGAAGGCATTGACCTGGGAGCTGTGAATAATATCACACTACGGTTTCAGACTTGGTCATGGAATGGAACCCTCCTGTATGTGGAGCAAGGACATGTACAAGGAGGCTTTTTTTTCATCAAACTTCATATTTCCCATGGAATATTACAGGTGAAGATATAAAGGCTGCTTGCTCAGCAGTCTAACTAACACATCTTTAAAGTGTGGCGTGCTGCAAGTTTTTTTTTTTCCAGTTTGTCTCAAAGAAGTCTTACTCTGAGAAGGAAGTCAATTCCATCTGTTTTGGCTCATTTTTCTCTTACGTTTATTCTTCATATCTTCAGTATGACTTCGCATGTAACCAGGAAGAAGGGATACGGAGTGTTAACACCAATATACAAGTCAACAGTGGCAATGAGTATTTGGTGCTGGTGAGGTAAGAACGAATTCTCCATAAATGGAAGACATTAATTGTTTGTTTTAGTGCATTAATAATTCACACTGTAAATAATACTGTATCATGTAGCAAGCAAGCACACAACACACGGATATTTGATTGGGTGTGCATTTAACTGTAATATTGTGACAGCCAAAAAAAGACTTGATTTGTAATTAAATTATCTAAATCATTATCACCATCACTGGTGATATTATTAATTACATTTATTATAATCAGAATAATAGTACAATAATTAAAAGTAAATTAATGGATGATAATTGACTAATTCTCTATGTGTATTCCATTTTAAAGATTTCAGAATAAATATCAAAAACAGCATTAATATTTCAAGTAGTGTTAGTATTTAATGTATGTACTGTGCATGGTCAGAACTATACAGGTAGCTTTCCTAATAACTGACCGCAGCAAATTATTCAACTTATTCTTCCTCTTCATTTCTCTCTTTCTTGTGGATTCCAGGTTTTCATTTAATCTTTTCCTCTGTATCTTTCCCTTTTACATCAACAAACTGCATGTCCTCTCTCAGCATATCCATAAAAGCTCCTCTTTGACATTCCTCTTATCGTTTCTTATCCTGTCCATCTTCATCACTATCAACACAAGAGTAAGAATGTGTCTTACTAAAGTCCTCATAGGCTGCAAAAATGGTATTTTCATAAAATGCCACATGTGCTACAAGTCATTTTTTGAGCTGCCCTGTTGTAAATTGTAAATGTGATTATTCTGTAGAACTGGGTGGCTGGCTTGGGGTCTCACACTTCTGATAACCTCAGATCAACACTATAACATCTGTTGGAAGGGGTGATGTGAGGGAGACTCTCTGCTGTTATTTAGTTTTATAGTGCAGAACTAAAGGGTTTATTATCACTGGTCCTATCATTCAAATATCAGTCCTGCTAGAGAAGCCTAGACCTAGGGTTGGAATAGGGTTGGATTTTTTTGTCTTATTTGTAAGCTCTATAACAGACTCTAGGACAAATAGCTGCTCTTCACTTTCACATTCATTTTAGTCCGTGTGATACTTTAAGGTTTTTTTTTTTTGTAGCTTCAACTGACCTCTGAAACATACATATAAGTTAAAGTTGGAGCATTAAGAATTTCTCATTGTCTTGTTTATGATACATGATCCTCTGTTGAGATACAGGGTCCTCAGCCCAATGCATAATAAAGAGCTTGAAAATCTCAACACAGCAGTAAAATTTTTATTATTTTTTCTCAGAATGTGATAATCATAAATCGTTCAGCTGGAGTCAGATTTTAATAATCCATGTCTGTCCAACTATAAGTCAGATGCAACATGAGGACAGAGGGTTTCTAATGAGGTAGCCCTCCCAAAAACCTGTTCTGAAATGAAAGTGATAAAGGGGTGACAAGAGCTTAGACACAAAAAGTTAACCCATACAAACTCTCATAACAGGGCCAGCCAGATATAAAATGCTGAAATATGTTGTAGTTAAAAACCATCTATCCTCTGTTGCATCATTTACGACAGTTCCACACTGATTCTAGAAGCAAAACCAGCATAACAACTGGGCATTGGGAGCTAATTAAATGGATTTTCTTGACCAAGCAGTTGTGGTCAAGCCTAATATCATGGTGTATGAAGCCAAGAATCTGTTGGAGTGGTCCAGTACACCACCACTGGACATTGGAGCAGTGCAAATGGTCTTTGGATTAATGAGTCATACCTCACTATCTGGCTTTCTGATGAACAAATCTGGCTTTGGTGGATGCCAGGAAAGCAATTTAGAGTCAGTAGTGCCAGCAGTAAACTTTGGTGGAGTAGGTTTAATGATCTGGGTTTTTCAAGCTTTGGGCTGTGACCTTACATTCCAGTGAAGGGTAATGTTTATGTTACAGCATATAAAGACATTTTTGACAATAATATCCTTTCAAGGGAAGACCCTGACCTCACAACCGACCTTAGAAAGAACCAATGCATTAGAGTCGGCACAGATACACTCCAAAATCTGTTTGAAGCCTTCCCGGTAGAGTCATAAAAGTGGGGCGATCCTATGTAGACAGTGTTCTACCGGCATCTACCAAACCCAAATACCCAAACCCACTTCAAAGAACATTTCCACTGCTCCTGACTGATCTTCAGCTTTTCTTTATTGTTCAACTGAGCATGTCACAAGCAGGTTGTTGGGCACAGCAGTATTAAGTGGATAATTTAACAATTTAATTTAATAATTTAATTTAGTGGAACATAGATAGAGGTTGCACAGTTGCAAAGCATCCCTTTATTCCCAGATATATATGATATAACCTGATTCTGATTTATGCTATGGGATCCATCCCTCATCAGTGCTATTGGTTGTGTACCCATCAACTGAATGAACATGAGGACTAAAAACCCCTCAGCTGACTTCTTTTAGTCACAGTTGCAACACTATATTATAAGGATATGTGATGAATGCACATCTTCAAATGTGAATGAGGTGCAAAATCTACTAAAATAAGAGTAGTTTTTTTTTTGTTGTTGATGTTTTTGTTCTTGTAAGCCTAGAAGAGCAGTGAATTCAGGGGCATAAAATTTTTATTCTAAATCTCAAATGAAACCTTAAGCATTATGAATTATAGGTTTATAATGTTATTTTTTTCAGGTGTTATAAAATTACATGTACAACATTACATTATGCTTCTGCACCATTTTATAATGACGTCTAAGACATTGAAGTTTGGAAAAGTTGTCCCACCTATGGTTCGCCCTCTATGTCTCCAGCCTTTTTTAATATCTCTCAGTTGAAAACAATTCTCTTTAAATGTAGTGGAGCTCTTTGGGGACTGGTAAGCTGAAGGACTCTGAGGGCCGGCCTGCCCTCTGGCGAGGAGCCAGGCCGCTCTGCCAGAGCGCTCCTAAATTAACCGGCGCTCTGGAGGAAGGACTTTAGGGAGCGTGGGGGTGCATGGCCCCGAGCGGCGGGCGGAGCAAGAGACTGTCACTTATGGGCTTAACAAATCAAGTTGGATCCTCCTCTCCTTCAAACCCTCCCTGTCATGGGATACCATTCCTGATGGGCCTGAGCTTCCATGAGCTCAATGAGCCTCCAGCTGCACATAGTTAGCCCAGAATCTGCACTTAGATAATTATCTTTTTTCCCCTGTTGTTCTGGCTGGGGCCGAATTAGCTTTGGAAATCTCCCAAGAATCAGGATCTAGCTCGAGAAAGGCACATCCAAGATAAGATGAGAGCCACTATTCCTGGCTCAGTGTCACAAATAATCAGCAGTCATTATCTACATTCCATATAAAACACCCAAAGGACTACTGTTTTTTCTGGTGGTTTTGAATAGTACCTAAAAGGGTTATATTTGCATTGATAACATCACAACCACTGGTTTCCACCATCACTGCAACTCAGAGCCTGTAAGGTTCACATCAAACAACCATTTTTTTTATATATATATGGCAAATGTTTAATTATTCAGAAATGTCAAACACTTTATTTTCCCTAGTATTTTTTTGTAAATTTACAACTGCTTTGAGCTTAGTGTTCTGGGTGGTATTTTGGTATTTTAAATCTTTCACAAATATTTCCCCATTTATGTATAAAATGCCCCTGAAATGCAATCACGGATGGCAAGAATTTATTTATGTTTTTTAAACTTTTATCTTCTGCTCTGTAAAGTGACCTTGGGTTTGAGAAAGGCAAAATATAAATAAAAATGATTATTATTATTATTATTATTATTTTTAATAAGAATTGCCCCTGAAATAAAGAATATAATTCTTTGTTCTTGCTTTTATGAATACTTTTGAAATATAATGATTTTTCAGCGCTGTCCCCAAAAAGCATAAAGCATCATTTTAAAGCTGTCCTCATAAAGCATCATTTTCAGCAAGTTAACATTTAACTAGCTATAAAAAGTCCCTCTTTATTGTTAGTTTTGTCAAATATAAGGTTTTAGGAAGCTTAGTTGTATCTATAGGCAGTCAGTAAAACTAACAATTAGACAGCATTGTTCTTCTTATATTTTATAATATGGGCATGCATGTCTCCTATCTTCCCTGAGAGCGAATTCTCATGCCAAAGTCTCTGAAAACATCAGCAGAAGGGGATAGAGAGAGAGTGAGAGATGGGCGACTTAGCAGGTGAGAGATGGCCTCAGAGCTCAGCTGTCATTTGTTTCACTGTCTGCTTTTTTATGATGAGCCATTAATGGCTTGTCACTGCTTTGACGCCATAAGACAGTTTTTAATATAGCAACCCCACCACAATAAAACAGTATTTATTAGGTGTGATACACAGCCTTGTTCAGTATATATGATATGTGAGCATGTATGGAACACAAGGATAGTTCGACTTTTATTATGTTGAGTCTTCATAGTCCAACAGCTGAATTAAAGCCAATGGTCCACTTCAATGTTTGTCTTTTTTATGTCCTGCTGTAATTTGTCAGCGATGCCATCTTTACACTCCAAGATGGACAACTTCCTTTGCATCGTCTCATGAAAATGTGACCATATTCTGTGTTTGATGTGAAAGCTTGTGTGAGCTTAGACAGATTCTTGGTTTAAAGTATAGGTCAGTGTTTTTGTGTAAGACAGTCTTCTTATTTATATGCATAGGATTAAGAGGTTCATCGATTTTCTCAGTTCTTCGACACTACCCATTTTGTAGGGCTTTCCCAATCATATACTACCACCAACTGTGTGTCGTGTGTTAACTTCTAAACTACGTTAAGGTGTACCCACCTGTTTTTATGTCAGCGTCCATAGCTGTGACTTATTAGGGTTCAGTAGATTAAGTTGTTCAGAATCCCAACTGAAAATCTTGAATTTAGGGACCCACTTTATAAATGTTAGCTAAAAGCAGTCTTCCAGACCCTGGATGATTGACTGAGAGATGTATTCTTATGGCTTCCTGAAACCCTGTGTTGTGACTTGCCAGTAGCAAACAGCTTGAAGATATGCGAAAAAATCAGTTTCCCCCTTGTCCTTCACTTCTCACTTCTGAAACACAGAGACTGAGCCTGCAGAAAACAGAGGCGGGCATCAGGCGCCCAAGCTAAAGTGAAAACTTCAAAGTCATAACGCAGTGCTAAAATTTGACCATATTTTACAGGGAATAATGAATAATCAATTCATTGCGAACCCTGCCTTGCTCTTAAAGCGCTCTTCTGTAACCATGGAAACACCACATTTATTCCCTGCAAGCCTGTTTTGGGTCTGAACATTTAAAAAATAAATTTTAATTATTGTTGTTGTTGTTGTTACTAATAGTATCAGGAATAGTAAAATGAGATCTTCAAGCATATTTACTAGCACTGAGCAGAGGTAAGCATAGTCCAAACGTTAGCTCTAGTATATGTATTGTAAGCTCAGATCATCTGTTATTTATCATTTTTAAGAAAAGGCTTTCACCTCCACAGACAATATTTGGCTCCATGTGAAGCCGAAGTGGCCATGTCCGGCTTTCAACGAGTCCGAAGTGTCCCAAGCAATTACTGGTCTGGTCTGAGCATTCAGAGGACGGGTCATGTTTTCATAGGAGGGCTACCACTCAGTCACCCACCACACAAGGTGAGACTATTCCAGCTACTGGGCAGCATTTGCTTTTGTTAAACCATGTAGAATACTGTGGCAAAAATAGTTCTTTTTTTGACCACTTAAAAATTCAAGCTGGTTGTTTTGAGTGTCTTTTGCAACACAATGTACTTTTGTCCATTTTATAGATGACTGTGTCACATGCATACAGATCAAACATAAGAATCGAAACCTAATAGAAGCAGTACTCTGGTTGCTTTGGTATCTCTGGTGACTGGAATAACACTAGGTAGCTGGATGTGGTTGTATATTGCTAGGAGATTATAACAGTATCCTAAGTGGTTGCTATGGTATCTCTGTCAGTTGCTTGTGTGTGGCACTATGATATCCTACAGCCCTGAAAGGATGTGGTATGTTTTTATCTTTCTAATGTAAAAGCAAACATTTGTTCATGGGAAGAAAAAAAAAAGAAAAATGGTTGCAAATAATTTGATCAAGCATGCCATTTCTTATTAGTCCACTCCAAATTGATGATGATGATGATCATGATGATCATGATGATGATGAAGATTATTAAGATGAAGAAACTGCTTGGAAAACAAAACTGTTGTTTCTTAATATTTAGTGTGGTTTGAGGAAAGTGTGCGATGCTTGATTGTGCAATGCTAATTCATGTGTAATAAAGGGAATTACATAAATGGGGTTGTGTCAAACCTGCTTCATTATTATTCAGTGGTACATGCTTGGATACAGCAACAGCAAAGAATGCATGAATATGTTCAGCATATTCATATGCAGTAGGAGGGCACATATTTTCTGGTTCAATAAGACTTTCAATTCTTAAAATTCTAAATTCAGTTAAGTATTTCATATTTTTTGTATTCAGTGTTAAACATTATTATTGTTATTGTGTGTGTGTGTGTGTGTGTATGTATATATATATATATATTGCATTCTATTTCATTCTCAGCCTTAAGCATGAGTTGTTTTTGCTGCTTTTTCTCTTCTAGAAAAACAGCCTTTCACTTCTCCTCTTCTCTTTCCTCAGGGAGCTGAGCCTTTCTTCAACTACACTGGCTGTGTTGAAGTAATTGAAATTAATAAGCGCAAAAGGTTTCGTACATCCAGTGCCATTGATGCAAGCAACGTGGACAACTGCAGGTAAACGAATTGGATTTTGGTAAAGGATTTGTTTCATCAAATTCAGTCTTTAATCAGCATCTTTCTCTCTTTCCCTCTTGCTCTCTTTCTCTCTATCACTTGCTCGCTCGCTCTCTCTGCTCTCGCTTTCTCTTCCTCACCCTTATCAAGTCATCCCAGTGCGTCAGCACTGCCTCAAATGCACTGGCTGCTATGGAAACTAATAGGATCTGATCTCCAATGTTTGTGTCACAAGTGTCAACAGATGTCAAAGCAACACTGTATGCAAATGGCCAGGCAAGGCTTTGTGACGGTGGTAAGGTGTTATAGATGATTACTTACTGTTACTAGGATGAGAGCAGAGGTGTTTTCAAGTCCAAGAAGCCTTGCTTTTTGAGTTTTTTTTTTTTTTGGCTCTCCGATCACACCTAAGCAGCAAGCCGAATCATGGCACCTTTCTCTAAAAGCCAGTATTAACAGACTAGACGGTCTAGTTTTGGCAGCCCACACACATTAATGAGCCTTGGGTGCTCATTAGACTCATTAGTTCACCAGTTGTCCCTCCTTGGTCCAATATTTTTGTGTGTGTGGAAGGATCAGTTAAGGAACTAAGCTCTGCATACTTAGAAACAAGCGTTGTAGGTTGTTCTAACATATCAATTTCAAGAATAGACTGTTCACTTGGTGCTTAATATATCACATTGTATATGTTACAGTGAGAGGAGTCATCTTAAGCAGATAATTAATGTCATTCACTTCACCTGCCATTGGTTTAAATGCTGTGCTTCATCAGTGTCTTCAGGCATCCTGAACATTTAAAACTTTCTGAGGTGTTCAAAGACAGATCGTGTAAAATTGTTCAGCTAAACATATCTCAGTATGCTCTCAAAAACAAACTCATTACCATGCCAGTACCTTATAGTTTTACGGGTGCGCTGGCAATGGTCCTATCACTCTAATGATATCAGGTGAATGCTGGCCATTTGGTGGGCTCTTAAATATGATAAATGGGATAGTCAGTTGTTGATAAATTATAATTAATCACTTAAAACAATTAGATTAATTAAAATATTGTGCAACAGTGCAACAGAACCCAGCTACTAGTGATACACATTTCTTTATGCCGGTCCCAAGCCTGGATAAATACGGAGGGTTACATTGGGAAGGGCATTCAGCATAAAACCTTTGCCAAAGAAGAGGAGGAAAATTCTGAGGCAGGAGATGAGAAGGAAGTGTGGGAGAGTAGAAATGAGGGTTGAGGAAGAGAGAGAGTTAGCTGATATGATGGAGAGAAGAAAGGTTAATATTTTGTGTGTGCAAGAGACTAGATGGAAGGGTAATAAAGCCAGTTGTATTGGAGGAGGGTTTCAATTGTTTTACTTTGATGGAAGGGGAAATAGGGTAGGTGTTTTGGAGGTGAAGAGAGTGTCAGAAAAGTTGATCAGGTTTGAAGCAGGAAGTTGAAGTCGTGAATGTTGTTAGTGCTTATGCCCCACAAGTTAGTTGTGAGATGGAGGAGAAACACAAATTCTGGAATGAGGAGGACTGCAAGGTGGAATTCAGGCTGGGAAACCAATGCAGAAGTGGTAAGAAAGCTAGAAAGGTTAGAAGGAAGAAGGACACCTGGAAGGAAGAAGGAAGATAAGGAAACCTGGTGGTGGAACCCAGAACTCCTGGCGCGTATACAGCAGAAGAGGCAAGTAAAGAAGGAGTGGGACAGTCAGAGAGATGAAGAAAGTAGAGAGGAGTACAAGGACATTAAGCGCAGAGTGAAGTGGTGGTGAAGGCTAAAGATAAGGTGTGTGGTGAATTGTATGAGAGGTTGGAAAGTAAGGAGGGAGTAAAGGATGTATGTATGAGGGCAGTGTGACAGTGGTGAGGTATGCAGTAGGAGTGATGGATGCATTACATTACTGAGGAGGCAGAGCTAGAGGTGTATAGTTAAAGGTGCTAAGATTTTCATTGGGAGTGGACAAAGATGGGCAGGATTAGGAATTAGTATATTAGAGGTACAGCTCAGGTTGAATGTTTTGGAGACAAATCTTGAGAAGCAAGATTGCGTTGGTTTGGACAGTGGAGTGACCAGGATTATATTGGCAGAAGGATGCTGAAGATTGAGCTGCCAGGAAAGGGGAAGAGAGGAAGACCAAAAAGAAGGTTTTTGGATTTTGTGAGAGAAGACATGCATGCATGCAGTTTGAAAGAGGAAGATGCACAGGAAAGGAAGAAATGGAGAAGACTGATCCACTATGGCGACCCCTAACGGGAGCTGCAGAAAGAATAAGGAGTGCGTCTTTACAGTAGTTATACCACAGACCATAGTGGGTAGCTATAGTACTAGAAAAATTGTATGCTGCATATTATACCATATGGCTGCTTATGAAACTTATGAAATGTAGCTCTGAAGTAGATCAGCTGTGCTAATACAGGTATACCATCAAGGTAATTCACATATGAGTAAATAGTAGTAGGTCATATGGAAAATGAATGACTCTTTGACACACTTACCGATCTCAGTGTGAACACATGGTTAGGCTTTTAAAAAATCCATCTCAGAGAAGTTAACTGATGCCTATAATCATTCTGAAGCAGCGGGCAGCAAACATTATCTACCGAAGTTAGCTCTAGGCTGTGTTAACACCACACCTCTATAGCACAACAGTGAAAAACAAGTCACAGGAAAAAGTAAGAGAGGTTATGCATTATATATAAATCCTCAGCTGTCCCTAGAGGAGTGTGCTACTACAATATTCTCTCTTTTCTTTGACTGCTGATTGATGCAAGCTGGTGTTAGTTGGAAATGGTTTTGTTAGCATACTTGAAACTGTAATGGGCAAAGTTATTATAGTCAGGCCAAGGCCACTCCGTGCCCTTTGTAGCTACATCCAGTTTGTAGATCCACAAATTCATGAATAGAGGCATGAGATCATTTGCGTTACTTTTTTCTGCCTTATTTGTCCTCATCGACATGCAGGAAGCCCTACTACATGAAGCACGATGTGGTTTTTACTAAAGTGAGAACAGTTATTAGTATGTCCTCTCTGAATGAATTATGTGAAGATGAATGCTGTGCAACTGAATAGCTTCTGGCAAAGAGCATGACTGTGACAAAGGGCAGGGGAAATGTTGTGCCCCTGCTATATATTTCCCATAGTCAGGTCTTTTGTTTGACTTTTGAATTATTTGAACACTTAAACTTAATTTACGACACTCACACTAATACAGCTCCAGCACCTTTCATGGGCTTTTAGTAATTGTTTTAACATCCTGACATATACAGAACAGTGCTTTATGGCTTATTTATACATGTAAATACATATAGTAATACATGCCCCATTTTAGTATACACAAACTATGAAAATATTAATAAAATATTAGCAAATTTACCTTGCCCGAATAATTTGATCATCAGAGGTGGCAAAAGTACACACATTCTTTACCTAAGATGATGTACAAAAAACAACTCTCATAAAAGTAGATGTACTGATTCGATAGTAAGGAAGTAAAAGTTAAATGACAGATGACAGTTAAATGACGGGAATGTACTCTGAAATTCACACAGTTTATTAAAGTACAGGCTCTGAGGGCCATTTCTATCTATCAGTCTGTGTAAAGCTAACAGAACCCCATTGTTAATATATTTCACTAATGTAATCCTATAGTATTCATTATAAGACTATTAAACCATTTACACTTAAAATAAAATTTAAAAGTAAAACAAAAATAATCACTGGAAATAATGAACATTAACTTCACTAAATCCATGGTGCTACTAGTTCTCTTCAAAGACATTAGGTTCAATAGATACCTTTTCCTCTAGGTTGAGTTTCCAGTTATGATAGAAAACTGCCTTTCATTGGTACTGTCTTTGATTTTGACAGATCTGGTAGTCAAGCTGATCCACCTGCAAGTCAGCTCTACCAATATATTTAGTGAGACCAAGAGCCTCCATCACCAATGGCTGGTCTTACATCTTTTATGACATTTACATCTAATTTCATGTGCAATGGATATTCCAGAGAATTTTCTTTTCTGTGTGTTGTCCATTTAAATTGAAATCAAGGTGTGATAACAACGATGACAACAATAGCATTATCAATATCATTCTTCACCCATTTCAACTCTCTTCTATACCGCTCTTCTGCACTTGCATTTACTCTGAACTGTTGATCCCAAGTATAGTTTTGATCCTCACCGAAGGCACCACAAAGACACAGTGCAGCTCCTTCTGACCCACTCTGTACTTCTCCATCAACACCCTCAGAGCAAACATTGACGTAGTGCACTTTCTCAGCATGAATCCATACTGCTGTTCATTGATCATCACCTCTTTTCTTAACCGAGCTTCCACTACTCTTTCCCATAACTTCATGCTGTGGTTGATCAATTTGTGATTTTCAACTATATGGAATTAATGAAACTATATGAATTTGACACAACAATCTTAAAATTCCTCAATGCTTACTCTCAATAAGCACCTGTAGTAGAAACGATCAGAGAAACCTTTTTCTTTATTTCTGTTTTTACTGCTTTTAACTGCAATCAACCTCTGCACCAGTTATTCACACTTTTTTTATTTACTAAAGATCAGTTTTGTGATCTGTGCTGAGCTCTTATGTGAGTATATACTTATTTCATAAATGCACTTTCAGCTTTGTGTTTTCATTGTAGGTACCATGCTGTGAAAAAGTAGTCGCCCTTTTCAGACGCCCTCCCTTTTACATTATTTGTGTAACTATTTCCAGAAATCGTGTAATTGTGATTCACCGACGAAAAAAACGAACCAAACCTTATATAACCCATTTGCAAATGCTCTAATCTTCATACTGACTATTTTTAACAGCTACAGCTACACATGCTTCTGGTTTTAGAAGTACAATATTTCATACTCAAACTTTAGGAATTTCTTTCATACTTTCAGATGTGCTTGAGTGAATGAAAACTGCAGTAGCAGTGCTTTTTATTAGGTTCCAAAGGCTTGAGCCACTTTCATTCTCAATGTTGTAAATTTGTCTTTAGAACTGTTTCTACAGGATGTCTACACTGACTGACTGTTTGACCCCGGAAACCTTTCACTTGCCTTCACCTTGTAGCAAGTGCAGACTTGGACCTTTCTAACACCTTGCAGTGAGAATAACATGCAGTGGCGCATTCTAGGTTGTATATCTATGCCTTAAAATATTGCTGTAGTGGTCAAGGAAGTGGAAGCTCCACGGCATTCATAAGCTTTTTTCACCAAAGCGATCGATGCTAGTTCATCGTCTTGCTGTAAATTTGCTTCATCCTAACGGCCCAAAAGCTCCAAGATAGATGCGTTTGCATTTCAGCTAAAGCTCAGAAACATGACTGCTATAACGCCGGCGTTGAAACTGCACATGCTTTATGATTTTAATTTTACAAATGGTAGATGTGTGAGAATTTTTTGTCTGAAGTTAATTACAGTATTGGTGGATGCAGCCTAACTGGCAGTGCTCTCCTAATGAAATGCCACATTAAAGTTAAAGTAGTTCAGAGAAAGATAAACCTAAACATGTCACATCAGCCAAGTGTCTTGAGTTATTGCCCTGAAGCTACAAAGCTAATGAGTCTCACAAGTAAAGGTAGCTTACAGTCCACCAGCACCACCTTAACTATTATACCTGGTCTCAAAATTATACCTGCTACAAAAATCTGATAAAAAGCTTTGGCCCAGACATTTGACAAATGCATGTTTGAATTTACTATGCCCTACATTGTAGGATGCTTTCAATGAGTTGGCTTTCCACTTAATTAACTTTGCCTGTGTGTGTTTGGCTGCTGCTTGATTTTCCTTAGCATCTTATCTGGATCACTGTTATGGGCATGTGCAAACCTCTGCTTTGGGTTCACACTGATATATTGCACCGTGAATCAAACATCTAAATGGCTATAAAGATGTAAATAGAGTTTGTGACTGGGCAGATTACACTCCACAGTAATTGCACTAATAATCAACTAACTTTGCCACATAGCTCCCATCGAGCTGGTGGGATTTATTTATGTCTTGTTTAAATTCTCTTATGTTGTTTTAGAGCAATAAGCCTCAAGAACCTGCGCATTACCATGCGTTTCCCAAAATGCAAAGCTAGTGAAAGCTCCTTGAGAGGTTTGCTGCTAAAATAGAGAAAACCTTTTATTAATACAAAATATAATTAATGTGGCAGGTCTTATATTGTGGTGTTGTGATATGTTATAAAATTCATAAACTCATTGTAAAACTAATTTTTCTGAGCTCAGTTGTTGATGAGTTGATGTTTCAACAAAATAATTAAAAGCAGTGTGGTTTAAAGTAAGCATGTCATGGTTTTGAGACTAATTGGAACATGATGTTTTATTTGATATTTCTATTTTTTCTACAGTACTGTGCAAAAGTTTTAGGCAGGTGTGGAAAAAATGCTGTAAACAAAGAACGCTTTCAAAAGTGGAAGTGTTCATCATTTATTTTCATCAAATAACAAAATGCAGTGAATGACCTAAAGAGAAATCTAAATCAAAACAATATTTGGTGTGACCACCCTTTGCCTTCAAAACAGCATCAGTTCTTCTAGGTACACTTGCACACAGTTTTTCAAGGAACCCGGCTGGTAAGTTGTTCCAAACATCTTGGAGAACTGAGCACAGATCTTCTGTGGATGTAGCTTCCTCACATCCTTCTGTCTCTTCATGTGATCCAGACACACTGGATGATGTTGAGATCAGGGCTCTGTGGGGCCAGAAGAACTGATGCTGCTCTGAAGGCAAAAGGTAGTAACACCAAATATTGATTTGATTTAGATTTTTCTTTTGTTCGCTCACTTTGCATTTTGTAAATTGATAAAAATAAACTATCATTATTTATATTTCTGAAAGCATTCTCTGTTTACAGCGTTTTCACACCTGTCTAAAACTTTTGCACAGCACTGTAGTTACATTCAGACTAGACTCTAGTGCAAGAGTCTTGGCTCAAATGTGTTTTGGATAAAGGAAAATAGTGTAAGAGCTAAGGCATGGAAATGTCACAGTCTGGGTGTTTTGTCTCTCTCCCTCCTGTTCTCTTTCTTTTTCACTCTCTCTAGGCAACTGTTCTTGTATGAGGAGTGGGACTGTCCTTTCTCACACAGTCTCACAAAAACATAGATCTATGCACAAGGATCCACATCAATTAAATGTTTAAGAGAGTCATTAGGTTTAAGTTAATAAAGAATTAAGAAATGTGTATATTTGCATAGAATGATGACACATTTCTGTTGTTAGTATTTTTTTATTAAATGAGAGCAGAGGTGCAGTGCAAAATTGGTGTGCAATATTATGCTGTTAGCTATTCTCCTAAAAAATCACTTACCCTGTTACTGGAGCTGTTTAATGCAACTGGTTCATTTGTCTTGCAGGTCTCTGTGGAATCAGGACCCCCCGGCAGGTACTGTGGGTCCCCCTTCAGTGGCCAGCACAGCAGAAACCACCACCAGCAGAGCTGACAGCACGACCCCTCTCCCCACCGCTCCACCATCGGCCTGCTTTAGTGAGCCATGTCGCAATGGGGGCACATGCAGGCCGCTGTCCCTGCCTAGCGGGGCCTCAGGTTTCCTCTGTGAATGCCCTCTACACTTTACAGGGCGCCTGTGTGAGAAAGGTAAGCTTTTTTCATCATTACCCACATCTAGTACACATGCCAAACAACTGGGGCGAGCGTAATAACAGCAGATCTCTGACCTCAATATACAGAGTTTCAAGTATAGATAAAATTAGTGTATTCGCTTCACAAAAGTCTGAAACACCACCACTAAATCATCATTCCTGCTATTTCCAATTCAAATCAAAGTTTTCAATGACTTGCACAAAGATAAAAAAAATGTAGCACTGGCAAATACATATTCCATTTTACATTTACCAAGCCAAAGATACTGAGATCACTCATTAACATATGAGAAACAAAGATGAGACCACTGCAGCATTTCAGCCACTAAGGACAGCAAAGCCCACAGAGCTCCACTTTGACAATGTCTGCATCTATCTTGCAGAGAATCCCTCCCCCATCTACCAGCAACAGGATGAAAGTTTATAGAAGTACGGACAGCTAATTGTGATTTCATTGTGAAGTTAAGAATGCTGCTGCTTGGGATTAAAGCAAGCATGTCATGGTTGACTATTAGTCAACCATGCAGGGGGCAGCTATATCTAGTGCCCATGGAGCTGTGATGGGACCAGTACCTTTCTCGAGGGTACCTCAGGGCAACCTACTTTTTTTTGGACTCAAACCCAACATATTCTGATCCTGGGCCCTAGTCCCAATTATTTCCTTATTTGGGAATAATCTTTAATATCAGAAGCTGAGCTGAATTAATGAACACTAATGAAACCTGCTGATGAGATGTTGAAGCCAGAGATATTTGTAGGAAACAAGATTACAGTATGATTTTCAGATGTAACAGTTTCCACTGAAAGGTCAAACATTTCCCCTCATTGCACCAGTTTGCACCCCTACTCACTTTTGAGAGCTGTAATAGCTTTTTTCTTTTTTTAATATGTATTCATTAAGTGTAAATATGTATTAATTTTAATATTGATATACTATCAACATTAATGTTAAAGGCTAATGTCCTGATACAGCAATTCACATTGTTCTTATGTTTTCAGCAAATATGGAATCATGTTTATCATGTGAAACTAAAGAAAATATACAATCAAAATAATTGATTATTAATTGAAATAATTAAATATTCTATTATTTCGGCAAAATAGGCATGTTTCCACAGACAATCTCATAGCTTCTCACAACTCAATCAAATTATATATTAGTCCAGCATACATATATATATATATATATATATATATGTATATATATACACACACAGTTCTGTGCAAAAGTTTTAGGCAGGTGTGAGAGAATGCTGTAAACAAAGAATGCTTTCAGAAATATAAATAATGATTGTTTATTTTTATCAATTTACAAAATGCAAAGTGACCGAACAAAAGAAAAATCTAAATCAAATCAATATCTGGTGTTACTACCTTTTGCCTTCAAACCAGCATCAGTTCTTCTGGCCCCACAGAGCCCTGATCTCAACATCATCCAGTGTGTCTGGATCACATGAAGAGACAGAAGGATGTGAGGAGCTACATCCACAGAAGATCTGTGGTCAGTTCTCCAAGATTTTTGGAACAACCTACCAGCCGAGTTCTTTCAAAAACTGTGTGCAATTGTACCTAGAAGAATTGATGCTGTTTTGAAGGCAAAGGGTGGTCACACCAGATATTGGTTTTGATAAGATTTTGTTAATTCACTGCATTTTGTTGATTGATGAAAATAAATGATTAACACTTCCATTTTTGAAAGCATTCCTTGTTTACAGCATTTTTTCACATCTGCCTAAAACTTTTGCACAGTACTGTATATATGCTGTTAGCTGATCGGGAGGAATCCATTAGGATTTTTATGATATCAGTTACACATAAATTTCAACATATGCTGTTCCTGCAGCTTTATTTCCATATATCGACTTTCTGTGGAATGTGCTTGAAGTTTTGATGATATTACATTCAATTTTGATTGATTTTGAGAATCAGTGTAAATCTGTAGGAAGCAGTGCGTGTGCGTTGCTGGAGTAGTGTGATCTCAATAATCCAGTTAAAAGTATGTAAAAAAATTTCTCTTGTAAAAGTCTTGGTAGATTTATCAACTTAATTTACTTTTAAACTCTTTGTATGTTTTCCATTTTACATGTCATGAGAGTGAACTGAGAGTTTTCTTCATTCTTGCATAACACAGGCCAATTTAAACTCCATAACCTCCTTAATCAAGATTGACACAAAGTGTACTGAACTGCTTTAAAAGCATGCATCACACACAGTGGTTTCCACACAGTTACCGTCACTCTCCATCAAAACCATGCCGTCATCAATTATGTGTTAAGTGCAAAAGGCGACATGAACAATGCTGCCTCTGAAAGAGTCCGTCCCTTACTTTTGCATATTCGTAGCCACATGTTCCTCCATAACTCTAATTATGTTTTCATTGCGTTTTTCCACTGTTCCCTGCTGAGCCGGCACTTTGCGTATGTCGATAAGCCAATGCCCAGGTACAGAGCTAATTTGCTGAGCCCCGAGTTCATTCATCTCTATTGATGGAACATTCAGATCTTCTGGCAGTGGAATAACCGGCAACAATTTAATTAAAAATCATTAATCCCCCCTTTGCATTTGCCTTATTTATTTAATTAAGTATTTTTGGTTTCAGCTGAAAAGAATCATAGCTGGTAGAAGATCACTTCAGTGTGTAATTAAGAGGGATTTGATTATGCATAATGGTGAACATGGTTATGTTTTGACATTCTCTGAACACCAGAAACCGAGTCTGGACCATGTCAGAAGGAGAAATGTTTTGATGAAGTAAATGAATATATAAGTATGTATAGACTTGATTGCTGATGACATCACTAAGTATGCAAAGGATGTTAAAACACTATACATGTAAAAGATTTTTTTTATTTAGAATTGTGTAAATACTGCCAAAATATATAAAATTATGAAATAACATTTGTGTACTGCCCTCTCCTCCAATTAAATGCATATTATGCACTGTCCTGAGATGCCCCATGCGCAGGTGTTAATGTTTAAGTTTTAGTTTGTCAAATGTAGGTGATTTGAATGTTTTTGTTGTTGTTACTTTTTTTGTTCTTTTTTTATCGGGATCGACGCGCATGTGTATATGAAGATAGTTGTTTGAAACCATACCCAACAAACCCAGGAAATCTCTTCTAAAATGAAAAGTGAAAGTGACTATTCTTGTCATTGTGAAACAGCACAGCACACAGTGAGCCACAACAAAATACATACTTTGCTTTTTACTCGGTACCTTGCTCAAGGGTACCTCAGAGCAACCTACTTGTCTGGGGTTCGAACCCATGACCTTCCAATCTTGGGGCCTTGTCCCTTAACATGAGGCCACCACTGCAGGCTCCAGTCCATCTAACAAGCTCAGTAGATAAATAATGGAGTAAAAAGGTACATTAACAAAATTATGAGGCCTTCATTTGGAAAAAAGGATATAAGTTCCATATATGTCTTATTATTTCAGATTTCCTAGTTAGTGTAGACTGGGTGTAAATACTATTAAATGCAGTGAAATTACATCACTGCCACACTACCACCAATGTAAAGAGCCTTGGGGCAACTGTGTTGTAAAAGGCGCTATACAAGAATAAATTGAATTGAATTGAATTGAGTCACTGTTAGCCAAGTGAAAGTATAGCATATAGAAGTCACACTGGCCATGAGGCTATTTTAGTTAACAAGTACCCATCCCTAAAGGCTGATATAGATAACAGTATATCATACAGTCTCAGAAATAAAAGTTAGATCAAACTGACGGCAGAGAGGCAAGTCAGTCAGCCCACAGCCTAAGAGCTTTCTCTTGTGCACTGCAGTATTTTAGCCTGAGAATTAAGTCTCAATTAATTTGATAAAAGTGCCCTATCAGTCATCGCCGTGCTGAACTGTGCAAATATTATTAGCGCTGTGTCCTCTTGACCGGCGAGATAGACATGCTAGTGTGCATGAGTGGATAGGGAGAAGGGGCTCTATCTGCTGGAGATAACACTGACCCTCCGGTAAGGCACGTGCTTGCCACTTTAACTTCACTTCTTCTTCTGCTTGATGGCCAGGCAGCACCAGTGTCAGTGGCAGAGTGGAGTAGTCATCTGCATTTTCTAGGCCTGCAGGGTCCTCAGGGCGTAGGAGAGTGCATGAGTGTGTCAACCAAAAGTACAGCGAGCCTAATTTTTTTTCACTTTGCCAAATGTTTTGCAGTTAAAATGCCCATATTAGCAAAAATAGCTTTTTTAAAATTTATTTTTTAATGAACAAGCTACCTCACTCTAAGCAGTTCATGTGCTACAGAAAGTACAGAAAATCTAATCATATTCATGAACCTATTTCTATATTAAGCAAGAAGATATAACAAAAAACAAAGGAACAAAACCACGTACAAACGTACAAAACCATTTATAATTAGGTCTGACGTGGCCATATTCTCCAACCTTACTTTGGAATCACATTAAACAGGCAGTTTTTATTACTGCGCCTTTAAGACTGATGTATGAAAATGGCCTCAATTCTGTTAAAAAGCCTCATGGTTTTTACAAGAATGAATGGCGATCACTGCTGTGTGTGTGTGGGTGTGTAGACATTTGGAGATATATATATATATATATATATATATACACATTCATGTGAAAAAATTTGGACTCCCTATGAAAGATTCTTGGATCCTTGTCATTGCGAGGTCACAGCACAGCAGACAGTGAACCACAATGAAATTGGACCTCTGCTTTTAACCCATGCACTCAAACACCGTGCAGCAGTGGGCAGCTATTGAAAGTGCCCGGGGAGCAGTGACAGGGGCGGTACCTTGCTCAGGGGTACCTCAGGGCAACCTACTTGTGAGGGAATCGAACCCACAATCTTCCAATGTGGGGCAACTCCCTAACCACTAGACCACCGATACCCCGGTGAGAAAATTGAGATTAAATATATGGATATTTAATCTCAATTTTAACAATACTTGGAGATTCAAGTAATATAACTAAGCAATTATAACTCAAGAAAAGACTTTTCAAAATCTTCTGTAAAATGTAATTCTACAAGTTGTTGTGGTTTCTGGTGAGGAATAAATTAGGACACCCCCACCTTTATTCCCAGTTACAATGGCTCTAATCACACACAGGAGAAGCAAATCAGGGGTACATGGTAAGAACATCGTTACTAAGCAGTTTATAGGAGGTTTTCACTATTTAAACCTCAGACATTTAGTCTGGTGTGCTCCTGCTTAGGTGAGAGTGAAGACCATGGTGAGATCAGAAGAGCTGTCTGAGGCCTTCAGAAAGAAGATTGTAGCAGCTTATAAGCTTGGTAATGGATTTAAAAAGATCTCAAAAGAATTTGCAATCAGCCATTCCACTGTCTGGAAAATAGTCTACAAGCTGAGGACTTCCAAAACAACTGCCAACATGCCCAGGTGAGGCTGTCCAAGCAAGTTCACCCCGAGAGCAGGCCGCAAGATGCTATAAGAAGTCTCCAAAAACCCTAAAATGTTGTCACGGGACCTACAGCAGGCTCTCGCTACTGCCAACTGTGCAGCATGGAGGTGCAAGTGTCATGGTTTGGGGAAGCTTTGCTGCAGCAGGACCTGGCCAACTGACCATCATAGAATCCACCATGAATTCTACCATGTATCAGAGGGTGCTTGAGGAAGATGTGAGACCATCTGTAAGAACATTAAAGCTGAAGCTGGAGCTTAAAGCTGAACCCTGCAACACAACAATGACCCAAAATATACCAGTAAATCCACCAAGAACTGGCTGAAAACTAAGAAATGCAGAGTCCTGGAGTGGCCCAGATGCCCAGATCTTAATCCCATTGACTTGAAATGGGCTGTACATGCAAGAAAAACACAGCTTAAAGAATTCTGCATTGAGGAGTGCGGCAAACTTTCTTCCGACCGATGTCAGAGACTGGTAAATGCTACGAGAAGCATCTCATTGTGGTTATTTCAGCCAAAAGGAGTAACACTAGCTATTAGGGGTAGGGTGTCCTTTTTCCTCCGTTAAAGTGAAAGTGACTATGCTTGTCATTGCAAGGTCACAGCACAGCACACAACTGTGAACCACAACGAAATTGGACCTCTGCATTTAACCCCATGCAAACACAATGCAGCAGGTGGCAGCTATGTAAGCACCCGGGGAGCAGTGACAGGAACGGTACCTTGCTCAAGGGTACCTCAGGGCAACCTACTGGTATAAGGGGTTTGAAGCCATAATCTTCTGATCCTGTGGCCAGCTCCCTAACTACTAGGCCAACGCTGCCCCAAAATACACATTTTTGCTGACATCTTTTGTTTAATAAATAAATCAAGGTTATTTGTTGTTGTTGTTTTTTGAAACATAAAGGTGGGTTTGTGACATCATTATTTCAAATTATAGGAATCAATGATAATGGAAATTATGCCTCAGTTCTTCAACATAACACAATTCCTTCTGGTTGGAGAAAGTTTTATTCTTCAAACAGAATAGTGATCCCAAATGTTTTTGAATTACTATATCCACTCCAAAGCAAAACCTTTTCAGAATAATATCTTGGCCTCCCCAGTTTTAAGATCTTTCTTCCTTTGACAACCTGGGACAACCTGGACAGACAAGCTTGAAATGAATGTTCCGTAAATGAGACAGAACTGCCTGAAAGCTTGCAGTGGTGGCCTAGTGGTGAGCGAGTTGCCCTGGATTGGAAGATTGTGGGTTCGATTCCCTCACCAGTAGGTTGCCCTGAGGTACCCTTGAGCAAGGTACCGTCCCCGTCACTGCTCCCCAGGCACTTTCAATAGCTGTCCCCTGCTGCACGTATGTGTATGGGTGAAACGCAGAGGTTGAATTTCATTGTGTTGTGCTGTGCTGCATTTCACACGAGCGGGTTTTGGATACAATATTTCTGACAGTTGCTGGAAAGGATGCTGCAAATCTGTGTTGCTGTGATAAAGTCAAACCCGATTTATTTATTTAGCACTTTTTACTGCTAATTGCTGTTGTTACAAAGCAGCTTTCCAGAATCTGGGTCCCAGCCCATAGTGATCAAGCCTAACGCAACATAGTCAAAACTCAACCTGGAAAAAGAAACCTTAGAAGGAACCAAGACTCAAAAGGGGAACACATACTCCTCTAATCAACACTAGATACTTTACTGTTAAATAGGTTTAAGCACTGGTACAGTCTGGGTTAATAGAATAGAGATCCATAAGTGTCTGTAATTGGGAGCTCAAAAATGGTTTTGAGGAATAGTAGCAGTACTGTTTTAGTCAGTGTAGCTATGGTTAGTCTTGGTTTGTGGCAGCAGCTCATGTGTAATAAATGTAATAAAGCTGATCTGGAGTACAGGCTGGAAGAAAAGCCTGATCTAGAAGACAATTGACTAAGACGGTGGATTGGTCTGGAGTTCAGGAAACCCTCACGTTAATCAATGGATTTGGCTGGGGACCCTTTTCTTTCAGGAAATACATAAGCTGCCCACCATATAGCTTATGGAGTGAATAATTCTGCTGCATAGATAGCAGGCATTACAATTAATCTAGTCATGAGGTGATAAAGGCGAGTATTATTCTGGATTATGTTGTAATTGGGGCAGCGGTGGCCTAGCGGTTAGGGCGTTAGCCGCATGATCAGAGGATCGGGGGTTCAAACCCCTTTCCAATAGGTTGCCCTGAGGTACCCTTGAGCAAGGTACCGTCCCCATCACTGCTCCCCGGGCACTTTCAATAGCTGCCCACTGCTGCACAGTTTTTGAGTGTGCATGGGTTAAAAGCAGAGGTCCAATTTCGTTGTGGTTCATGTGTGCTGTGCCGTGACCTCGCAATGACAAGGGTTTTCACTCTCACTTTTTCACTTTCATTCGTTTGTTAGTTCTGAGCAACATTTTGAAGATGAAGAAAATCTATTTTAGTAATCTTTCTAATGTGTGTATCTACACATTGAGTCAATTGTGATGTCCAGGGTTTTTAAGTTGGTGCAGAAGTAGCTGTAAAATTAGCAGGATCTAGCATTTACCTTGACAATTTGTTTCTAGCAGGTTTTGGACCTAGTTGGAGAACCTAGGAGAACCTTTTTTCAGAATTTAGCATGAAAAAATAAACTCTTTTAATTATGTTGCACAACCCTCAGTTTTTTTTTTATTTAAGTTTATCATCTGGTTTTGCTGAAACATATACTTGTGGTTTCCTTTGGAGAACAGTGGAAGCTGATTCCGTGTTTATGACTAACTAAACCCAGAGGGAGTGTGTACAATATGAGCAGTAGGGGTCCCAGGACAGAGCCTTGCCGGACACCATAATTAAATTTTGTACAGACAGACACTTCACCATTTACACTGAAACTGAGAGCAGTTGCTCAAGTATAAGTTTAGCCATGAAAGGCCTTTTATGTCAAGCAGTAAGGCCGCGCAATAACATATTGTAGGCTATGGTGTCAAAAGCTAAACTCGAGGTCGAGGAGCACCAATAAGGGTTTCAACCCTTTGTCAGATGCTATTAAGAGATTACTATTTTTCAATAGTGCTGTTTACATGATATGATGGGGCTGAAAACCAGATTTAAATATTTCAAAGATATTATTCTGGTGCAGATATGAAAATAACTAATGGTCCCAGCTTTCTCCAGAATTTTGAAAGGCAAATTAGAGGTTGGTTTGTAATTTGATAACTTAAATGGATCAAGGATGGACCAATGCTTTTGGCACATAAGTCCATGTTAAGATATGAGTTTATAATTTCTAAAAACATAACACTTTAATATCACATTATTTTCCAAGCACTACTTAGACATCCAGCAATGTAACGGCCAAAAGCTTCAGCACCGAGTCACATTAACATCTGGCCAGACCATATCACACCATTAGACATTGTTACACACCTCTATAACATTATGTTTAGTCAAGGGGTTGTTTTTTTTGTTGGAACTCATACTTGAGCAATAAGATTCCTTAAATTGCACATTGTTATATTACACTTACAATCCAGTTGGTTATGTGTATTAAGCATTTCTAATATTTGAAAGTGAAAGTGACAACCCTTGTCATTGCGAGGTCACAGCACAGCAGACAGTGAACCACAACGAAATTGGACCTCTGCATTTAAACCATGCACACTCAAACACCCTGCAGCAGTGGGCAGCTTTTGAAAGCGCCCGGGGAGCAGTGATGGGACGGCACCTTGCTCAAGGGTACCTCAGGGCAACCTATTGGGAAGGGGTTTGAACCCCCGATCATGCGGCTAACGCCCTAACCACTAGGCCACCGCTGCCCTTTGCTTTTAAAAAGTAAAGTATAATTATCTAAATTTAAAGTAAAGTGATGGTGATAAATTCTGACTGCACAAAACAAAAACAAAAAAAATGTTACCTACAGAAGTTGCAGACTTATGCTAAATGGTCTGTAAATTTAACATAAAAATTAAAAAGAGATCAATCATATTTTTAAATATATTTTCTGTTTCTGTCTCAGTTTAACCCCCCCCCCCCCCCCCCCCAATTTGGTTGATAACAGAACTCATCATATGATGATATATGATATATTGATCTATTCACATGCATATGTAAGTGACATTCATAGATTACTATGTAAAAGCAAAATATTTTCAACCAATTGTGTTTTTGTGTTTTTTAAGTGCTGTATAACATTAAAAAAGGGAGCATACATTCTGTAAAAGGTAACATTTTCTCTTTGCTTCTGATTGATATCTTAGTTAGAAAAACAATTTGGTTCCTCACTGCAATCCAGTCCCTGCTTGGATTAATGCAGATCTATCAGTGGCCCCTGATTTAATTTAAAGAAGGATTGATTATCTGAACTGGATGGCTGCTGTAAATACTAGGCCTCCCGAATGAGAGAGAAAGTTGTAATCAATGAAGCAAACTAGTACACACACATTTGATCTCAACTTTCATTTGTTTATATGTATTTATTCTAGCGCTGCCACTAAATGCCTTTCCTTCTAAAATTAGCAATGCGCTCCTTGCATATATCCCTGATTTGACCCTTCAAAAATGTCGGACGCATCATTTACCAACAAAACACACCAGTGATTCTGGTGATATCAGTAGGCTACACTGGACAGTGCTTGCTGGAGAGCTTTGGACAAATCAATGAGCAGCAAACTAACAAAAGCAACAACAAAGTGGTTAGCTCCAGTTCCCTCAAGAACTGTAATAAGAAATCATAAGGGACATAAACAAGACTTCATATGAGTTCACCCCCTGACTGTTTGCATGATATATTATCACATTTACAGTTCCTGGCTAGAACATGCAGCCAGTGTTGCTTTCAATGGCCATTAATAATGAAACATGAAAAACAATATGTCGCAATCTCATGATTCATATTCAATTCATATTGAACTCTGTGTTTCCATTATGAAAATTGGGTATAACTCAATTATTTGGAGTAGAACAGTTTGAGGCCTATTTTTGTCCATGCATAGCTGTACAGAAATGCTTGTTAAATGGAAAAATCTTTCTTTAGGGTCACATTTGAGCAAATAAATAAAACGGCATTAATTGCAATTAATCTTTAATAACATTGCAGAAAATGTGATTATCACAATGTACTGTGTCAAATAACGTTCAGAATTATGATACGCTGGATAAAATAATAGAATCAATCATTGCCCAAAAATGGTGCGATTAAGTAAGGTTACCTTCACAAAATAACTCATCATGACTGACTCAAAATCATGTGATTATTTATTTTGCATTCCTAATTTACTCAGATCTGCACATTTTGATTAACAAAAACAAATGTGGTATGCATTCAGTTCGACATCTGTTGCAGATGATAGGCCCATGCTGGTAACATCTGTATAGCACTACAGTACATTCTGTGTGAATAAAGATGTCATTTGATGTTTATTTTTAAAACGTCAGAGCATAATTCCCACTTTTGACCTTTTTATCGCACTTCTGGAAGCATCATTCGGATCTCTGTGGTTCCATGCAGTCTTTGCACGAAGGCCACTGACACTGGTGCAGGCCTGGAATGATGTTAGCAGCATGAGCCGACTGAATTAGGGCATCCAGAATAACGTGCCATATGCCATGCACCAGGCTTCATTCTCCTCCACTCACTGAAGGCAACGCATAGTCCATTTTCATGGCAAAATCACAACCCAGAAAGGCTTGCCTTTTATATAGCAGGATGGAAGCAATATGCTGATTCATTCAACTAGCACATTCTTTCCTACAGTCTAAGCCATTATTTACTCTCTCGCTTTACAGAGCATTAAATGTTTTATACTTTACTGCCACAATATAACATGGAAGCTGTCAATAAAGCGCATATGCATGTACACAAAGGAGGAATGGGCATGTTTACTTTTTACGAACCAGCTTTGATTGAGTCATTTGAATTGAGTGGTTGAGTGAGTGCAGTCTGACCATTTTATATTCTCCAGACATTTAGACTGACAATATATGGCGGTGTTACCGGTGTTACGGAGGTTTGAAACTAACACAGTGCAAGACATTATGCTTGTGAATATCCCAGCGATAAAGTATGCTGAATTTATTTTTTAAAGTCTCGATGTCATGGTTTGTTATTGGCTGGAACAATTTTTTTCGCTTATGTTTTCTGACGGACTCTTTCAACTACATATTAATTAATTAATTATTCTGTTTATCGAATCTACAATAATGATTAAAGGGTTAAGGGCAGCGGTGGCCTAGTGGTTAGGGCGTCAGCCACATGATCGGAGGATCGGGGGTTCGAACCCCTTCCCAGTAGGTTGCCCTGAGGTACCCTTGAGCAAGGTGCCGTCCCCATCACTGCTCCCCGGGCGCTTTCAATAGCAGCCCACTGCTGCACATGTGTGTATGGGTGAAATGCAGAGAGCGAATTTCCCATTCGTGGGATTATAAATAAAGGATTATTATGATTATTAACATAAGACACATATAAAGTTGCATGGGGCACTGTGAATAGGGTTCCTATAGAGTACTCCACTGCAGCATTTACACATTTTACAGAATTTAAATACACTAATAAGAGGGAATTGGATTCAAGTTGCTCATCCTTTGACTTCCATTGGTTGTTTTTCCAGATGGGAATGCACATAAAATGTGAACGCACAAAAAGTTTTATGTCAGCAGCCATGCCTAATGTCAAGCTGTAGTGAAGATGAAATGGCTCTGTTTCTGCTCTTCAGGAATTTTTTGCAACTTGGTCAGATCCTGGCCTCCTTTGGGAGCCGCTGGCTGCGAGGACGTGCCGCTCGCCTTAAGACTAATACCACAGGCCAAGCTTTGTGTCAGGGCATTAGTAAAGTATATATTGTACTATTCCTTTGAGAAAACTGCCCAGGTTGGTTTCTGGGGATTTCAGAGATTTTGTTGGCACCTAAAAGCCTACAGTAGGTGAAAGGGTATATGTCATGCGGTAGTAAAACTTTGTATCTTTTGTAGTGGCATTTTCTTTGCTTTGTATGAAAAGAAACAAAGATTTAAACATTAACACCGAAGTGCATGTTAATAGCTTTTTAGGACTTTGTTCGTGCACAAGAGTAAAGTCAGGCTAGAACAGGGTAGAAGAGGAAAAGGCCTTCTCCAAACTGTTATGAATATCTGTGCTGTGGCATTAACAATACCTTTCACTGGGGCGGCACAGTGGTGCAGTGGATTGCACGGTCAGCTCACAGCGAAGAGGCAGTCCAGGTCTTTTCTGGGTGGAGTTTGCACGTTCTCCCAGTGTCTGTGTGCGTTTTCTCCAGGAGCTTTCCTTTCCTCCCATCATCCAAAGACATGCATGTTAGGTGGACTAGAGATTGTTTGTAGGTGTGAATGTGTTTCTCTTTGTTTTTGCCCTGCAATTGACTGATGACCTGTCTAGGGTGTGTCCCTGCGTTTCGCAGTGTGAGAGCTGGGATTACAGTTGGTACTAGGTAATCCTGTAGGTAGCATTCACACTGCCAGATAGTGAAGTATGATTCATCACCCCATAGAATGTTTCCACTGCTTCCAGTGTGCTTTACATCATAGATCTTAGGCTTGTCTGCAACTGATTGGCAAAGGAAACCCAGTTCCTGAACTTCTTGATTCTGATTTTGCTTCCAGAAGCACTTTGTAGTAAGTGATGCAAGAGAGTGTAGGTTGGTTTCATGCATTCCACATCTCAGTGCTCAATATGCTTAGTAGGTGAACTGCAGCTTCGTGGCGGAGCTCTTATTTCTAGATCAATCCTGTTTCATGTGCCCTGCACACTGCAAAAATTGTCTGAACCATGGAGGTCCCACTTCATAACTTAAATGACTCAATAGCAGACACTTACTGGTTAGGCTGATTTATGTACATACTTATATATGCCTGCTTATGTGTTAACTGAACTGCTGAAGAATTAGGCTAATTGTGGATGCATCCTGTTAAACTACATGACTGAATGTATGAATGTATGAATATTTAGGAAGAAAGAGTAGAGCGAGAACATTAAAACAGTAGTTACTCAAATATTAATGAACCATAGCATTATATTTTAAAGCAATGTGTTTTTTCTTTCCATTTTTCCTTAGTGTTTCCCTTATTTGATCTAAGAAATTTTTGTGGCTTGAATCAATACTTGATCAAAAAACTGACAAGTCAAATGTGCCCTCCTCCCCTCGATGACACACTGACTGTCACCTCCACATACCCCACTCCCCTGCCCCCATGCCATTTCGACAGCACCTCTGCAATTTATTCTCAAAGTGCTAATTTGCAGATAATTAAGTAATCCGCCACAAATGCTATTTGTCTCTCCAGGCGCTGTGGAAAGCAGTGGGGGGTGCTATATTTGGGGGCTGGCTCATTTGTCGTCCCCCGTGGGAAATATCACATAATCATGCGGGCAGACTCTGTATTTTTTGCTTATTTAATTATTTATTTTTATTTTTTTCATTCCTTTTTTGTAGCAGACATGCCAAACCCCCACCCCCACCATCGCCATTGCACAGATGTTGCTGTTTGCGGGTCTGCACACATAACTTGACCTGTATTAATGAGTCGGTATATGCATAGCAATGATGAGGAAATCCTTCCAGTGACTCAAGGGTGGCCTAATTGGGAGCGAGGCGCCTGCCCTGGAAAAGGGCCCTGTGCCACATTTAATACACCGTGCTGGCCTTTTTGGCAAATGCATTAGTGTTTAAGAGCTCTTTACTTTTGTAAATTCAGTAACAGGACCAGTACTGCAGTGATAAGGAAATGTATTTAAAGGAGATTTTAAGGGAACAAAACAGCTTAGTTTGGCATTTCACATGTGTGTTATTACATTTACTTTCTGAGAAACTGAGAGACATGATGTCCCTTTCACTTTTAGAAAAAGCATGCAATTTTCCCATCCAGAACACACTTGAGCAAACTGGTCCAGTCAGCCAGAATTCTGACTTCAGTCTGCAGCTGTTGTTTGTATTCATTAAAATGCAGACTTTTATGTAACTTAATTACACACCACTACCAATTTTGACCTTAGGCCTAAGTCCTTAATCAGTCCCACGTTATTAAAAGTTTTTAATAACCATGTACTAATGCATTAATAATACATGCATCAGTGTAACCGCTCATTACATTAGTTCAGCATATGTAATTACATGTGAATCGTTTTTTATTCAATTATGCAAGTGTTTCTTTAACATAGTTTCTGCATAAAGACAGAATACAGTGTGAAAGAAGGGAGGGCAGTGGAATGGTTAGAATGCAGGGAGTGGAGGTGATGTAATGGACAGCACCAGCAACATAGAGAAGGGTTACGAGAAGCTAGTGAGACCAGCTATATTTTATGGCTTGGAGATGGTGGTGCTGTCAAAAAAGCATACAGTGGAGCTTCAGTTGGCAAAGATAAAGATGCTGATGCGATGAGGAAGGAAAGGGTTTATGAATGAGTATTTTTGAGAGACAGCTAAGGTAAGACGGTTTGGAGACAATCAGAGAAACGAGATTGTGTTGGAATTATTTGAAGTAAACTGGGAAGATGATGATGATGAATATGCCAGACAAGAGGAGAAGAGGAAGGACAAAGCGGGGGTTCATGGATGTAATGAAAGTGGACATGCAGGTGGTCAGTGTGAAAGAAGAAGATGCAGAGGAACGGACAAAACGGAGACAGGTGATGTGTTGTGGCGACCCCTAATGGGAGTTGTCAAAAGTTGGAAAATAAGATCTTTAATATAGTTTCTTTAGTGTATTTGAACATGTAAGAGTGAACTACTATTTTTCAAACATAGTTTGACCTTTTCACTGCATCTCAACCCAGCCACTAGGGATGCACAAGCCAGGCCAGTGTAGTTCCTCGTGCTGGTCACAAACCCAGATAAATGGGAAGGGTTATGTCAGGAAGGGCTTCCGGTATAAAAATTTTGCCAAATCAATATGTGGACAATGAAACACTTCCATACTGGTTCGGCCTGAGTTAACGATCGGCATATCCGGAGGGAGGAGGAGAGAAAGAAGGGAAGGAGAGTGGAAGTGAGGGTAGGAATTTTAAATGTTGGCAGCATGACTGGTGAAGCAAGGTTGCGTTGGTTTGGACATGTCCAGAGGAGAGATGAGGATTATATTGGGAGGAGGATGTTGAAGATGGAGCTGCCAGGAAAGAGGAGAAGAGGAAGACCAAAGAGGAGGTTTATGGATGTGGTGAGAGAGGACATGCTGGTGGTGGGTTTGAAAGAGGAAGATGCAGAGGACCGGAAGAAATGGACACGGATGATCCACTGTGGCGACCCCTAATTGGGAGTAGTCAAAAGAGAAAGAACAAAAAGACACTGCATCTTCATCTATTGTACATGTGAAATGACATAAAGCAAATTATAAGGTCAAGATACATTTAATACTTTTTTTAAATAATTACAATCCAGTGGGGTGGATAACCATGGTGAGTATTGCTTCTTTAGCCAATCATTTTGACTTTGCCACAGAAGAGCATTATAAATGCACACACTGCAGTGCCTTAGTGCTGTAGCTTCTATGCCCTTTTTTTGTTTGTTTCAGCCATTTCCAGTCGGGTCCTTAATCACAATTGCTTCTTCCAGCGCGTCATGTTTGCTTTTCTCCCTCTCTGTCTATCCATCTGGAGTGTATCTGCACTTATCTCATGGTTCATCGCTCTCATAAAGCTTTCTCGTCATTCCCTCCCTCCTTTAAACACCAGTACTGGGAGTGTGCACTATTTTTTGCTGAGCATGAGCAAATCACAACAGCCGTTTGAAAGGCTCCATCAGTCTGACTCTGTTGCGATCCAGGATGAGCACTGGGACTCTGTGATATGCTCTGCCGCTCCCCAGGCCCCCGTTCAGTGGCGGCAGCACTTCTGAACACTGGAGGACAATGTGAAGTTCCAAAGGCTGTTTACATGCTGACAAAGTCTTCGGATGAAAGTTCAGTTAGTGAGTCTGCAGGGCTCCGTCGCCCAAGTGTCCTTCACTTTGAATCAACGTCAGTACTTGTTGTCCTAGCCGTGTTGATATATAGTCACTTTTCGTGCTTGTCAGTAATCCAATGACGATGTGTCCGAATATTTTCAAATGAGCACTCTCTCGACCTTGATCTTTGTCTGGCAGCCACATGACTTTATTATTGTAGTGTACATTAATAATACATGCGTGTTATTTACTAGCCATTCAGATATTTTTTTATGTCTGTAGTGATCCAGCAATTGGCACATACTTTGCCAAGAATCTTCAAACATAGTGGCTGAAGCACAGGTGTAGCACACTTTCCCACAACCTCTACAATGCAAGGGTCCCAATTCCAAAGGGAACCCCTCCTCAGACTTCAGTAAACTCAGCTCCTAAATTAAGTGAGAATTTTATGGACTTTGAGCCTAAGTGTTGATGGACAAGAAATGTTTGAGTTTCTATGGCAGCTGCAAAGTCTTTTTTCGGTATAAGACTCACAGCTGGGAATCTCACAGCAGGAAATGACCAACCAACCTGCATACTCGGAACAAACCTCCAGGCGACTGTTTTTTGTCCTTTCTATATGATGACATCTCTGATTTGGTCTTTTCATAGCCAGGCATTGGCTGTACCTCTCACAGCTCTACCTTGTTTTCTCAGCAGCAGTGTGGAGCGGAAAGAGGAACAGTGGACTTTTTGCCAACTGGCAACTTTACAAAGCAGGGGGATTGCATTCTATCTCAGGCCAAGATCTCTCTATTACCACTCTCCATTCAATGAGCATAAAAGTGCTAGGCACCTACGCTTGTTAAAATTCTCATTTTGTTCCTCAAAAATTATATCCAAGACTTTATATGATCATTTAAAAAGGGTAAAACATATTCATATGGAGCCATTACTGGAGTCTACTGGTTGTTTTGCTCATACTGGTTAAACTGGGGGGGGTGGGTAGCACTGTCACCTTATAGTGAGAAAGGCCCTGGCTCCACTACACACAATGGGAATAATACCACCACCCAGGACTGGTCAACCTTGCACTACTCTGCTCCTAAAAATACAAAGAAAAGGAATTGTCAGCCGGGTAATTGCTGCCCCTGCTGCACGGTGTGTATGGGCTAAAAGCAGAGGTTGAATTTTGTTGTGTTTCACTGTGTGATGTGTCATGTTTCACAATGGCAAAAAGTCACTTTCACTTAATCACTTGGACAATTTCTTTATGTCAAGTGCATTTTGCATACCCATGTGCACCTAAATGCAGAGCACCTTTTTGAAGAGTTTTAAAGTCACCCACCTATTGTCAGTTAGCCATTAAACTCCTAGATGAGATCCTAGATAAGCATGTTGTGGTACTTCATGTATACGGATGCTTCAGCTAATTTGGCAGATGGCATTCTTCACCTTTTAATAAAATAGTTCATCTAATCTGCGACAGCAGGTCACAAGCCTGGCTTAAAGTTTGTCAAGCATTTAAACTGCTCAGCAGGAGTGGGGGTAGGGAGGGAGCTGGTGCCACTCTGGCCTCAGCCAGGAAAGCGCTGGAGCAGGAAATTATTCCAGCTTGTTCTCATATTGATCATGACCTCCTAGAATGCCTCATTACCACCATCTTCACTCATCATAAATGTGCCCCCAGTCCAGTGGGACAGCCATCATTGTTCAAATTGTCAGGTCAACATCTGCAGGGAGCGCAAGGAACAGGCCAGCATTTTAAATGCCTATTCTAATATTGTCTATTGTTTTCCATTTACAATGTGCTGAAAATGACTACATTTGGTGTGTTTCTCCATAGTGGAGAAAAGAGATGTATTCATGTAGCTAAAATTGAGTATGTTGACTGTAGACTCCAAACCTTATCTTTGTCCTTCCCCTCAGTGGGCACTATAGAATATTTTTAGGATTATTGTCATTACAAAGATTGTTGACCAACATTGTTATTCATGGCGATTGAGTAATTGTAAAAATTGAGCAAATGAAAGGTGTTCTTGAGTAAGTCTCAGCCAACCACAAAAGCTTTTGCAATACCTTTTGTAATTCTGCTAAAACAGATTATTGTGCTTTAACCTTGGAGTTTCATTGTGTAGTATAAACTGAATATTGCATGGCAGTGAAAACATATATAGTGCCTTGTTAAAGAAGTCATCATCATTGTCTGGATTACAAATTACAATTTGTTATATTGGGTTTGTCATTTTTATAAAAAAAAAAAAAATCAAAATGCAATTATTTTAAGTGCTTTTGGTTTCATGTAGAAAAATATATTTATAAAAAAAGGTATACCCTGATTACACTGCTCAAACAACAATACTGCTTTCTTATTATTGGCCTCTACCTTCTTCTACTTCTTCTTCTTTTGCTTTTGGCTGCTCCCATTTAGGGGTCGCCACATTGGATCAACCATCTCCATTTCTTCCGATCTTCTGCATCATCCTCCTTCAAATCCACTACCTTCCTGTCCACTCTCATCACGTCCATAAACCTCCTCTTTGGTCTTCCTCTTTTCTTCTTTCCTGGCAGCTCCATCTTTAACATCCTCCTCCCAGTATGATCCTCATCTCTCCTCTGGACATGTCCAAACCAACACAACCTTGCTTCTCCAACTTTGTCTCCAAAACGTCGAACCTGAGCTGTCCCTCTTATATAAATGTCCCTAATATTTCTAATCTTGTCCATCCTCTTCACACCCAGCGAAAACCTCAGCATCTTTAACTCTGACACCTCCAGCTCTGCCTCCCATCTTTTCATCAGTGCCACCGTGCTCTTGCTGGTACCCATCTGTCAAAAATCACCCCAGCCACTCTTCTCCACCCACTCCAACCTGTACTCTCCTCTTCACCTCTCTCCTGCACTCACCATTACTCTGAACTGTTGATCCTAAGTATTTAAATTCCTCCATCTTTGTTACCTCTACTCCCTGCATCCTTACCACTCCACTTCCCACACTCATGTATTCTGCCTTTGACCTACTCAATTGCATTCCTCTCCTCTCTAGAGCATATCTCCATCAAGCTCAAGCTGCTGCCTATTCTCACTGCAGATCACAATATCATCAGCAAACCTCATTGTCCACGGAGACTCCTGTCTTACCTTGTCCATCAACCTGTCCATTATTATTGCAAATGAGAATGGACTCAGCACTGATCCTTGATGTAATCCAACCTCTATCTTAAATGCATCCGTCACTCCCACTGCAGATCTCATCATGGTCACACTGCCCTCATACATATCCTGAACTACTCTCAAATACTTCTCTGCCACTCCTGGCTTCCTCATGCAAAAGCAAAACTCCTCTCTAGGCACCCTGTCATATGCTTTCTCCAAGTCCACAAAGGCACAATGTAACTCCTTCTGACCTTCTCTGTACTTCTCCATCAACACCCTCAGAGCAAACATTGCATCTGTGTTGCTCTTTCTCTGCATGAAACCATAATTATTGGCCTCTACTTGTGAATCATTAAGAGGCTCTTGTTTTCTAGATAAAAGACCCCTTAAACTATTTCATATGATAAGACTGATAAGACTGTGAAGTAAAGCTGTTAAAATGAAGATAAATTAGCATTCTCAGGAAACTGGAGTTAAAGACAACAGTTAAAGGCTGCTAAATTATAAAAATAGTACTTTTTAGATAACCCAGCAAGCTCTGCTGGATCATCTCTTGGGAGATGGAAACTGAATCACACCACCAAGGCACTGCCTAGACAAGGTCAGATGTCAAAACTCAGAAAAGGACTTGTGAAGGAAGCAACAGAGAGGCCAACAATCACTTTGAAGAATATGCAGAGTTCAGTATCTAAGACTGGAGTGAAAGTAATCCAGTCTTTTCAAAAGCTCCCCACATACATTTTTTTTCTAAAGAAAAAGAAAGCAAAACAAACCATGTCTGTAGCAAGAAAACATCAGAGTGACCAAACCAAAATGGAATACGGTTGGCCATATACAAACTGACCTTTTTGTACTAAAATCAAAGTGATATATGTATGTGTATGGCACAAGCAGTGCCTATTCCTCAAGAAACACCACCCTAAAAGTGAAGAATGGGAATGGCAGCCTCATGGTATGACGATTTTTTCCTTATTAAGGACAGAGCATCTTATTAAAATTGAAGAACTGGTGGCTGGAAGTGAAGTGTAAGTAAAGTGAAAGTGATTGTTCTTGTCATTGTGAAACACGGCACAGCACACAATAAGACACAATGAAATTCATCTTCTGCTTTTCACCCAAGCAAGGGCGAGCTATTTAAAGTGCCCTTGGAGAAGTGATGGGGACGTTACATGGCTCAAGGGTACCTCAGGGCAACCTACTGGTCTGGGATTCAAACCCATGACTTTCCGATCCTGGGCCAACTCCTTAACCACTAGGCCACTGCTGGAGGTTTGGTAGAATCTTCAGTTCTAAATTTTTTCGACTGCAAATCACAGTCCAGATCTCAGTCCAGTAAAGAATCTGTGGCACTTCATATGCATTATGAGATCAACCTGAATTACCTGGAGTAAATGTGCCAGGAATCAAATAATCAGATACAATTTTTCCAAACAGGAGCCATTGATCATATTGACCAGAACACCAATTAACACCATTCAGGTTTGCAATAAAAGTATTGGCTGAAATGATTGCTGTTAATGTTAGTAGTCTTTTTACACCAGGCAAATCTAATGACTCTTAGGGTCATTGAATATTTTGAAAGGCACTCTTTCATGATTAATTCAGTAAGACTTGAAGAATTGATTCTTCAGCCTCAGCATAAGTAAAGTTCTAAGCAAAAGCATAAAATGTACACTGAATTCTTCTTAATAAGACAAACAATTTGTCTTTGAGCTGTAGGGCAAGAAACAATTTTAAAAAGCTCCAGCGCATTTACCAAATGTGCTATTGTGAAGGTAAATTAATTGCATTTCATATTGAATATCGTAGCACGTTATTTTTCGCTTATTTAATCAAATGGTAAATTTAATGTAATCCTAATAGAGCTTTTTAACACAAATGCTTTCATGTGTTTGTTTACAATTTACTACAATGCAGCAGTAATCTGTTCCTGCAAATAGAGTTTCATTGGTCAAGGTCCTTTGCACTGGTGCCTTATATGATACCAGGTAGGCTTATCTGCTATATGATATTGAGGGAGATTCTAAAGGAGCAAAGGGTCACAGAAACATTCTGTTTTTCACCCAGGATGTTGAAAAGAACGTTCTGCTTTCGATCTCGTTATTTCCAAGGTGATGGATTGTTTGCAGTCAGAACATTGTCTAAACAGCATCCATAACAAGCAGGGAAGGACCATTTCAGGCTTGCATATTTATCATTCACTTGCTTCTTGCAATCACCATCCATTGTGTAAGGGGCTGTACATCTACAGCATGGCTCTACATGCAACTGTGTTTTACAAGGGATAAACAATTTGTCACCGGAAATAATTTCACAGACAAGTCATGGAAGGATGTACATGAGGAAAATGTTTCTCTTAAGGGAGCATATGGTAAATATATTTCATCCTGCAACTCATAAAGTATTAGTCTTTTTTTTTTTTTTTGATTGCATGCTGAAAAAAATATAAACCATAAATTAATTATGGTTCACAGGCTTTGTAAAATTAGAAGAGGTTTGAGGTGGTAGTGATCAGTTTCTAGAGTCAAAGAGCCTCCTTATGACAAATATGATGTAATATGTAGTGAAGTAAAGTGTAGTAAAGTATGAGTTACAACAAAAGAGTCTTTTAAGAGTCTGTAATTGGAAGTTCAATGAGCTAATGGAGGTGGTGGTTCTACTTGGGTCAGTGGGGTTTTTCTTAATCCTAGTTTGTGGCAGCAGCTCATCCAAATGATCCAGTATGATGTAGCTGATCAGAAGTTCAGGTCAGGAGAGAAATCTGATGATTTTTGGTTTGATTGAGAAGACAGTGGACTAGCTGGTCTGGAGCTCAGGAAACCCTCATGGTGGACTTTCCTATGATGGACTTTCCTTTCCTTTCAGGAAATGCATAAACTGTCCAGCCATCCATCTCAAACAGAGAGAGTGGACAAATTAGAATCTTGATTCTTGCCAACTAAAATATATTTTTTGATTATGAATTAATTATGCTTATTGGAGCTTATTTATATTTACAGTAAAGTATACATTTTTTTGTTTTATGCCTTGTGGCTGCCTTCATTTTGCATGCTGGAGGGGGAAGAAATTCCCATAGTTTGTGTTCAGGCCTGGGCTGCCCAGCTGAATAATTGTGGACGTCTCCAGCATGATGGCCCTATACACATTGGCCTTTGTGTAAAAGCAAAAGAGATCATTACTGCCATAGAAAACCCCCCTGACGTGGCCCTCCTCCAGCTTCCATCCCCAAAGTCATGTTGATCTGTCATCCTTGAGGGAGATTGCAGCGGCACCATGCACGTCTTGATGGGGGTCCTTCTGGCTTTTGCTTGTGGGCCAACTGTCACAGAGCGCCTGCCTCTCAGAATCCTCAACTGGCTTGCAGCTGCTGCTGGAGATATGGCCAGCTTTCACTGGGATGAAATATACAGTGGGATAGGCACAAAGCTCTCAGGCCAAATAGGACTTCCAGAATAAAAATGATAATGTCAGTTATGAGAATGTATTTGGTAAACATGTTTTTGAAAGCTTTCTATTCATTTCCAAATTAATGTTTCTTGCTGCCATACAAAAAGGCACTTTTGAAACTGATAAAGATGTTTGGCTTTTCATTGAGATAGATATGGCCAAATTGTAATGTTTTTATAATCATTTTGTGGCAGTTACTGTCAGTTTTCTTGATTAAATGCATTTTTATACAAACCCTCATTAAAAAGTGTAAAGCTAAACACTTTATTGGATATACATTTAAATTCACCCCTCAAAGCCTATACTTGCATATATTAATGATAAAAAATCAACATAAATTAAACTGAAAATAATTGTCTTGAAGAGTTAAAATGGAAACTGTGGCCTGTAGAATAGGTTATAATAAAGCGTATGTTTGCAAAAAATGTGTTGCTTTAAAAAAAAAAATTTTAAAAACCACAAAGGAATAAAAACAGTAATTTCAAGATATATACAGCTTTCTGTATTGATTGCATAGTTTTTTGTTTATAGGCTAGTAGAAAAAGTATTGCATGTGTGACGTTGTGTGCCTAGTCTGTACGCAAATTTAATTTTCAGTATGTCAACATTACAGTCAAAGCAACATTTTTCACCAGCAGTGCTCAGTCAGCACAAAACAACGGGAGCACGCATGATGAGCCCTGTAAATATTTGATTTCCATTTGTTTACTTCTCTTCCCCCCTCCTCTTCCCTTCTGTTTCTTTCCAGATACCTCTCTGTACTTCCCTTCATTCAGCGGCTCTTCTTTCTTGGAGCTCCAGCCCCTCAAATCTCTGGATTCAAGCATTGAGGCTTCATCTGCCAGTGACACAGTGAGCATTTACCTTACTGTGAAAATGAAGGCCACCTACGGGATGATACTTTATAGTGAGTATCAGTCACTTCTGCCAAAATGTACTGCTTCCATGTTATATCTATCCTGCCTTCTTTTGAAGTCTGCATTTTTTTTTTGTTTTCATCCCCTTTTCAAGATCAATTCAGCTTATGCAGTTGTTTTTTGTTTTTTTTTTTTTTGTTTTTTTGGAAGATTTTCAGTCCTCCAGAGAACAGAAAAAACCTCATTTCATGCTGCCCCAAACACCTTAGCCAAGACTGATCTAATTTCACCATAGAAACCCTTTCAGAGATCCCAGCAATGTGTGGCTGAGAAGGTCAACACAGATAACATTCATTAACCACATTCATTTTGTGCAGAACTCTTACTTCACAAGCCACTGACATACTCTTAATGAACTATACGTTTCTATGACCACCTGAGTGGTTATATGGTAGGAAAAGAGCCTGCTTGCAGACATTTTTAAAGAACTGTTCACGTACACAGCTAGCATAGTGGCCTTTTTTCCTCTTTAGCAGTCGTTATTACAAGACATGGACCAAAACACTTTTTTTCTGACAGGTTAGTGAGTCTCTCAGTCCATAAGGTTGTGCTATTTAAACTAGATGTAGCTTGACAAGATCTCCAACTTTTTTGGTTCAATTGTTGCTGCCATGTATCAAATGATCCACAATGTGGGACCAGGTTTGGTTACTGGGACCTTTGCTGTTTGGCTGTGTCTTATTCTTTGCTTATTAGGGAACCCTATTTGCCAGGGTTCCCTAATATATCACATTCCACTGTATATGTTTGATGGTACAATGGTGAATTACCAAGAAATGTACAATTTTAATTACATCTGAGGAAATCCTATGTGGCAGAGAGAGCAGTATTAAATGTTGCTTTAAGTTTGCAGTAGTAATGATGCTGTGCATTTCAGATTTATCACTTTGAGTTAATACTTTTTTATTCATACACACTGCTTTTTGTGGACGAAACTGTGATGCTCTAAGCCTTAGAGCTATTTTCTGTACTACAGTACACAAATGTATTGCCCAAAGCCTCATCTGATTAAGCAGGCAGTCACTCTGGACATGTTAATGGCATACAGAATGTCTCTGAGTGCCATCAATCAAACCAAACAAGGATATCTGAAGTGGCTTGGATTTAATATGATAGGGGATCCTGTTTGCTAATTGTCTCTTTAAATGTTGTTCCTCAGCTACAGTGGCTGTCCCGGGACAGCCTTTCTGGTCCACATAGACTATTTCAGGAAAACCCCTTTTTCACCCCTTGTCGCTAATGCCATTGTGTGTGTTCAGATGTGAAGCAAAAGTAAGCCACTTTCTCACTTCATTTCCTGGATAAAAAGAAGTGCTTGGACAATGCAAGAACATTTGCTCCTTTAAATTCAGGCCGAATTCTTAAAAAGAAAAGTACTCAGTAACTCAAAGTAAGTTGTGAAGCTGTAATTGCTGTTTACTTAATCGACTATCAACAGGCAATTGAATAATGAATGTTATTCTCTCACTGCTGAAAAGGAATGTCAGGTGTGCTATGCTCTGGAAAAAGGGCTCCCTGTTAGGAGTTGTCAAAAACAGATGTATTAAAAGGGCATCTAGCAAAGAAGAACATTTTTTCAAGTTCAGTTTCAGCTTTTCCTTACAAACCAACATATGTGCTTCTTTGATGTTACTAAAAGCATCATATTTATCCCGCTTCAGTATAAACTGAAATTGAAAGAAAAGCCTGGACTGGCTTTTTTGGCTACGCAATGCATGGCCAGTTCTTTAGAGCAGAGCTAATTTACAGAGATCAGTCTTAAATATCTGAAAGTTTCATTAATGAGGGATTAAAAAATAGGCAAGACAATAATATACTAAAAAATATATAAAAGGGCATAAATGGAAAAGGAAGGGTTTGGGATCTTTTTGATGTGGTCTGGTAGGAAGGCCTATTGTATTTAAAACGTTTACCTTTTTGAATATTAAATGTGTTTTAAAGGTCTACTCTACCAAAGGACGTGACTTAATAGTGACCTTTTTAAAGAAGACCCAGTCAGTCACTGTGCTCCACTGATGTCTAGAGCCTTGACCATTGAATTTAGGTTTTAACTAAACTCAGTTTAAAATAAATGCATCCATTCCACGGTAACCACAGTACGAACCTCTCTTGCTGTAACCTGCCATTTAAATAACCTGTTAGCCAGATGAGCCATGTCTATAAATTGCAGACAGGAATGTCAGCTGGGCCAGGTTTAGCCCATGTTATCAGAATGAGATTGCTCTTGATGTCAAGTTAGCGAATTCGCTTTTTAACTCCACCCTGTCAGATTAGCTGCTGCGAGCACACCTCAGCTGACATTGGCCATCTAAAAGTGTTTATCTCATGTCACTGGCTGTCATGAATTCCCTTTATAGATTAGCAGTCAGTGGCAAGAGAAAAAAGAAAAGAATTCCCTGCTTGTCTTGTCTTTATTTTCACCTACCTAACTTAGATCTTTGCTATCTGCATAGGGTTCAAATTCTATTTTCTTACTTTTCTTTTTTTTTTTTTTTTTTTTTAGAGATTGATATTAAGAAAAAAATGGGATGTTTTACCCCCTAAGAGGATGTGTAGACAATGCCTTTTTAAAAGGTAATCAACAGTAAAGCACATGTGGCAAGATTACATTGTCACACATAAGCCATAATGACAGATACAAAGGGTCTTTTGTCCCTAGCTACCAGGCTTTTTAACTCTTCCCAGCAGGGGCGGAGAGTTGAGCTCTGTTCCTGATGCACATCTCTGCTTCATAAAATGATGTCATATATAAATTCATGTCATGTCACACGTCACTTTAATGATATACTGTTTCTTTTGCACAATTTCACATTTTGCATTATTCCAATTTGGCCTGGCTTCTTTGTCATGATTTATCTTAATATCTGTATTATATTAATATAGTATTTTTTGTATATTGCTTATACACTTATGTGAATTTTAACATGGCAGTGATTAGAAAGTGAAAGACCTAGATGGCAATAAATATTTTGAAACTGACATGTCAGTCATTTGCTCAAGACATGCTTTGTCATGTGAAACATAATTGCACATCCTCTTCGGAAAACATATTTATGTGGGTTTTTTCTGCAGACTTTAGCATATTTGAAAAAAAAAAGAACATATATGTGCCATTTATTTACTTTAAACGTGCCATGGGTGTTCTCCATAATAAATAAAGAAAGAAAGAAAGTCAACCAAACATCAGTTGACAGGGGTGACCGACCACCTGCATGTCCTCTTTCACCACATCCATAAACCTCCACTTTGGTCTTCCTCTTTTCCTCTTTCCTGGCAGCTCCATCTTCAACATCCTTCTCCTGATATACTCCTCTCCCCTCTGCACATGTCCAAACCAGCGCAACCTTGCTTCTCCAGCTTTGTCTCCAAAATGTCGAACCTGAGCTGTCCCTCTAATATACTCATTTCTAATCCTGTCCATCCTCGTCACACTCTACTTTTTCCAGTCATGCTGCCAACATTCAAATTTCCTACCCTCAGTTCCACACTCCTCCCATCCCCTTCTCTCCTCCTCACCTCCAGACATGCCTTCCTCCTCTTCTTCTTCTCCTTTGGCCAACAGCAACCCCATTTCCACCAGCACCCTCTAGGCTAACAGCACTGCTGGTGGCCGTTGTTAACCCGGGCCTCAACAGATCCAGTATGAAAGTCTGTTTCTTTTTCTGCATATTGATTGCAAATTGCTATTGTTTTGGAAGACAAAATTTACCTTTTTATTTTTTTTATTTTTCAAAATTTTAATATATAAAGGGATATATACTCTAATCAGCCATTTGAATAGATAGACCTACAATCATTATCCGTTTTATCATCTCCAGTTTCCATGTCAGTGCCACTGTCACACAAATAATATCTAACAGATGATGAGAAACTACAGTCTGTAATTGCGAACTACGTGCCAAAATGGTCAGAGCCAATCAAATGGAAAGCATACGGCTTCAGAAACACAACCCAGAAATGCCAGCATATTCTAGATTCTTATCAGCACTCCAGCACAAATGCTTTATTAATGTAGGCCGGTTCTAAACAGCAGGCTGATTCAAGGATGGAAAGTCACATCTTTTAGAGTTTGAGAGCATACCTTTGCATTGTATCTATTGCATCTAAAATCCATCATTCGATCATCAGAATCACACAAGGCAAATGATCAAGTTGGCTAAAAAGAGCTTGCACAAACCACATCAGGTGGAAACTCTAACACAAAGCATACAAAAGGCATAATATCTTCTGTCCATGTCAACAAGCAGACCAGTTCCAATCTCTCACTCTCACATCCTGACAACTTTTTAGGTTGTCCTTTAAACAACCTTTTAAAGGACAACTACTGCATATTAATATCCATAATTCTACAGCAGCAACATAAAATAATTAAATTGTTAGTCTAGATTGCAACACTAGCTTGATGGCATGGTAATAGCAACTTTCTTTTTAAATCCTGTTTGTCATTTAGATTTTTCTGTGACTGGACAGGCCACTGGACCTAGTTACAGCTTCTCCTACTAGTTCACACTAATGACAGTTATGGGTCGCTAACAGACCCAAATGTGAGCCATCAAGACAGAAAGACTTGATCTGAGCAAAAAAGTGGAACTATGCTTTAAGGCTTTTCCACCTTCCTTCTAAACAAATTCATCCCTGTTTAAGCAGAGAGACAGGCTCCCCCCAGGGCTGCGTTTGTCAGCCTGAAGGTGGGGGATGGGCTGTGCAAGAAACAGTGGAAGAGGTGGACAGGGAGAACAGGTGACGGCTACTGACAAAAAGGACGAACGCTTCGTTAGGTTTGGTGCAGGGTAGTGGGGCCATTGGGACAATGAGGAGTAATTCGTCATTTCCATGTCCCGCAAGCAACAAAAGAAGGAAAATGGAGAAGAAATGAAAGCAGAGTTATGGGGGAGCAGCTGTCCTGGAGGAAATGTAATTGTTTTCCAAATGCAACGGTGCAAAGGGAAGGTGACAGGTGGGCGCCCAAACCAGCAATGGATTTGATCAGGCCTTAGCATATCGTCCTGTTTTGCTTTTATTGCCTGAGCAGTTCCTGGAACACTTTGGGTAATCCGGGCAATTCAATAACCCACTTGATGTTTTATTAATACTTAATGAATATAAATATAGATCCGTTTATAATGTATAATGGTATTCTCAGTGGATGTGTCACATACAAAAAAACTTGGAAGAAATCTCTGCTTGAATCATGACACAGTGGATCCATGCACATCTACCATCACTTCTAGACTAAGCTTAAGTGTAGGGCCGGTACACTTCCAATCTAATGCTCTCCTTTAATTTTTATTTAGTTTTAACTACTTTTACATAAGGAATAATTTAGCCAAAGATATCTCCAATGAGCTCAAATGTGTAATTGCTGTAAATCTTGCTTCTTTTGTTAGGAACTGCACCCACATGGCAATAGTCACCCAAATTACCTTTAAATTTAGCATTGTGTGGAAAATACTTGCTGAAAGTGTATCCAGATCTTCATGTTTTAAGTGAAAATTAGCAGCATGGTCTAGGATACAGAATGACTTACAATGAGCTAAAAAACCTGAATTAATCTATTGCTGTTTTGCAAAAATCACATTTAAAAAGACCTGGATGCAGTTTTCTATGTATATTTTCAGTTGATCCAGAGCAAGGTAGACAGTTTAGCCAAATTATACCTTACAGAAAAGACGTTTGAATGCTGCTGCATAGGTGCAGATTATACCATTTTTACATCTTCTAATGTCCAGATTCTGCTGTCATTACCATCAAATTTCAGAGAACAGCACAACTTCTTCAGACACTTAAATGTGGTTTCCATGGAAATGAGAAGTCAGTCTTCTTCTACTTTGGAAGAAATAAGACATCAAGAAATGCAAGATTATTTTTTATTATAGTATATATAATTATCAATCATATTTACCAAATAATGGTGCTGTTTGGGAGATTTACTTCACAATTGGCCAATTTTCCTTTATTTACATATATTTAATGTAATGTAATCTTTTATCAGGATTCCTGGCAGACAAAACTGGACAGTGCATGATAGACAAGCAGTGGCTGAGACATTAGAGTACACAGTAGTGATGTGACACAGTAACCATGCTGCAGAGAGAATGCATCCAGTTAAAAAAAAAAAAATATCCTTTATTTTGTGCGAGTGAGTTGAGAGCAACATAATGGTTGTCTAAAGGAGAGAAGAGGTGTGGGGTGCAGGGACTGTGGGATTTCATCCCAGATAGAGAGGCTGAGAGCAAACTACAGATTTTAAAATGGCCTCTTATATGAAGATTGACCTCCTCCTCTTAGTTCTAGTTACAGGGCAGGGCAGAAGCTGTCCAGGAGGTGAGTGAACAAAAGCCATGTGTAGGAAATGGATGTGGTCCTGTATGGTGAAATGGACAGTCCTGAGTGTTTGCTGAACATGGAGTGAGGTCAGAAACAGGAGGGAGACTCAGTATGTTCAGATGTGTGTTTGCTGTAAGCCATCCTGGTTCCAGGTCTTCGCAGTGCCAACTCAAACTGTGGTTTACTCTTCTTTTAGCTTCTTTTTAGTCTCGGTTCCTCCCAGGGCTTCTTCCTCTGGCTTTAGGGAGCTTTTACTTGCTTCTGTTGCCTTTGGTTTGCTCACTAGGGGTTCAGACCCAGATTCTTAAAATCCGTTAATTGATGACAGTTTTAAATAACTACTATAAAAATAAAACTTCAGAGCAGAAGACAGTTGATTTGACTTGGCAGTAATGTGTGTAATTAATTTCCCTCATTTTTTTACTCAGTCTTTTTAGGATCTCTGTTAGTTTTAGGTGGCATAAGCTATGATTGTGAGTCTTTTGTGAGATTTATTGCAACTTTTTTTTTTATTATTCTTGTCTAGTATAGTCATATAAATTCGCACATACATCTTTGCCTGATAAAAATCTGTTTTTTTGTTGTTGTTGTTGTTATTTTATTTTTTCAAAATGTCAGAACTGGCATTATAATAACTACTTCCTTCCTTCCTTCCTTCATTACTTATAATAACTTTCTTCCATTCTTAACATGATAAAAAATAAATATTTTATTTTGTGTTTTAATGGTATATATAAATATCAGAACATACAATTCCTAAAGCAAAACTCTCTTAATAAACACCTATTCATTATATTTAATAGTTTTAATAGTTTTCCAAAGTTGCTAGTCATATTAGCATGGACTTCCCTTATCATGCAATACCACTAATTGGATGAAGGCTACCATGTGTCAAATGAACCATCATACAGCCATGCTGAACAGGTACACATAGAGGGCATGACTGTGCTCTCTAGGACTCCTGGCCACAGAAGACTGTGACATCAGCAGGGATTGAACTCAATCCACTGGGCAGAGGCTTAAATGAATCCATCATTCAAGAACCCCTCTGTTACACTCTTATCAATAAATAGACAGAGAATTGTACTATAACTTTTCAATGGTTTTTCTTTTTGGAAACCCAAAGAGCTGACTGTCTGGCACCCTCTCACTGAACCCTCTCTGCATAATTAGACTCAAACCCACAAATGCTCTGTTTGTGCCCACATAGAGCCTGAAGCAATGGTCTGTCTTGTCCCTCTTGCTTCCAACACATAAGTGTACATTGCTTAAATAGCTTTAAAGATAAAAAGGGAAGCAAGAGGTGAAATGGCTCTGGGACTTTGCAGTGGCATGTGTTCAAGGCCATGATCATTAGCAAGAACTAAAAATGGCAGAATCACACACATTGTCAGTCTACAATGACTGCACTGACATCGCTGGACATTGCGATGTGGGTGTATTTCAAGGAAGGTGCATCAGAAGCAGAGATTTTTGGCCCTGGTAGCTCTGTTCCTGCTTTAGCTTGCTCTACCACATGCAATAGGCCATAGATTTGTTTTTACATTTACATTTTGTGTTCACAATTCTTTTTATTTTTTGGAGTTTACAAACATGAACAATCAGAAAGAGCTGTTGTTTTTGTAATGGCACAGCAATTGATCACCAACTGCCCATGAGTTTACATCTTTGGATTGATGGATAGATGGAGGGATGAATGGTTTTGTTATGACTACTAATTCACAAAAGAACATATATGAAAATTTAAAGAATGCTGAGCGGTTTTGCTATTTTGTCAGCTTTAAAATGATATGCTTTTCCTTCCATAGTCAGCTCTCTGGTCTGCTTCTTGTTTTTTTTTTTTTTTAACAAAAGCTTCTTCAAAGGGGAAATCCAAAGCTTCACCTGAGAGCAGGTATCAAGAGCTATTTATAGTTTAAACAATCAACAGAACACACCTGTATATTAAACATCTGACAGCCTTTCATGTTCCAGTACTTTTGCTCACTTGAAAAACTGGGCAGCCAGATGCACAAAGTGCATTAATAGAACGTGAAACCTTAAAATCTGCTTACTCTTCTCATATTTCTCTTTTGATTTCAATCTCAAATGTCTTCAGTGCATATAGCCAATGCAAGAGCATATCTTCTGCTTGTTTTGTGCCAGAAAAAATAAGTATAAAAATAAAATAACATTTACATCACAAGCTTCAGTTCTAAGTTTCTGCTCAGATCTGAATTTTCTAACATGATGGTTCCCATTCAGGTGATTAGGTGGCTCTCTGGAATCTGCATTCATACATCCTAAACAGTAGCACCAAATGGCTGAACTGCATGCCTCATGGACTTCAGCAAATTAATGCTGAATGGGTCTCTATTTCAGAGTCCAATCTGTGAGTGATAAAACTGGACTGTGCAACCAAATAGTGCCCTGTATGTCCAGTATGGACACTGACTGAATGCCAAATGCACTTTGTTTGACATAAGTTCACTGTTTGGGTGCCGAAACCCTCATTTTTATGATTTATGCAATGTGCTGCATGAGGGAAAAAGAGCCATATAAGACCCAGCTTTACTAAATAGCAGCAATAGGCATCACAAAGATAATTTATTCTAAAAAGCTCTCAGCTGTCCATTATCAGAGCAAAAAGAATGTAGCTGCATAAGTGATGGAAAAAACAAAAGGACTCCAATCTAAGCTTTCTCAGCAAGGTCACACAGCCCATAATCAGACTGATTTGAGGTATGCGTTCTGTATTAAATGGGTATTGTTCAAACAGTGACAATCACTAATGGTGTCGTTTTAGTTTTAGCTAAGACATGAAAGGGAGGACAGTGGAATGGTCAGGTTGCAGGGAGGTGTCGAAGGTGGAGGAGTACTTTGGGTCAGCAGTCCAGAGTAACAGAGTAACAGGATGGAATGGGTAGAGAAGATGGGCAGGAGTGATCTGTCACAGACGGGTACCAGAGAGTGAAAGGAAAGGTTTACAAGATGGTAGTGAGACCAGCTATGGCAGAGTTAAAGATGGTAATTTTTTTGCTGGGTGGGACAAGGATGGAAAGAATTAAATATAAGTATATTAAATATAAGAGGGACAGCTCAGGTTGAATGATTTGGAGACAAAGTCCGAGGATTGCATTGTTGTGGACATGCACAGAGGAGAGACAAGAAGTATTTTAGGATAGAGCTGCCAAGCAAGAGAAGACGAGGAAGGCCAGGAGGTCAGTGAAAAGGGGGAAGATTTACAGTACTGTGCAAAAGTTTTAGGCAGGTGTGAAAAAATGCTGTAAACAAAGAACGCTTTCAGAAATATAAATAATGATTTATATTTTATTTATAGTTTATTTTTATCAATTTACAAAATGCAAAGTGAGTGAACAAAAGAAAAATCAAAATCAGATCAATATTTGGTGTTACTACCTTTTGCCTTCAAACCAGCATCAGTTCTTCTGGCCCCCACAGAGCCCTGATCTCCACATCATCCAGTGTGTCTGGATCACATGAAGAGACAGAAGGATGTGAGGAGCTACATCCACAGAAGATCTGTGCTCAGTTCTCCAAGATGTTTGGAACGACCTACCAGCCGAGTTCCTTCAAAAACTGTGTGCAAGTGTACCTAGAAGAACTGATGCTGTTTTGAAGGCAAAGGGTGGTCACACCAAATATTGATTTGATTTTGATTTCTCTTTTGTTCATTCACTGCATTTTGTTGATTGATGAAAATAAATGATAACACTTCCATTTTGGGGCAGCGGTGGCCTAGTGGTTAGGGCGTTGGCCACATGATCGGGGGTTCGAACCCCATCCCAATTGGTTTCCCTGAGGTACCCTTGAGCAAGGTGCCGTCCCCCGTCACGCTCCTCCCTGGGATGGGCTGGCGAACTGTCCAGGGTGTGTCCCCTGTCCTTCGCCCTGTGTGAGCTGGGATGGACTCCAGCACCCCCCTGCAACCCCGCTTGGGACAAGCAGCAGAAAAAGACTGACTGACTGACACTTCCAATTTTGAAAGCATTCTTTGTTTACAGCATTTTTTCCATACCTGCCTAAAACTTTTGCACAGTACTGTAGATGATAGAAAAAATGGGAACAAATGTAATACAAAGTACAGGGAAGTAGTCCATGTTCCATGGGAGAGGCTCTATGAGAAGATCAGAGTAAAATTACTCTTAAAAACACTTTTCTGTTGTTAATGACACCAAGCTGCTAAGATCTACCACCCCTACGCAGTTGAGCAGGTTGCAAATTGAAATTGTTGGAGCATTTTAGCCATTATTTTGTATTCATATTTACATATTTCTTGAGAATAACCCTAATAAATGATTATTCCTCAGTATAGAGGATATTCTAGAATGTGTTGAAAGCTGTTGTCAACTACATGGGACACAATATGAGAGAATTTTTAATTGTTAAATTGACTATAATTATATTTATAAGTTGAGGCTTAAAAGCGTTACTTTATAGTCAATCATTTGCATAACAATATCTCAATTAAATCTTCTTGTTCTTCAAGTGTAACTTCTCATGCAATAATGCTTCCCTGTGTGCAATAATATCGTCTGCAGTTACTTTTGGCTCCATGAGATAATAATGTAACATATATAAATGATGGAAAACATAAAGCTGTAGAATGTTTACCCTATTGAGATTTTTTTATTTTTCAGCATAGATGTTTATTTGACATCTATTTATTTGTACTCTATATATCTAATTTGTTTCACCTTTTTACTAGTGTCTGCTGCTTTATCTGTCTGTCTATCTGTGCAGTAATATAAGCAATTTCCCTCGGGATCAATTAAGTCTTTCTGATTCTGATTATTTTCTGCTGAATAATTCCTTCATAACAGCATCTTAAGAAGCCGTTTATTGCATGTTATTAGAACTAATGAAGTATGAATTGAAGTCACAATAAATAAAGCTCAGTGCAAATGAAATCAAACCCAGAACCTATTCAGCATAAGGTGACAGCTCAGACCACTGTGCCAACCCTGATTTGGGGCAAAAATGTCATTGAGATTTTAAACAGTGCTTTGAAGGCAATTTGAATGTTATTTTTAAATCATTTTCCCTATCCATGCCCTATTTGTACCAAAAGAATTATGTTTTTTTTCACACTTTTTCATACAGATGTAATGTTCCAGACTGCCAGTTCAAATATTTTGCAATTATAGACTTTATTCAATCTAAATTGTTTGAAAATTGATTCTTTGCCATTATAAAATTGCGCTCAAGTTTTGATTTGGATATGAAAACAAATCATTCTGCAGCCTTTGCAGAAGCCTTTGTTGTATGTGAATCTAAGCAATCTTTTTTTTTGGACTGTTGGTGTGAATATATAAAACCAGAATCATCTAGAACTAAAAATGTAAGTACTTAGTGAGTCATTCACATAAAAAATAAAAAATGAAGAACATTAGCAGATGTTCTTATCCAGAGCGACTTCCATGTCCAAATTACAGGGACAGTCCCCCCGGAGCAATTCAGGATTAAGGGTCTTGCTCAGGGACCCAGTGATGGTAGTGCCAGAGGTGGGATTTGAACCTGGGACCTCTTGAGCCATGGGTCCATAGACAAGTGCCCACCACTAGACCACCGCCACCCTTGAGATTATCTATTTACAGGTGGAAATTATTCATTGATGGGTTTTTGAGCCATTGTTTTGGTAATTTGGCCATTTTAAGATTAGCCATTTACGCTGTATTTAAGATGAATTTACTATAATTGAAACAAGCAAAGTTATCCACCTATCTAGTGAGAGTTTTGCTGGATAAAGCTAAAGCTATGTCTGGAAATGAGAAGACTAATCTTAAAATATTTTTCTTTAACTACATAATCTCCAATTTTCCAGGCCAAGATCAGAATTTCGGTAATCGTTTCCTTCATATATTCCTCCAAGATGGACGTCCAGCTGCCAGATTGGGATGCAGTGGCATCCACATTTTGAATGTACTTGCCAGTCAGAAGATTGAAAATAACACTGTGGTGCCAATAACAGTGAGGTGAGTTTTATTTCAGAGTATTACCTTCTGCATCACAATGTAGGTTTTATGTATGTTTTGTTTTGTTTGTTTGTTTCTGAAGTGCATTTTTGAATGTTTTCATAAACACAAAGTTAACCACATCCCTACATGTTCAATACTCTTGGACACAGCCCTACTGAATTTGTTTTGTTGCTAACCATCTTTGTCTGAATAAACCCCAAGATATTTTGAACTTGTCATCAATATCGATCAGTATTTTTGGGTAATACTTTCATCTTGTTGTGTGTGCTGGACCAAAATTTAAGATGTGCTAAAACTTAGGAAACAATGCTCCTTGTGTTCTCACAGTCATTGCTCTTTTTTAAAGATTTTTTTTATATAAACCTGACCCCTTTACATAAGCACTGCAGAAAATGTGAAAGCTTAAAGTATGATTTAGACCACTTTTCTCACCCAGACAGCATCACTCCTATTTTATAGGCTTCTCCCACTTCATTCAGCTCATATAGAGCAAGGAAAAGAAAGTATTCAGCAACCGTGTTGGTTCTGATCTTAAATGGATTCACTTTTCCGCCAAGAGGCATTCTTTGTGTGGCTCACAGTGGTTGACATTTTGAAGTGAGCAGAAAGAAACCTATGGGTCGATGGAATGAATGGGTTATTTAAAGCTCATGACAAATTAAGCGAACTTGAAAAACTCGAGAAATACACAAAGGTTCACTTACTGAACCACACAGCTTGTTTCACAATTTTTAGTAGTCAGAACTTTTACTTCTATAATTGATGAAGGCACTAAGCTAAACAATTGAAAAAAGGTTCTACTGAAGTTTGGTGACAAGCTTAAAATCTGTTTAGTGTCAATAGATGTCACGGGACTCTATAGATTTTTGTAAATACAATTTGAAATATGTGATCAGATCACAGGTGGTGAATCAATACGATTAGCCGTTTACTCCTGCTGTCTCAAACTTGTGGTTGACCACCTGCCATAAAAACAATGGGCACTGCACAAGCATAGAAAAATGTTAATAACTAGTAATTATTGTGGGGATAACAAGAAAAATGCTCCTCAAGCTGCAAGAAAACCTGCCAGTAAGCATAATAAAGTTGTCCCAAGGTCCGCAAGCAAGTGAGGCTGGACTCTTCCGTTCTGCAAAATTTAAAAATGCTTAAAAAGCACAAGGCCAACACATTTGAACAAGTTAAGGAACTAAGTTAAGGAAAGTAGGTGCCTCTGCTTGTTGTTATGGCTACCAGGTGCTGTGGGTACAAGGTGTCAAGTTCGGAGAAGAAACAGCAGTTCTAGGTAATTTCGCTTTCCTGAATCTGGAATTCTTGGGTAGCAACATGTAAAAAGTCTTCCCACACTATGGCTCGCTAAGGGAATGCTTAATTTTTACTCATCATCTTGTCCGTTAACAAAAGTTTTGAAAAAATTAAAAGAAAGTTTTCATGTGCACTCAAGTAACTTGGTTTTCTTCTTTAGACTTGAAAGTTAATCCTGAAAAACAAAGCATGAACAACCAGTTACATTAGAGCTGCCATCCATAATGTAGAAAACCTCTTACATGCGTGAATATGCTTATCATTTTTGCTGTGGTTATGCACAATGCAGAGTACTGTGGCTCCAGTTTTAATAAAAATGCCGTTCTCCCTCAACTCACAGTGGTGTTTTGATATAGTGTCAAATAATGAGCTTTTTATTATAAAATAAACCGTCTGAAGGATAAAGCAAAGGACAGTAGCTCATATTGCTTGGTGGTTTGGGACAGAGCAAACCTGTGACCACTATTAAAGCCTTTCTCCAACATCTTCTGTTAGGTTGTGAAAGGGTCAGTTTAGTTACAGTGCTTAATGAGATGATCGAGGTAGAGGAGAAAAGAAGGCAAGAAGCAGGCAGTGAGAGTTGAACAGGGAGCCATCGTTTAATCCACATTTTCAGACAGAATGCAGCTAACAGCGACAGGAGACTTTCTCAGGTACCCTTGAGCAAGGTACTGTCCCCATCGCTGCTACCCAGGCACTGTTGCATAGTGCGGTTCACTCTGTGCTGTGCTGTGTGCTCACGATGACAAATAGTCACTTTCGTTTTCACTTAACTCCTGAGAAAAATCGAGGTGGACCTGGGCATATTTATATCTAGGGGAGATCTGCAGCATCACCAGCCATGCTAATATGGTCCACAGACAAAAGTTAGTGTCTTGGGAAGAGGGTTGGGATACAGCCTACGAAAGAGAGTTCAAAATATGGAGGGAAGGTGAATGCATGGGGCTCAACCTGGTGGATTTAAAGTTGCATCAGGACCTGAGGCTATAGGGAGCCAGACTGCAGATGGCAGCAAGGGAAGTATCAGAGCAGGAAAGGCTTTTGGCAGATCAAGGTGTAGAGATTGAACTATTCATGAAGGTTACCTGTATGGGGCGGTAGAAGCACACTTGATGCTAGAACCAACCTGATCACTCCCAACCACCAGAAGATAATCCTGGTTAAGTAGAAAAATGTTTGAGTGGCAGTTCCTAGCTGATGCTCCTTCACCGTACAGGCCTAAGGTGTGCTGGAAGAAACACCCACCCTTACAAATAAAAGGAAGTTATATGCACCATCTGATGTAACGTCATTACCCCTTTCAGAATTTTTTCTTTCATCTGCATTTCTGTGCAGCAGTGTCATGGGTCCAGTTGGAGAGGATTATCAACCTGAATGCTAGTAGAAGGAAAGTCATGCCAGGTCCATTTTCTTTCGCTTGCAATTGTTTAGGAAAGGCCATTGCATGCAGGCAGTACTAGTCATGCAGTTGCATCACCAAGGGAAGGGTTGAAGCAGAAGACACTCCAATATTCTTAAAAAGCTTGTCCTGACACTCTGCCACTCTGCTCTCTCTCCAATTCTACTCTGCGCCACTCACATACTCTGATTCCTATACGGCAAAGAGCATCATGCCTTTTAGAGCCAGAAATAGCTGCTGAAGGGAAAAATGCCACAGTAGGAAGTAAACAACCCTTGTGTGTTTGCTGACTGGTACACCAGTTTTGATCTGCTTGTGCTAAATGTTTTTTGTCTGACAGTTTGGCTGATAGCACTTTCCTATTACAGCAGACAAATGAGTTTCATTTCTTATGTAGTTTTGGTGAACTCACAGTTGAACAGGTTTTCGCCTTTGTATTATATATCCAAACCAGCAAACCCTCTGTGTTAGGTGCTTGACAGAATTTAACAATCCTCCATGGCATACCGTATAGTTTTTTCTCCCTCTGTATTTTAGGCATTGCTGTGTACATCGCCAAAAACACCAACCTAAACAACCCCTAATCAGCACGGATACTCTACTCTTAACACATTTTTTTCCCATCTCTTATTAGTGAAAGAACAAATTATGCAGGTTTACTTTGCTCTGTCCCATACCAAAATTATTAACTTTGGTAACTGAAAGTGACAACCCTTGTCATTGCGAGGTCATGGCACAGCACACATGAACCACAACGAAACTGGACCTCTGCATTTAACCCATGCACACTCAAACCCGTGCAGCAGTGGGCAGCTATTGAAAGCGCCCGGGGAGCAGTGATGGGGACGGTACCTTGCTCAAGGGTACCTCAGGGCAACCTATTGGGAAGGGGTTTGAACCCCCGATCCTCCGATCATGCGGCTAACACCCTAACCGCTAGGCCACCACTGCCCCAGTGGAGACTTAATACTTCTCCTCAGCGTCTTCGGCCAGGTTGTACAGCACTGAAAGGGTCATTTTAGTTACAGTGTTTAGTGAGATGATAATGGTAGTGGAGAAAAGAAGGGTCAAACAGGGAGCCATTATATGATCCACTTTCTCAGACAGGGAAAGCCTGCAGCTAACACCAGCAGGAGACCAGTACCTAAGCCCTTGATATCACTGGAAAATCAAGGTGGCCTTGGGCATATTTATATCCATTGAAGATTTGCAGCAAAGTTAACACTGACGTTCTCTCCTGCTTTATATGAACATGCAAAATTATGATAACAGTTATTCTAGCATCATAGAAACGATACCACCTGTTCAAAATATTAAAGAGAACTTTAGCAGCTTTTATTTTAGGTTGAATTTCACACTGAAGAGCACTTAAGGTGTCAACAAAACTTGGTAAAATCATTTTTTTTCTCAGTGCAATTTTTCAGGCACAAGGTCTAGAACTGTGTGTTTTAAACAGTGCCCCAGCGCCATTTATGAATTTGAACATGCGTTGCTGCTCATTTTCATCTTGATTCATTTGTGCAGCGCAGAGTTGTGGTGTGCAGATATCTTGGGAGCAGCATCAAAGGAATGGTTAACTTTTCATGTGCACTGAACTTTTTTTCTCATATTACTTACATAATTGGAAAGTGACAGTGACAAAAGTGGTGCCTTTCTGGTGCAGCACTCATTTCTTTTGACAGCACCATCCTTAACTACTCAGATTTTAAACATCCTTGGTACATGGATTGGTACATTTGGTACAAATGTACTTGGTACATTTCAATTTTTGTTTTTCTTCATTTCCAAGGCGTCTGCTGTTTGGGGTAGCAAAGTAATATAGCTTTTATGTTTATCACTGATTGCCCAACTTTAACAACGCAAGATGTTTTGCTTTAGCCAATGGTTTCTAATTAGGACAACTCTTTTGCCTTTATTATTTTTCTGCTTATTGCCAACTTAGAACAAATTTATTTCATTATCATAATCAGAGCCATATTGCATAATATGTTAAAATGACCTTAGGGTGACCCACCTCAGAGAAATAGCAGAGGTTGCCAGGCAACAGACTTTAAGCTGATTTGCTTCATCCAAAGCTAGGTAGTAGATAGTTGGCTCATAATATGCTTGAGCCCTGAAAATGAGGGTGTCTAATTATAGGCTAAGGTCATCAACAGCAATGCACTGACAGTGGGATGGAATAATTTGGGAAAACACAAATTGTGTTATTTATTTACTATTTTTTAAGATTTTGGATGGGATATGTGGAAAACAGAAAAGCATCAAGAAATGTAGAGGGTTAATCTGCTGTGGGGATCCCTAAACAGGAGCAGCCGAAAGAAAAAGAAGAAGAAAGAAGATGATCAAGGATTACTCTGACTTTTTCCACAAAGGCTTAAATCAATGGGCCTGTATCAACTACATGAAAGGAACAAACTGCAATCATATTTTTAAATATTATATTACAATTGTGATGAACCCTGGTAGGCAGAAAACATGTGTAACCTTTTTGTTTTTTATAAATATAAAAAGATACAAACAAGATAACGAAGAAGGAGCTGAACCCCAGGCATGATTTAAAACGCATTGATATTTTTTGGGGGTACTTTTGGTAAATGTGTGGAGAAGGAAAATCCAGCAAAAATGTGCTTTTAAACATCAGTTGCAGAAACAGGACAGCTATAGACAGCCTCTCACTAGTTTACAACAGATTACAACATCACATTCAAAATTAACCCAAATAAAGTGTCTTAAGCTAATAAATAAAATTTGCAGATGCAGCACTGCTTTTATTCTCCAGTAGCCTCAACAACAGCCATGATTAGATCATTGATCGATATTATAGAAATGTAACATAAAACAATCAAGTGATCAGCTTCCAAAAGTAGAGTTTCAATTTGCCTTCTCCAAATTTATATATGAAACATTACTTTCAAATAGCATGTCAAATATTCTGCTGTTCATAAGTGCCAGCAGGCTATAGGAACATTTTTATCTTCAGGTGGTGAATCCTAAAACTTTATTTATTGACACAGAATATGATCTAAATAACATTACATATTTTGTTTTGTAGAACAAAAAAATATATTTAAATGTCCTTTTTTTATGTACTAAACTGTCCTCTCCTGTGTTAGTATGTCACTTCAGCATAGCAAATTACAGAATGTGTCAAGATTTACATTTGCATTTAGCAGACGCTCTTTTCCAGAGCGACTTACATGTCCTAATTACAGGGACACTCAGGGTTAAGGGTCTTGCTCAGGGACCCAGTGATGGTAGTGCCAGAGGTCAAAACTGGGACCTCTTGAGCCATAGGTAAGTATCCTACCACTAGACCACCACCACCCAAGAAAATGCTAGTGGGGAGGTAGAATAAAGATAAATTATAAAAAGCTAAAGTGAAAAGAAAAGCAGGATATTATCTTTTAACAGTGGTTGACAGGCTGTGAGAAGTAACCTGAGGCTAGTTCAAAACATATGACTTACATTCAAACAAAATCAATCCCAATATGACTGAACAGTTACTGTCAATTTAAGCCAAATATATTAAGTTCTATTTCAATCCACAAAACATCCATAGTTATTACATTTTTCTTCTCCATATCTTTCCTAATGTCACCTCATGAGATCTTAGTAGGTTTAAGCACAAGTCAGGTCAAGTCAAGTAGGTTTTATTGTCATTTCAAGTATATAAACTGTACTAATATATTTCAGGACCATGGTACAATACCGAAGCCTGAAATTACGCAAGTGCAGACATTACTACATAGAAAGACAAGGAAACAATACAACATGAGATGGCAGAGTAGAGACAGTACTGAGTGTGAATACAGCATAACTGTGGACACAGAATCATTGTGTGAAAACAGTATCGTGTCAGATACTGCATTCACCAGCAAGACGTGTTGGTGTCAGTGTTAAATATCTGTGTAAAAATGACAAAAATAATAAGTATGAAACACTATATAGATGGGAAGTGGTTTATAGTGGGATTATATTAAATGTAAAAATCACTTCTGGTTGGGGATTCTGATGGCCTGGGTGAAAACTGTTTCCCATCTTGCGAGTGTAGGCTTGTACTGCTAAAACCCTGATAGCTGCACTGAGAAGAGAGTGTGGGAAAGGTGAAGGTTCTCCTCAGTCTCCCCAGTCTTTGTAATAGGTTCTTTGTGATATGAAGAAACTGGTGCTCTAGACAATCTTCACAAGCAGTTCATACTCAGTAGAGAGTGTCATGATATGGCTGAACTCAGCAACCTTTTCAATAGTTTTTTCAGCCTTAAAAGACATTGTTGTTGGTTCTGCATTAGTCGGTTGTACCTTTTCTCCTTTCACTCCCATACTTTTCCACTGATCGGATCCACCACAGTTAATTAATCAGTGAATTTCATGATGTGATGGGAACTGTGCATAGCTGCACAGTCATGGATCATCAGTGTGAATGGCAGTAGACAGAGCACACAGCCCTGAGGAACCCCTGTGCTCAGCTTGGTGGTGCTGGAGATGTTGCTCCCAGTTCTGATTAACAGAGGCGTTCTAGTGAAGAAGGATCCTGTTGTAGAATGAGGTGTTTAGGCCTAGCAGTTACAGTTGATGAACTGAAGTCTATGAACACCTTTTCACATGTTCTTTTTCCCTTATGGGAGAGGCCCAGTAGAGCTGTCCTCAACCTTCACTTAATGAGCTGTCTTACATCTTTCATTGTGTTGTTGGAACGTCCATCAGTTTTTCCTCCTTGAAGTGAGCAGGCAGCATGATCACACCAAAAATAACTGCTAAACATGACACATGTGCATGTTATTGATTTGTGTTCATGTAATTATTTTTACTGCACTGATACACATTTGAGAACCCTTGATGTGCAATGATTATTATGTTATTTTTTGGCCACAGTATAAAATGCCATTTCTGACAGTCTAGGACTCTAGTGAACCAAAGTAAGAGCTTTTATTTTTATACTCCCCAGACCAGCCCTCCTCCAGAAGCTGTGCTACCACTTGTCTTGGAAATTATTTAAAAAATCATTGAACATCTGAAGATCTGCAGCCGTAAGATTTTTTGTGAGAATCTTCAGCACTGACTTGTTTTACAAGTCAGTGATGAAGATTCACCAGTTGAAAGAGAGTAGGCAGATTGGTGCATGTAAGATATGTGAGATGAAAAATAATTGCTAAAAGTCTCATCTGATTTTTGTCAAAACACATTGATGATCCCCAATTGATGAAATCTTTCAAATGGCTGAATTAAAGTATTTCTGCAAAGAAGAATGGATGTGAGTTCCTCCAAAGTGATTTGAAATGCTTTGCTCCAGTGAAATGAAGTACCTGGCGGCAGTTATTTCTCCAGTTATTTCTGCTAAAGGTGAAACAATCAGTTTAGGCACTGAGTGTCTTATGGGTTGACAGTCTTTTTGTTTGTTAATTGCTGATATTTTTAAAAGCTGTGCTTTGTGTTTCATCCTGATCCCTTATCTATAAAATTGTACATGAAATTCTGAATCCACCTAGTTGGACAAATATGGAAAGATTTGTGTCCATCACTCCATTAATTTACATTTTTACATCAATTTACATATCGCATACAACAGTAAGCTAATTAAATATTGAAACAGTAGTGAGAATCATATATTTTGCTGGGAAGGTAATGCAGAAGTGATCAAGCAGACAGCTAGTAAGGTACTTACTGTGACATCTGGAAGGAAGAAGGAGGAACCTTCTTTAAGGAAACCTGGTGGTGGAACCGAGAAGTCCAGAAGTGCATACAAAAGAAGAGGGAGGCAAAGAAGAAGTGGGACAGTCACAGGTGAAGAAAGTAGACAGGTGTAACAAGGAGATGAACTGCAGGGCGAAGAAAGCAGTGGCGAAGGCCAAAGATAAGGTGTTTAGTGAATTGTATGAGCGTTGGACAGTAAAGAGGGAGAAAAGGACCTTTACCGATTGGCCAGACAGAGACAGAGCTGGGAAAGATGTGCAGCAGATCAGCGATTAAAGATAGAAATGGAAATGTAATCACAGGTGAACAGAGTGTGTTGAGCAGATGGAAGGAATACTTTGAGGGGCTGATGAATGAAGAAAAGGAGAGAGAGAGAAGATTGGATGATGTGAGGATAATGAACCAGGAAGTGCAGCAAATAAACAAGATGGAGGTACGGGCAGCGATAAAGATGAAGAATGGAAAGATAGTTTAACACAATCTTGGAAAGTGAGAGGATGCCTGAGGAGTGGAGACGATATGTACTTGTACCAATTCTCAAGAATAAGGGTGATGCACAGAGCTGTAGTAACTATAGAGGGATAAAGTTGATCAGCCACATCATGAAGTTATGGGAAAGAGTAGTGGATACGAGGTTAAGAATGAGGGTGAGAGGTGAGGGTGAACAGCAGTATGGTTCTATGCCATGAAAGAGCACTACAGATGTTTGCTCTGAGGGTGTTGATGGAGAAGTACAGAGAAGGTCAGAAGGAGCTGCATTGTGCCTTTGTGGATTTGGAGAAAGCATATGACAGGGTGCCTAGAGAGGAGTTGTGGTTTTGTATGAGGAAGTCTGGTGTTACAGAGAAGTATGTGAGAGTAGTTCAGGATATGTATGATGGCAGTGTAACAATGGTGAGATCTGCAGTGGGAGTGACAGATGCATTTAAGGAAGAGGTTGGATTACATCAAGGATCAGCGCTGAGCCCATTCATGTTTGCAATAGTAATGGACAGTGTGACGGATGAGGTTAGACAGGAGTCTCCGTGGACGATGATGTTTGCTGATGATATTGTGATCTGCAGTGAGAGTAGGGAGCAGCTTGAGGAGAACCTGGAGCGATGGAGATGGGGATGGAGAGAGGAGAGGAATGAAAGTGAGTAGGGCAAAGAATACATGTGTGTGAATGAAAGGGAGGAAAGTGACGTGGTTAGAATACAGGGAGTAAAGGTGACAAGTTCAGTGTAACGGCGAGTGTGGAAGAGAGTGTAGGCAGGTTGGAATGGGTGGAGACGAGTGGCTGGAGTGATCTGTGATAGACGGGTTCCAGATAGAGTAAAAGGGAAGGTTTACAGGACAGCAGTGAGACCAGCTATGTTGTATGGGTTGGAGACAGTGGCACTGAAGAAAAAACAGGAAGCGGAGCTGGAGGTGTCCGACTTAAAGATGCTGAGATTTTCGTTGGGTGTGACGAGGATGGACAGGATTAGAAATGAGTATATTAGAGTGACAGCTCAGGTTAGACGTTTTGGAGACAAAGTTGGAGAAGCAAGGTTGCGTTGGTTTGGACAGGTTTATGGATGTGGTGAGGGAAGACATGCAGGTGGTTGGTTTGAGGCAGGAAGATGCAGAGTACCGGAAGAAATGGAGACGGTTTATCTGCTGTGACTACCCCTAAATGGGAGCAGCCGAAAGTGAGAATCATATATTTAAAAGGGAATCCTGCACAAACCTCTGCAGCTTCATATAGCCGAAACTTTCCATTTCAGGGTGTCTCCAGCATTGGAGACAACATGTGAATGCTGCTTAAAATTTGATGTTCTTGGTTGCATTGCAGCCTTCACTGAAACTACCACAAATTTGTGTGCAGGTTTTATTTTAACACGTTAAGAGTGAAGGTGCATTTATTGCAAAACCCAGAGAAAGGCTGGAATTAGGAGACATCCATATGAATATGGCAAGCCGTGAGACTCAGAACAAAGAAAGCAGCTTAAGATGTAGGGTAATTGGCTCAGATGTTGGCATAGATATGAAGTGGACAGTTTGATATTGTGGAGGTATTTTAAAAATGCAGCGTCTACTTGCACTGCAGTGGGAGGTCTTGATCACTCCAAAGAGCCGGAGGTCAAGGCCAAACTCGCCCTCATAACAAAACCACCCATACATTTAACTTGAAGCCATGAAGAATCGGGTGTCCTAATAGCAGCTGGATCTTTCAAACTCAACTTGCAGATGTATTGAGGATATGTCCTAAATGTCCCATTTTATTATGTTATTCATCAGAAAATAAAAGACAAATAAAGAGATGTTTGTTTTTCCCATATTGTTAGAGCTGATATCGAACCTCCTGGGTTAAATGAGGATGGAATTATTCTAATTTCCTAGAATTTAACAAAGAGATTTTTAAGTTGTTATTAAACCAGTATTATAAGTTATCACAAAACAAGTTAAAAAACACAGTGAGGTGTTTTTAACCATTTCTATCACTTCACACTACGGACAGGCAATAAAAGGGAAAGTGTATGCAGGCTATTGAACTAGTAAATACAGCAATACATTTTTATTATTTTATGTGGGATTTTTTTTGTAACGAGTGAAGAAATAGCATATACACAAACAAAATGACCCCCAAACCAGTTCATGTCCATTTAAGCTTACCTAAAAATAAAGGAAATGGACTATATGGGCAAAAGCTTTGTACATTGTATATTGATCTCTGTACCTTTCACCTACAGGAACTTTTATAGCAACCAGCAAACTATTCTAAATCCATAGGCATCAATATGCCCACCCGTGTCTATAACGCCTTCTCTGGAAAGGCTTTCCACAAGGTTTTGTAGTATGTCTTCCCCATTCATTTAGAACAGCATTTGTGAGTTCAGCCATCGATGTTGGACAAATGCATGGCTCACAGGCTCTGTTCTACTTCATCCCAGAGATGCTGGAACAGAAAATAGCCTTTCCCAAACTGTTTCCACAAAGTTGAAAGCCTAGAATTGTCTAATATGGCTGGTGTGCTGAAGCATTAAAATTTCTCTTCACTAGACCTAAGGGGGCTAGCCCAACCTCTGAAAATCAACTTCAGACTATTATACCTCCTGCACCACAATGCATTTAGACAAGACACTCCTGGCATCTGGCACACTCAGACTCATTCATGAGACTCGCCAGAGCTGTTACTTTGTTACTTCATAGAACACATTTTTACTGCTCTAGAGTCCAGTGGAGTGCTTTGCATCATTACATACGACATGGTCATGTGAAACTTGAATGCATGAGCTCAGCCATCGATATTTCGTCCATGAAGCTCCCAGTATTTGCATTGAAATGCATGCTAGAGGGTGTTTATAAGTAGTTCTTGAGTCAATTGGTGTTTGAGGCATTGGTGGTTCAGTGGTAGAATTCTTGCCTGCCACACGGGAGACCCGGTCCGATTCCCGGCCAATGCACTGATCTTGTGTTTGGGCAGCGGTGGCCTAGTGGTTAGGGAGTTGCCCCCGCATCGGAAGATTGTGGGTTCATTTCCCTCACGAGTAGGTTGCCCTGAGGTACCCTTGAGCAAGGGTACCGTCACTGCTCCTCGGGCGCTTTCAATAGCTGCTCACTGCTGCACGGTGTTTGCATGGGTCCAATTTTGTTGTGGTTCACTGTGTGCTGTGCTGTGACCTCGCAATGACAAGGGTTTTCACTTTCACTTTCACGTTCAACAGTGTCATGACTTTTATGTTACTTTTTAAAGCTTGTTTCCCTGCATTTTGTCATTTTTTATATGCTCAAAAAAATGGAACAGGGTTGATGTGAAGTATTTTTGAGCTTTCAAGTGATTTAAATACTTACATTTTTTTTTACTTTTTTCATCTAAACTAATTAGTAATCAAAGTGGTTTTGAGTTGAATAAACTGAGTTTTTGGTAACCACACTTTAGGTTAAAAAGATTACATTAAACTCAATTTCTGAATTGTTTTCACTGCACTGGCACAACAAAAATAGTTATCAGTCTGCTCCAGATCTAGATCCATCTTGTTCCAGCACAGTTTTGCAGTGCTTGTTGCATTAATGTGTTTTGACATGGAACCCTTTTTTCTTCTCTAATTAAGTTATCATTAGGGAGATTCAAGGATTGCTTACAACAGTGACAGCTGGCAAGACAGGCAGAAAAATTATCATCGTGAAATGTCACTTTTTATGTGGAATTTATTTTGAGGGAAAGAATTTTCTTGGGCGATTTCTTGAGATCTATTAAAAAGAAGTCAAATAAATGAGTCATTTTGATATGACTCATTACTTTCATTTATTACATGAGATTATAAATCACATTCCATCTAATAACAGTACAATAAAGCCTAACTACATTGGAAGATCTCTGCAGACTTGCAAATTGCTATGGCACATGGCTATTTCTCTCAATGTGTTTTGTTCTTGTGCATAAAGAAGAATGTCGGAAAGGACATTGATTTTGTTCATTTGCTGATTTTCTTTAAATATCACTTGATATTTGAAGATAAATGTCTATGATATTGTCTTTCAAATCTGCAATACATATCATTACTGGACACTCTGCAGATTTACACCATGTCAGTATTTCAGCTATGTTTATAAAGGTTTTCATAAAATCCCATCTGACATTCTTTCAAGAGTGTGAAGTCTGTTGTTTTTTTAAAAATGATCAAAGTACGATAGAGTTTTCAGCAGAGAGAAACCCCAAGGGCTTTTAGGCCTTCTTTAAAGGGCTTATGATTTCTGAGAACAAAAAAAAAGTCATTTTAATCACTAGAATCTTTTTTTATGTCGACTGCACTACTACTACTACTAGCTACTCGCCTGAAATGCCAATTTCTACAGTTCAATAATACAAAAGTGGACATCAGCTGAAGCAGATAAAACTTGTCTGTAAGAGAACCCAAGGAGCCAAGTGGCTGCTTCTCTCAAGACAGAAAAATCCTGTTGCCATTGTATTGCATTTCAAGAAAATTATCCTATGTCCAAATTAACATAAAATTGGTAAACTGAAAAAAGTCTAGGACCCTGGATGATCTGGAAAGGTTCTGTAAAGAAGAATATTCTCAGATGCCATGCTCTGACCTTTCCAACCTTATAAATGTTATAGGATGACCTGTCAAAGGGAGGTTGAAGTATTAAAGGCAGAGGTAATGATATTGTGTTATCATTGAAGAGGGATTTGTTTTCCCCTGAATTTAAATTAAAGGTTGGATTTTTCTTTTTTTTCAGTGAGCAATGACACTACTTCAACCAAAGGCTGATTTTTATCTATCCATAATTACTAAACTCTAGTTGTCACAAGAATCCAGATCTGAGCCCCTAGTTAGCAAGCAGAAGGTGACAGAGGCAAGGAAAAACTCCCTAAAAACGTGGGAGGAACCAAGACTCGACAGGGGAACCCATCCTGCTCTGGACGACACCGGATAATCAAGAAAGAAAAAGTGCATTTTATAATTTACAGAGTCCCAGTAAAGCGTGAGTTATAATAAAAGAGGTCCATTAGAGTCTTTAATTGGGCTTTAAATAAATGGTTATTAGCTAAGTCAGTGGAGCTTTTGTGGAGCTTGAATTGGTTTTACAGTGGACCCAACCAATCATTCAACTGGGTGTGGCATAATCCATGAAGAAAAACATCTTTTTAGGCCTTCTGTAAGTCGTTCATAGTTTTCTGACTGAAAACGAGAGGTAGCATATTTAGGTACACGTATATATTTATTTACATTCATTTACAGTTTCATTTGATTTCTAAAATGATTATGAAAGGACAAACAGAGAGAAACAAATTCTATTGTAATGCGTTCATGCCACTCTCAGTCCCAAAGTTCTCCTTGGTTCAAATTTCCCCTTATGTAATAGATATGCCTAATTAGAGACAAAGTTAGAGAAGCAAGGTTGCGTTGGACATGTGCAGAGAAGAGACCGGGATTATACTTGGAGAAAGTTGATGAAGATGGAGCAGTCAGGAAAAATGAGAAAAGGAAGACCAAAGAGGAGTTTTATGGATGTGGTGAAAGAGGATATGCAGGTGGTCAGTTTGAATGAGAAAGATGCAAAGGACTGGAAGAAATGGAAACGGATGATTCGCTGTGGCAAGGGGAGCAGCTGAAAAAAGAAGAAGCAGATATAAATGAGCCTAATATAACACCTCACTGGCCTCTTTATTGGAACCCCCGCACCTAATAGTTCCACACTGGCCAACAGTCTGCAGATACTAAGAGTACTCGGTTAAACAAAAGGCTGATGTGAGCTGTTAGATATAGAAAAAAGGCATTCATGGCTTTACAGTGTTGTCCTTTTTTTTATAGTCAATTTAAACCAGCTACAAATACATTGCAATACATTCTAAGTTTTAAATAAAACATCCAGAGCATATAATACATGTGTCCTGTGTTCATGTAAACATGATGTTGGCAAACTGCCATAACCTGTCCTGGCAGAAAAGATCATTAATGTAGAAATGGACTTTTTGCTCACTTTTTCACCAAGTATTGACATTTACAGTGTACTCTGGTGGCCTAGCTCTAACAGACACAATTCAGCTAAATACATTACTATTAAATCACTGCGGTAATATGCCATTAGCTTGTTTCTGGTCCGAAATAAAGCTGATATATTGAAAGCAAATAAATCTTCTAATTTAGTTGCTTTCTTGCTGTTACATTTCAACTCCACTATGCAACCAATTTAAGCCGCCATAACTTGAACCCTCCAGCCACATTACCGTTAATCAGTCTCATGACTTCTGTACCACTTGACCCATCTAATCACACGCGCGGGAAGCCCCCGAATATTTAATCAGGAAACGATCCGCTCTCGCTGATGATTAAAGGCACAGTGGCCCTTTTACTCCATGCCAGTTTTCACCACCAAGGATTTAACAAGTGCCCCCACTAGATAATTAACTACCCTACTCAAAGTTACCCTCCCCCTTGAACCCCTGTGACTTTGACATGTGCCACTGCCTCTAATCTCACCTTCCTATCAGTCCAACGGAATAAACTCAACATTGTGGGGCAAATATCAATAATTCTGCCACTTGATTTCATGGGGAGAGGTCACCTCCGCAGGTCTGCTTGAGCCGGCAAGATCTGATGGGATCAAGCGTGACGCAGCCGCCAATTCAAGGTCAGCCACAAGATGCTCGGACAGAATCTTAATGCAGCAGGAGGAGAGCGCAGGGCCTTTTCTCCTGAACAGAGTGTCAAAACAGTGCTCCCCAATTACATTGTCAGTAGCTCATAGACCCCATTACAGATCTTTGCAAAAAAGAGGGGTGTAATGGTTTCATTTCATCTGCCTTGTTTTTAAATTTCACTTGCTTTGTTTAGAAGAGGAGGACTCATGCTACTTTGCTACTATAACTTGCTTTCCTAGGAGGAATGCCTTTCTGTGTTTGTTTCTATGCATGCACACCCCGAGAAGCAAGGCAGCCACAAGTCATTTATTTGTAATGAGAGTCAGTGACACTCAGCAGTGAGTAGCATCCCAACCATTGGCAATGGAAAGCAAGAGCTTTGAGCGACGTAATAAAATTCACCTTTAAGCAAAAAAGCAGTGGTGCAGTGAGGCAATAACAAAGCCATTGTGACATTTCAACCTCATCCAGTCTGTGTTCGCTTTCTAAGTGTCTTACTTTTGGTTTTTTAGGTCTGTGTGCTGGTGTTGCTCTTTTTCTTGCCCTTACCTGGTCTTGTCTGTGTCCCCTCCTGATGTCACATGTCTTTTGTTTCAGGTTTTATATATATATACCTCTGTTCTTGTCTTTTGTGGTGCTGGAAATCTGCTGTTATTGTAGTCTTCTGTGCCTGAAGTCTAGTTAGCCCTGTTTGGTCTGTCTGGCTTTTTATTTTGTTAATAAAGCTCCCACTCATACATATATCCTGCCTTAATCACTGGCAGCCAGTTCATGAGCAGCCTGGCTTCTTTGTTATTTTTCCAATTATAATTGAGTTTCATTTTTGATAGAAAGGTGGCACTGTGTCGGAGCCTCACAGCAAGAAGGTCCTGGGTTGGATTGCCAGGTTAGATTGCATGTTCTCCCCGTGTCTGTGTGCGTTTCCTCCTGGAGCTCTGTTTTCCTCCCACCATCCAAAGAGTTTTTTCATAGAAACTTCTGACCCCAGAAATTCTCCAGTGCAAAGTTTTAGGAATCTCTCCGACATTTAGAATAAATCTCTTGAGCAATTCCTTAAACACGCAGTATGCCCTGGATACACTGACCCCTACTTTAGTTCTTTCACACAGTTTACATTCTTGCTATTGCTATCAGATGAGCAGCTGATTGGCTGTTGCTCACTGACAATATGGATAACCACAGTTACTATAGGAACGTCCTCTGCCTGGATCTGAAGGGTTTTTTTTATATCATATTAGTGTTTAAATATTTCTGTTTAATATTTAGGAAATGTCTGTAAAAGGATTACTTATTTACAAATTAGTTCAAAATTATGAACATTCATGAACATTCAAAATTATGAACAACAAACATTCAGTTGTTTTTATTTTTTTACTCACTTGGGAGCCCCCTTCTAACATCCAGCTACCCAGAAGACATTATCAAAATAACAGTTTTCACATCCCTTCAAACCCACCATGTAAAGCTTCTTCGTTTTGAAGATTTGCCCTGTTCGTGTGAAGATGGAGAGAATACTGATCAGAGTCACACCAGTAGTGTCCCACAGTTTACTGTACTGTATAAGGTCTGTGTCCATATACTGAGAAATCACTTAAAACCCTAAAAGCTCAAATCTGCCAGCAAATATTGTAATTTTGAAAATATTTTATTGAATTAAAAAAACACTTTTGTTTGCTTAAAAATTGTAATTAATTAATAGTTTTCTGAAGAATGTTATAGTTTAAAGAGTATTTCAAGTTTTATGGAAGGACCCGAAGTTTACTTTAAAATCTTTGTATCACCTTCACACTCTTACATATTGCCTTTACAAAAATGGTCCTACAGTGATTCATAAACAGTGGAACGAGTCCCCCTGGGGAACGCTAAATGACATTGGCAGGGTGTCAAAAATGCACACATTTGCACTGAATGTTTTATTTTTTTCATTGGCCGACTGCACAGTTACACAGTCTACCACCCTGGCACTCCACTCACCAACTAAACAAGAGAGCCTCACGTCCACTTCCATTTGTTAGTAGCAAAATAGTAAGTCTAATCAGACAACATCAGATTCTGCATGGCACTGCAAACTTTTTATAACATCCAGCACAGGAAAAACTCTAATGTTGCTCTAATGATCTGTTTCGCTCATTATATATTAACACTGGAAAATGGCTGCACTGGAGACTGTGGTATAGGTTTTGTTTTAACTTTGAGAGAGGTCAAAGGTAGTGTGGACTTCACACCAATATAAGTGCTTTTGTGCAAGCAATTAGCACTAAGGATGTTTTACGTAAGGATTGTGCAATTAAATGCTTATTGAATCTCCTTCCTCTTTTGGCTGTTCCCGTTTAGAGATCACCACAGCTGATCGTCTGTTTCCATTTCTTCCTAAATGCTTATTGAATAAATTAAACATTCATCTCCAGCACTTAAACAACTATAATTATGTTAAAACGGAAATGCATTTTTTTTTCTCCTTCAGGAGCTTTAACAATTATAATATGTCATAAAAGTCCTAACAAAAAATGTCATAACAGTGCTCACTTGCTTCATCATGTTCATTTACATTAGCTTCATATCAAACTGTTCTTCATTCTCAGGAATGGAAACATATTAACTGTTACATGCACCTAGATTAATTAAACACTATCCGTATTACTGTAAGACTTAAATAGTCAAGAACATTAAAGTATCTTTTTAGCTCTCACCTCCTTAAAATGTTGCCTTTAAAACCCCAAAGAGTCTGGTCACTTTAGAAGAAACTATGACTAAAGCACTTAATAAGTCCACTAGATCTGCTAAATCCGCTATGGCTATTCAGCCAGGCTTCCAGCATTAGTGTTTTTCCTGCCACAGCCTGTGATAGGTTATAAACTAATAGGTTCTTACAGTATCACAGGAGTTTCCTCACTTCGATACATTCCAGACAATCTTGAACATTAGGAAAGTTCAACAGGTCAATCTACTTTAAAGGAATCTTTAAAAGATACTGATTGTACAATCGTCTTATGTTCTCAGGAATGTGATGGAAAAATATGGGTTTAAACCAGAAAGATGTATCTTTGGTTTATATATAAGCAAAGCCAAGTCTAGATTTAAAGTGACTATTCTTGTCATTGCAAGGTCACAGCACAGCGAACCACAATGAAATTAGACCTCTGCATTTAACCCATGCAAGCACCATGCAGCAGTGGGCAGCTATGGAAGTGGGAGCAGTGACGGGGACGGTACCTTGCTCAAGATCTCAGTGAGGTTTGCAAAATGAACAAGAGGAAGAGCAGGGCAAGGTGCTGATATTCATGGATATTGTGAAAACTATGGCAGTATGTCTGAGTATATATTGTCAGCACTTCAATAACACTGATCGAGTGCATGTTTCAGAGAGTATAATTTAACTACATTTATTTCAGTGAAAGTCATTTGCACTTATAGTTTCTGATCATATCTTTATCATATGAGCTTTACTCTTTTTCCCAATGTATCTTATGACATTATTGTTAAAATAATATGAGAAGATATCAGCAGTTTGGGCAACACCTAGGGAGCTGGTCCCTAAGATCAGAAGGTTGTGGGTTTGAATCCCACATCAGTAGGTTGCCCTGAGTTACCCTTGAGCAAGGTACTGTGCCCATCACTGCTCCCCCATCGATCAATATAGCTGTCGCCTGTTGTACACCCTGTTGGGTGAAGAGCAGAGGTTGTGTTACTCTTGTGTACTGTGCTGTGGTCTAGTGTTTAGGGACTAGGCCCCAGAATTGGAAGGTCATGGGTTTGAATCCCAGACCAGTAGGTTGCTGAGGTACCCTTGAAGGTACCATCCCCAACACTGCTCCCCGTATGTGTATGGGTTACATGCTGAGACTGCATTTCATCAGGGTTCACTGTTGTTTTGTGCTGGGTTTCACAATGACAAGATGTCACTTTCAATTTATTGCACATAATAATTCCCTTCAATCAGTAACCCCGCACCCATTGCCCACGTCAATTCTATGCCTTTGGTGATGTACTGTGGCACAATTTGCATGTCACCCGATCCCCCCTGTAATTGCGAGAGTGTGGTCTCACAATTTAAATATGGAATTTAAAAGCCTCACTCTGGCTACTTTTAGAAATGAGTCAACTGATTCAAATTTCAGAGTGTCAAAATGTTCTAATTGTCAGTACACTGCAGAAACACTTGGGTTGAGTTTGAGTTTGGGCTGGAAAAATTGGAATTATCTTCTTGAGTTAACTTGGGTGATATGACACTGGAATTCAAAAATGTATTGTGAAATTATATGATTTTAAGTGAAAGCGACCATTAGTTATTGTGGGGAAACAGCACAGTACACAAGAGTAACACAACCTCTGCTCTTCACCCAACAGGGTGTACAACAGGGGACAGCTATATTGATCGATGGGGGAGCAGTGATGGGCACAGTACCTTGCTCAAGGGTAACTCGGGGCAACCTACTGATGTGGGATTCAAACCCACAACCGTCTGATCTTAGGGGCCAGCTCCCTAGGTGTTGCCCAAACTGCTGATATCTTCTCATATTATTTTAACAATAATGTCATAAGATACATTGGGAAAAAGAGTAAAGCTCATATGATAAAAATATGATCAGAAACTATAAGTGCAAATGACTTTCACTGAAATAAATCTAGTTAAATTATACTCTCTGAAACATGCACTCGATCAGTGTTATTGAAGTGCTGACAATATATACTCAGACATACTGCCATAGTTTTCACAATATCCATGAATATCAGCACCTTGCCCTGCTCTTCCTCTTGTTCATTTTGCAAACCTCACTGAGATCCTTATTATCTCTGGAAATGGCCGTTTAAATACCTTGCTATTCACCAAGGACCTAGCACTAATCCCTCTCGCGATGTGGCCAGAATTGAAAATGCTATAAACTTCTCAAACTGTCCCAATGATGAGTCTCTCTGGTACTTTAGATGTCAATGTTTATAAATGAGGCCATTGAGAATTATTGGAGACATTCAGTGGCTGAATGAAGATTGAAAACCTTGTCAGATGCTTCATTTTGCGTCAACCTCTCACTGTCAACAGCATCACTTGTGGATCCCTCTTTCACTTTAGTGTATGCAAAGTATGGTATTCAGAAAATCTCTGGCAGACACAAATCACCTGGACGGTATCAAATGTATTGCATTTGCATAGTTCATTTCATCCCACCGTCTGCCACTCATTTCCCTTTGACCGATGACTATCTATAGTTCTCAGTCTCATGCAGCAAAATTCAGCCTATGCTTAAAGCAACAACGACATCACCTCATACTTGGCAACTGAATGGATAACAGATGAATTTTGAGGTTAAATGTTATTCCTGAGACATGACTGGAACACATAACAGGGAGCAAGTAGGAATGCAAATCCTTTCAAAAGGCATTTGAAAACCCGTCCAAGAGAACTTCATATAAAGTTATATTCACATAAATATATTTATACAATATAAGATATTTCATTTTGGAACTTCTGCAGCACAACCTTCCTGAACCCCTTCCACATCTTCTTTAGGGTTCTTATGACTAGTCTGTGTCGTTTAGGACACAGAATAACTTCCTGTGAGTTACAAAAATAAAGCATCACTACTACAGACAATCAGTCTGACAACACCAGGGCTGCTTTTAAATTTAAAGGACTGTGTCCTAAATCACATCCTCAACTGTGCTCCAGCTTGATGAAAATCTGGATTTTTTGATTAGGCTGAGAATTCATTTGGAATTTACTTTTAGCGTTTGTTAACAATATTACAGCTGCAGTATGGTTTGGGGTCTGGTCAGCTAGCTGCCAGGACTTCACAACATGCTATTGTTGCCCCCAAAAGGAAGAATGCAATAGACTTTTTTAACCCTTTTTGTCCCAAATGCTCTCTTGATCTATCATCTTTTTTGCTCGTAATACATTGGCTCTGATTTTGCTAAAAGAGTTATTTATTTACAAAGAATAATATCCTGTCCTGCCTCAGTCGAGATGAAAATCAAGTACATAAGTTGAAAAAATAGCATAAAGAATGAGTTATCTCACCTTTTTTGAAAGACGTGTCGATATGGATTTGGCACATCAAAGCCGGCCTTCCTTTGGTATTATAGCCCAGCCTTGAAAGGCTAGAAAACTCACACCTGCTTCACACTCATATCCAGGCATGCGGCGCTATTCTGACTGTTTGATGCTTCCGCTTCACAAGTGTGATCTTTTATTCATTTGCTTATTTTATTAATTCATGCTTGGTGAATGCAGTGTTACTGGGCCATGTGTAAGTCTAGTCAGTGCCGAGCCAAAACACGCTAAGCTGAATGGTAAAGGACAGAGAAGGAGGATGTAGAATTTGTTCACTATTAGGACACATGACATGCCCTGGGACGATTGGCATCCCACTTTTATCCCACTTTTAAAAAAGGCATTAAATCTTTAAACCTTAAATGTTGAATTCTTCTTTCTAAGAAACAGAAGAGTGGGACTGATTGACATTTACGCCATTTAGCTCAGGTCTTGCTCAGGAATTTAAAGTTGCTAGTGTTGGATGTGGGATTTGAACCTGCTGCCTCTTGGTCTGAGATTTGTTCTACACTTGGATGTGTTTTTTAAAGTCCACAATGACCGGCTGTACCTCCACAGAGTCTGTGCTCAGCACTAGTGCAGGGAGGTCTGATTGGCTGCTTGAATACATTTTAATTTTACATGCATTGAGAGCTGGAATCAGCCAATCAAGGACTTTCAGTACGTGGCAGCATTTAATGCAGAAATGTGAGTTTGCATTATAAGCAGCAGTTATAAGCAGTTAGAATATATGTTTAAAGTGTCATTGCTTTATTAGTTATTATTAGTTTTTTTATTATTATTATAATTATCATTATTAGTCTTCTTGACCATTAGTGCATGTCACTGGACTTATTAGGTGGTGCATCATTAATCATGAAATTGCTTTGACATTGCTTGTTTTATATTATGTTTAAAGCATTTCAGAGCGAAAGCTTTGGAACAATGGAAGAAGGTGGCCTGGTCCGAACACTTTCTTTTTGACAGAGAATTAGAATTAGGAATTATAAATTAAGTGACTGTACATCATTTACTTGGAAAAGCAATGGCAATAGGAAAAATAGAGGATCTTGGTGTCCATGAATTGATGGCTCAAAGCTGTAGGAGGACCTACACAATATTAGGCAGGTGGTTTTAATATAATGGCTTAATGGTGCATATTAAAAAGTACTGAGATCAAACACTCATTTATTTAATATCCAGTCAAAACAGCATAAACGATTCCTTTTTTAGAAAAGTGACACAGAAGTACCTTAAAATGTGTTATCACATCTATCAGTATTACATTTGTTCTCTATTGTGCACCTACGGTTTCTTAAAACTCCAAATACTGACACTGTAGTACTGATGAAGTTGTATAGTTGATGTGGTCATTTCAGTTTTTTCCAGATACTGTGAAATGAATTACTTCCACGTCACCATTTTGAAAAACAAAAATAGTAAAGAAGGAACATGGGTTTCCTTTTTATCTTCCTTTCAAAATGGTTGTGTGAAAGAAGAAGCTGTAGGTGCATAGCAGAGGGCAAATTTAATACGGATAGATCTGATATTCCTAAAATTAGTGTCTTTATCAGGGCCAGGATGTTGATATTCTTGATGCCCAACTGGGTTTTATGTTGCAGCTGCTATGTTGTAAAAACTACATGGGCTGTTAGACACATTAAATGTAAAGTTGAACAAGTGTGGTGCATCATTCTCTGGCAAGTAGCTGGAAGGCTTTTGAAGGCAAAATCTAATCGAACATGGTCTAATGTTGGTCCGCCCAGCAGACAGGTTAACAACTAGGTTACATGGCAAATTGTAGAGCCTGCATGTTCTCCCCTAGTGTGTGTGAGAGAGAGAGAGAGAGAGAAATTTCCATTCACACTGTGGCAAAGGTCAACAAGCTTGGGACTCTGCATTCCACATCAGCGCTTTATATCCTTTATTATAAACGAACTTTCCAGTCCCAAGTGAATTTGCGTGATTATTTCTCCTTTTTTTTACACAAAGGAGAGTAAACGGCCTGGAATGAGCCTCCCCAGTGTGGTCAATAGCTTTTGTATTATGGGATGTGCTATTGTTGCCTGGACATAGCATGGTGCATTTTGTTTCTTACATTTTAGTTCATTTGAGAACTCCAAATAGTTATTCGGATTGTTAGATCATATGGAATTGATGCAGTGTTGTACAATCATGTTCTTAAGTAAAGGTACTGAGGGTATTTCCTAGAAAGTACTAGTGACAGCGATAGCTGAGGTATATTTTTTTCTCAGAATGTATATGCTCATTTAACACTGTTAGGCTGCCACAGTTACTTTATTCTGCTTCTTGAAACACTGTCTATTATGTATCCTAGTAGTTTATTATGTAGCACACACTCTCAGAAAATGGTGCTAAGCATGATTTGGGTGGTAATTCCAACATAAGGACTATGTTAGACCTTGAGTCACACTGTTTGTACCATAATGAACAAAGAAATACCTTTTTTCCTGAAAGTTCAATGAGTATAATGGGCATTGTGGCATTATTATCAACTCTCATAATCACAGTAACATTTAGAATATATAATAGGAAATGCTTACTGATCCTGGAGTTTAAAACCAAACTAACTCTGTACTGTTAGTATACCCAAGGGGGTTGGGTAGCCGGTTGACCTTGGACCCTCAGAGGTTTTTTTTCTCCACACAGTGGAGTTTTTGGTTCCTCTCCTTCGTAGTCGTCCGGCTTTAACATCTATCACTGTAACCTGTTCCACCATCCACCACCAATGTAAAGTGCCTTGGGGCAACTGTGTTGTAAAAGGCGCTGTACAAGAATAAATTGAATTGAATTGAAATGTTTTGTACTCATGATAAGGGATGACAGGGGGATATATTCTTCTTCAGACACAAATCAAGGCGCCAAGGCTGATCCTTCAAAATACACTGCGGAGGGGGAAACGAGGAGAAGTAGCTTGATTGACGGTCCTATGATGCAGTCTGCGCACATCATTATGTCCCAGAAGAACGTATTACATATGGTTAAATATGAATAATAATGTGCAGCAGGTGGGGCTCGGTGGGCTTTTAAGTGCTGTGCACTTGGAATAGTTGAAAGGGTTTGGTTAAAACACTGTCTAAAATGAATGACCTATTTAGACGTCCTTTATAGTCAGTTAAACACGGATCCTCAACAGCATCCGCAACTTTTTGGAAAGTGGAACCTGCAGGAGATCACAGTTTGCCAGGAATTTGCTCTAATGCTGACACTTGTGCCCATCCTGCAGGACTTTGGGAATATAACGCGAAAGAAAGAGCCTGCCTCTATTTCCTGTTTATTTCCCCTTTTCTTCTGCACCTTTTTTACAGCCATCACTGAAACCGCAGAGTGTGTATATGTGTGTTACTATGAAGCCTCCACAGTATGATGTTTTACTGCCATCTGTTGCCAGTCCTGTACACACCTTCCATCGTTTGAGCAAAGACTCTGTTAGATTTTTTTTTCCTTTAAATTGATTTTCCCAGACTCTCAGGCAACCAGAGCTGTAGTCTCATACTGGAAAAGCAGTTACAGTGGTTATGTTATTTTTTTGGTTGTATTGTCATAAAACAATGTACAAAGACACTAATCTCACATTGCTGAAGATACTGCAATGTAGGGAGCTACAAGTGGATAACTAACTCAAATCAAATTAATGCAAAATGCTCAGAAGTACAATCCCACTATGCTTATGAGTCACCATAGTGTCCCCATGCCAACATATTTTTTTTTATTATGGGCATAACATACATGACAAACAAGGCTGACAGAAAATGTCATTCATCCTGCAGGGCTTTAGCACAGATTGAAAGCACAGATATATAAGTGCATATTTACATATATGTAAATGTATATAGACTCACAGATATGTAAATAAATATTCATGCATTTCTAAATTTACATACATCATTGAGGCCTACCAGATTTGTAATTATCAGAAGAAATGTTATTAACCTTGAAGTATCAATGATTTCATATCTATATATGTAAATGTTTGTGCATATCTACTCATAAATATTTCAATATTCCTGCATCCTGCATGTATTCCCATGCAGTCTGTAGTATATATGTAAATATACCTGCATATATTGTATAACTGGTGTTCTCCATCCATCAATTAACTGATCTACTAGTTCTCAACAGTCAATTATGTCTGAATATTTGATGATGATACATTGGAAGTTATAATATTAGGCATCCATGGATGCATCAATGATGATGCATTGGAAGCCATGACATTAGGTGTCCATGGATACACTGATGATGATGCATTATAAGCCAACATATCACCTATCATATAAGGTGATCATATGACACAGCTGAATCAGTTTTGATATGCCATAGCACTGCATAAAATTCAGGGAAATCATGATTGCATTGCATTCTTTTCACCTCATACACCAGTCATCTTGATAGAACTTCAAGATGTGTTGACGTGGCCTTTTTTTTTTGTCATTTTCATTGTAGCACCAAGAGCAGCTTTGCTAGAACGGCACAGGATTCTGCGGTTGAGAAGGCTTTAGTGGGTCGGATATAAAACTGCAGGCGGAGGCGCTCCGGTCTTATTACGTTAATAGATCAGAAGTGAGGCCACGTTGAGGGAGAAAGTGGAGGCACGGCGCCAAAAGCTGAATAATTTACGTGCACCAGCTCATCCCATCGAGCTCAAAAAGTCATTTTTGATTTCAGATGAAGCGATGAATAAGTTACTATTGAGAAGGGCAAGGCGAAACGCTTGTTTATTTTCGCAGGATGAAATATTGAATAGGTGTTTGTTTACGCCACACTCCTGTCTCAGCACAGCCCATATGGAGCCGCTTGCTCTCAATAAGGAATGCAGCCGCGCTTTGGTGCTGCATATCGTGTCAGTGGTTTTGACAATACAATGGATTGAATCACTTGTTCGCTAAAAAGAGTCTCAAAGAGGGCTTTTGCATGGTGCCACTTTTGGTTCCCTGATGAATATGTCATTGGATTGATAGTTAAATCTAGGAGTGAAAGAGGAAGTAATAAATTACAAATAGTTTTTTTTATATACTTCTAAAGAATTTTCACATATCTGTACTTATATCTTTACTTTTACCAATTATCCTGCCTTCTTTCATGTCCTCTCAACATCAAGACTTCACCCTAAATGGATAATAGCAGACAGAAGGACAGTCTCTTACGTAAAATGGTAAAAATGACGCAGACGATGGAACGCAGAAGAAAGGGAGGGTCAGTGATGGAGAAAAGACATATATTGAAAGTGATCATGACGGGTAAACTTGCAGAGACATGAACTAAATTGCAATGAAATTAATGTTCATTTTCACTAGATTGTTTTATTTGAAGTTTATTTGAAGAGTGCTTTAATAGTGTTTGAATCATGAATTAGACTCTATTCACTTTATACACTTTTGAGTGTTTTATTGAATCATTCTAGGTACATTTGACATTGTAGTGGTGTAGTATTATTTTTTATTCTATGGGTACATTTCTGAACCAGTAATTATCATTTTTACTAAATGTACAAGGTGATCTTTTACCAGACTCATTTATTACACAAGTCGCTGTCCTACAAAAGTAAACCTCTGCTGATAAGTGAGATCTGCGAGTGTGTCTGATGAACCTCCACATACGTCCACAAAGTGGGAATTCTACATGAGCTTCACATTCTTTTTCCAAAAGATCAGGGTTACAACACCAGTCTCAATTATTAGTTCAAACTATTCACTATCCACAGCCTATTGTGACAAGACACTACTGCTGCAAAACCTAGCTCACCTGTGCAGCACTGCACAGTGCATTGTACATTTATACATTTACAACTATGAGTTTTTCTAGGTTTGGTTTGAAAGCTAATTTCCATAGCTACTTATATCAGTCTTACACATTTTTTAATGGGCATGGAACTCATGATCATCGCCTATGGCTTCAAGATGTGAACTGAACAGTTCAAACTAAAGGCTTAATCACATTTCCTATTTAAATCTCTATCCTTTAATCTTGACTATCACCTTGATCCTTGGAAAGTCCATGACTTTAATGTAAACAGAAGCAACACCTTTTACTGGAGGTTTCAATGCATTGTCTTTTCTAAGTTTTACTGGATGCATCAATGCACAGGTTCAATGTCTTCAGCTTCCATTTGTGATGTATCAATCAGTAAAACAAGTCGCCAAGTAGAAAAGAGCGCAGCTTCATTACCAGCCTGCTAGCTGTGCTCTGTGGGTGACACGGCCAGTCTGCATTTATAATAGCAGAGCTGGAAGACTCAGCAGCCTTGCTGCTTACATTTACGCCATCGCATGCCATAACAGGGCTACATGAAAACATGTCCAAAGACAGAGTTTTCAGGGACAAATCAATAATCCTGATGAAAGGACCATAAAAGGACCATAATAAACTTTTAACGTACTTTAAAATATATTATTAACAGAGTAAGAAACTCTTTTCAGTGTATTTCTTTGGTTGCTTGCACACCCAGCATGATGGTGATGTAAATGGCATTATGGGAATAATCATCACTATGTAGCCATAACCCTTTGCTTGTTCACAATCCCTAGTCGTAGGGCTAAGTGTCACGGTCAAGAGGTGAAATTGGATTGAGCTAAAATTGAGTACTGTCACTATAGGCTACATAAACCCTTAAAATAAGCTACTAGGCAGTGCTGGCCTAGTAGTTAGGGAGTTGGCCACAGAATCGTTGCCCTGAGGTACCCTTGAGCAAGGTGCCGTCCCCATCACTGCTCCCTGGGTGCTTTCATAGCTGCGCCCTGCTGCACGGTGTGTGTGTTTGTGCATGGGTTATAGGCAGAGATCCAATTTCGTTGTGGTTCACCCTTTGCTGTGTGAACTCACAATGACAAGAATAGTCACTTTCACTTTTTCACTTTCACTTTAGTGATACTGAATTATTACAATATAATGACAAATTGAATTAGAGTGAGCTACATATTGAGTTACATGCATATGTATTTACATTCATAATTGTTTCTTTGTTTTGTTTGTTTCCTTACAGGGCAATGACGCATATGAAAATAGTGTAATGTTTCTAAATAATTTGAAAATAATTAGAAACCACAAATTCGAAGCGAACACCCAAGACCAACTTATAAACTTACCAATTTATTAAGTGTTAAGTTAAAAAAGCTTCACATCTTCTATATTAACATAAAATGGGAGGTGTGGAAAAAAAATGTTTGTGCATTGAGCATTAAAATTTCTATTAAATAGTCAAGTTCGCTCCCTTTAGATGATGTGTACTCATTTTACACAAAATCAACAGAATGTCACATGACCAGGGGCACCTTGGGATGATGCATCTGTAAATTTCACAGTAATACTAACTGTTTCATTTACATTTTACACCTACATTTACATTCATTAAGAAGCAGTTTTAATCAAAAGCATATAGACCTGAGTGCAATAAGAGCTTTAGATTAAACTTAAAGTGAAATAGCAAAAAATAAAACATTAAATGGTATAAAAAGTGCAGGAAATAATTTAGATAAGATAACTGGTGATTAAGAAGTGAATAGTGTGAGTTCGGTGTGCTACATTGTCAGAGGGTTTAGGAGAGGAGTTGATCTCAATAGAGATGAGTCTTGGAGAGCTTTCAGAATGAAGCCTTGAGGCATTGAAGCTTTCTCCAAACACATGCTCTTTTGGGTCTTCTCCTGTGCACAGGCTTTTGAACATAAACAGCTGTATAATATCCATAAAGTGATTAGCAAAGCACAATTAAGATAATTGTCACTTCATCATAGATCACCGCTGGTGTAATGTATGAGAAACGCAATCTTTATTAGAGTTTTCATAACCAATCGCATTGATGCCCACGGCTTCGGTCGACTCTCATAAGCGCCAACCTAGCTACATGCTTTGTCCCGTCAGCTTGCATTTCTTCCTTGCCGTCCTTGCTGGGTGTTAATTTGTCAATCTGTATGCAGAACAAGCTTCATAACTTCATCCCCGGGCATCGTAATTAGCTGCTACCTGAAGTTTGTGGGGCTTTGATTGCCCTCAGGGAGGTGTCCTGGAAGGCTGGTTGGAATTAACGTGAGGGCATTCGGCCTGATTGCTTGCATCTGGCCATTAAAGGAGGCAATGTATTTATTTATTTATTTTTACTTTTGACTTTTTCCCACCACCCTCCAGAAAAAGTCTAAGCGAGGTGCAGTGAGAAACGGCTGACAGAACAAAGGCTGTGGCTGTTCAAAACAAAAAAATGAAGTGCAAGAAGATGCAGGCTTTTTAAAAATGCTGACAGTGCAAAAGAGTGGAACGAGCTTGGCATGTTTTGGTGAACGCTAAATCGAGATGTTGGTTTTATGTAGTGGAACACTCTATTGAAAACTTCAAGGAAATCCACTTTTCTGCTGCTGTGACCTTGTTCTAGTTCACCTTTTCTTATTATAGCAGTAGCGCACATTCTCCAGTGTTCAGCATCTCAAAAAATCTACCAAATTGCAGCTGGTTGTCTGTGAGGAGCTGTAGTAAATAAAGTTTTATAAACGTTAATATAGGTATTTGTAAATTGTCGTAAAAGGCTAATGCAAATGGCATGTCACTTTAGAAATGTTACCCTGTGTTACGCTGTTCATTCTGGGTGGTGCAGAACAAGACAGGCCTTTAAAAGTTGTGTGAACTAACTTGGACAACCTGATTCCCAAGTGCATCACCTCAGTGGGTGGCCCATTAAAGAACAAAGCCAACATTTCTTTGAGGTGATCATCGAATCTGTGGTTTTTGCGCAATCTATTTTTATTTCAAAATCTAAGCCTTGTGGATCTGCTGAAATCATCCACCTTAAACTATCTGGCAGCACATTAACAGTTTTATCTTCAGACAGCAGCCTTTCTAGTCCTGCTAGCGGGAGACCTTTTAATGATGGCCAGACTGACTTCCAGACTGAAGATAAAGCACTTTTTTTTAACTGTAAAAGTAAAAATCAAAGCAGTCGACTGGTGTGATGCTGTGGCAGTGGCTTTCTGACTCTGTCCGGCATATGGGAAGTCAGTGCACTGTCACAGTGAGTTTTTTGAAGCGACAAAAGTCAGTAGTCATGCCGGCTCCATTACCACATCACCGCTGGCCCAGGCCGAGTCTGCATAATTTTCATGCTTAAATGGATTTATTGTGAATGCTGCATGTTCTAATGAGATTTCCCTCCCTTTTACACCCTCACTCTCTCTCTCACTCACACACCTCATACTCATTCTCACCCCATCTCTCTCTCCCTTTTCTTCACACTTCCTCACTCTTTCTTACACCTTCTCTCTGCTTTCTCTCTCTCATTCTTCCCATTTCTTTTTCTCGTTCTCGATTTCCTAACACATTTCTTCTTTTTCTCTCTCTCCTGCTTGCTTCCATGTCTCTCTCTCTCCTTTCTCTCCCTCTTTCACACTCTCTCAGATATCGGCTGCCTGTCAGTGAAGACGGAGGGTTATGTATGATTGAAATAGCTGCAGCTAATGGAACTGCTAATCGACGGGAGAAATATGTGGCCGAGCCTATGTCAGAGGTAAACCCTATGCAAGAAACTGCATTAGGTATACGATTGTGCCATGTGTGTTTTCAGCCTATGCTTGCAAAGAGGGGGTGTGCGCTGTGTCAAACTTAAGTAGTGCAATCATATCCTCAACAGATTGCGGAAATTGGTTCATTCCTGGTATATATGGATCGACACTGCTGCTTCAATTAGCAAAAGGCCCACTGCAGATATCCACACACATCATTCAACCTAGTTAGGAAGCCAGTTGTTTCAGTCAGTGGTCAGTTAGGGCAGTGGTTGGGCTAAGAAAGATCAGGCCATAGCTTTTATATTTTCACTACTAGTAAGATGGAAGATGACAATCAGGTGTAATAAATTTCATTCCACTCTTCATCAAAGCAATACATTCTTGCACGTCAATAAGAGTGACACATCTGTCAATATATGACTTCACTCAGGTTGCACCTGCATATCCCATGCTTTTAATGTATTGCATGTCGACATTTTTATAAGATATACAATAATAACGTATCACATATTCACTGCAAAAGTACATTTTTCTGATTAGTGTTGTTGTCAGCAGGTTTCACTTTAATTGATTTCTTACTTTATTATTACGCATCTAGAACATAGAAGAAGGACTAAGAGGGACCTTCTTAGTTCAGCCTTACTAACATACTTTAAGTCAAAAGTGAAAGTGACTATTTTAGCCATTGTGAGTTCACAGTGAACCACAACGAAATTACAAATCTGCATTGTACCCACACACTCACACATGCAGCAGGGGGAAGCTATTGAAAGTGCCCGGGGAGCAGCAACTGGGGCAGTACCTTGCTCAAGGGTACCTCAGGGCAACCTACTGGTCTGGGATTTCAAACCCAGCTCCCTAACCACTAGGCCACTGCTACCCCTAGTCTAGTCTATGCATAAGGAGACAAATAAGCAAAAATCAGTGGCATAGTGGTTACAATTTTCTACCTCTGTGAAGTTCTTTGCAAAACATTTTGGTGAGTATAGGTGGTGAGTTTTAATTCTTTTTGATAAAGGAGCTTCTTAGCAAGCCAGCGTGATCTACAATCAATATACAAGAGGTAGAGAGATTTGTGTAAGTGATAAGCCTTTCTTTTCAGAATGTTAGCTTGTCTTAGAATACTGTCCTGCAAGCCAGAAAATATGTGTTGAGATCTATAGGACTAAAATATAAGACGTGCATGGGTGATCCTAATATGGGTGATCCTAATATTATTTTCAAATTATTCTGTATTTCTCCTGTTAAGATGACTGCACTGGGAACAAACTTGTCCAAACTTGTACTTGTCCAAAAGCTCAATTTATGTTTAAAAGGCTCATTTGGTTAGAAATCAAATTTAAAAATGTAATTTTCCTCTAATTTTAGATGTTGTCAAGCAGGCAAAACATGTCCAAATTCAGTTTTTTTTAGGATGCTATGGTTCTAATGTACCTAAAAATCTCCAAGTAAATATTCACCCAAATAGTTTGTGTCGGAATACATCACCAAAACCTCTCTTAAACTTCTTCATTAAGGTGGATCAGACTTGTGAATATGTTTAAGGTATTCAAATGAACAAAACTTCATCACACAAAACAAACATTTAAGACTGTAGTCATTTAAGAGCCAAGGACTGATTTTAGAATGTTACTGCTGATGGAGTTTGTGAAAACACAAAATTGTGTAAAAATGCCTCATCGTTCAGCTTTTTGATCATTTTTTATAGCTCACAGTAAGTCATACTAGATCCTAAACTACACTGACAAATCTGCACCATGTTAATGAAGAGCAGGAAGCTATTTGAAGGAAGGTTTGTATTTGCAGAGAAGAAACTTAATTCCACTAAATTCCTGTCTGATTGGCTACATCTGGGATGGAAAACTAATTTCTAATCACTAGATCACTTTCTCTCAACAAAAAGGTTTGAAAAAATATTCATCAATTAAAGACTTGGAGTGGTTGTTAATATTATTAGGAAGAAAAAATTTTGTTCATTCCATTTCGTTCCATTTTGTTTTTTTAGTCTTTTTCAAAGTCTCTACTTTCAAAAAGCTGCTTTATTAATTAACTGTTAAACATCAAATTTAATTAATTACACTTAGGTCTTTTTGGAGAGAGCTGCATACATGGAACCATGCATCCAATTATAACAATGTTAATGATAATAATAATGAGAAATTATAAATATCACTAATATTGGGGCAGCGGTGGTCTAGTGGTTAGTGAGTTGGCCACATGATCGGAAGATTGTGGGTTAAAACCCCTTCCAAGTAGGTTGCCCTTAGGTATCCTTGAGCAAGGTACTGTCCCTGTCACTGCTCCCCGGGTGCTTTGATAGCTGCCCACTGCTGCACGGTGTTTGTGTGCATGGGTTAAATGCAGAGATCCAATTTCATTGTGGTTCACTGTGTGCTGTGCTGTGACCTCGCAATGATGAGAATAGTCACTTTCACATATTACCTCAGTATGCTTTACAGACAAATAGTAAGGTTAAAAAAAGCAAAAATCAACATATGGTAAATAAAGTTAACCAAGAAAAAATGTAAATGAATTAGTAATGTACATGAAAAGCTAAATTACACAGTTAATTCTGACCTCGTTATGTGTGCCTAAACACTTCCACTTTAGTCTCAGTGCTTCATTTTGGCAACCACTACTTTTATATTTCTTCCTTTTTTATCTTAAATGCTGCAGTTCATAAATAACTAAAACTGCAATGTTTATAGGAACAGTTTCAGTTTCTGCTGTCAGCAGCTGATATCATGCTTTAATGTATAGTATAAAATCTCTGGCTAATTCATAGTTTCACATTTTGACTTAATGAGGAGACCTGACCTTTCCAGTGTGGGTTAGACATACTTATATCTGGTTGATTTTATTCTATTAGCAATGGTGAACAATTTAATTGCAAAGTTACATGAGACGTATCAGTTTTGTGTTATCACTGTTGTTAAACTTTAGAATAAAAATCATATAAAATTACCTCATGACATAAAGAAAGTATATTTTTAAGTGTTTCTTGTCCCAAATGTCCCAAATGTGGCTGCCTAAGTGGAAAAAGAAATCAATTTCCACTGTTTAGAAGCAAAAATAACTTAAAGAGGCATGTACACTTTTGCCGAACAAACACAATAGCAAGACGGCTAATACTGTTTAATTTATTGATTTCCATATACCTACCAGTATAATTTATTACAGCTTCCCATAAAAATCCAGTGTTTTATAGATACACTGGCCATTAAAAGTGTTTGACCTCCTTCCCCCAAATTACAGATCTTTGTTTGCTGGTCTTTGCTTACAAGAAGTAGAAGAAGGCTAAATAATTACAGATAAATTAATGGGGCCATATTTTATAGTGTTAAGCCAGTATCGATGTACAGTCATGTGAAAAAATTAGAACATGCTATTAAATATTCGGTTCTTTATTAAGAAATTTTCACATATCGATGTCTGATCTTGTTTTAATTTATCTCTGGACAAGAAAATTATTTAATTGCAGGTAAACAACAAAAATGAACCATGATTTATTCATTAAACAAAAGATGTCAACAAAAATGTGTATTCTAACCAAGGAAGAAGTTAGGACACCCTACCCCCTAATAGCTAGTGTTGACCCCATTTGGCTGAAATAACTGCAGTGAGACGCTTCTTGTAGCGTCTACCAGTCTCTGACTTTGGTCTGAGGAAACTTTGCCCCACTCCTCAATGCAGAATTCTTTAAGCTGTGAGATGTTTGAGGGGTTTCTTGCATGTACAGCCCACTTCAAGTCACCCCATGGCATCTCAATGGGATTAAGATCAGGGCATTGACTCTAATGACTTTTGAGTCATTGTCATGTTGCAGGGTCCAGTTCTGCTTCAACTTTAATGCTTTTACAAATGGTCTCACATCTTCCTAAAGCATGCAAAGCATCCCCAAACCATGACACCTCCACTCCATACTTCACAGTTGGTATGAGGCTCTTTTCCTGGAATGATGTATTTGGTTTATGCCAGACATGTCCTCTGTTCTAGTGTCTAATAAATTCAATTTTAGACTCATTTGTCCAAAGAAAATTATTCCGGAAGTGAAAGTGAAAGTGACTATTCTTGTTATTGTGAAACACTGCACAGCACAACACAACGAAATTCAACCTCTGCGCTTCACCCATACACACATGTGCAGCAGGGGGCAGCTATTGAAAGCACCTGGGGAACAGTGACGGTACACAAGGGTACCTCAGGGCAACCTACTGGTGAGGGAACCTACTGGTCTGCTCTCAGGGTGAACTTGCTTGGACAGCCAACTTGCTGGGCATGCTGGCAGTTGTTTTGGAAGTCCTCCACTTGTAGACTATTTTCCAGACAGTGGAATGGCTGATTGCAAATTCTTTTGAAATCTTTTTAAATCCCTTACCAGACTTATAAACTGCTACAATCTTCTTTCTGAAGGCTTCAGACAGCTCTTTAGATTTCACCATGGTGTTCATTCTCACCTCAACAGTCAGGAGCACCAAACTAAATGTCTGAGATTTAAAAGGGCAAACCTCCTTCAAAATGCTGAGTAACAATGTTCTAATCAAGTGCTCCTGTTGTGCTTTTCCTGTGTGTGATTTGAGCCATTTTAATTGGAGGAAAAGGGGGTGTCACCAGTAATCGCATTTTTGTAGAATTCCATTTTACAGAAGTTTTTGAAAAGTCTTTTTTTCAGTTTTAATTGTTTAGCTATATTACTGGAATATCCCAGAATTGTAAAAATATCCAAATGTCCAAGATTGTTACAAAAACATACAGGCTTTCATAGGGTGTCCTGATTTTTTCACATGACTCTAAATGGCACTGTGACCCCCATTCCAGACTCCTAGGGCAGTGTGTCTTGTCACATTCGGTTCTACAGTTTTTATGAATGAGCTTGCAAATTGAACTCAGCCTATTTTCTTTTTTCCGGCACTTAATGTTTCCTCGAGAGCCCATGTGAGTGCTTATTGGAAGACTTCTGTCACAGCGGATACACACTGCTAATTGGCATTCATACATCATGTGACTCATTTGTGAAACTGGCTTTGTTGTTTACTTCTATCACAACTTAAGTCCTTTTGTGCAGCATTTTTCATTATTTTGTCTACTTTAATCACCAAATCTTAGAATTCAACACAGCTTGGTATTATTTCATGGGGCAGCAGTGGCCTAGTGGTTAGGGAGTTGGCCCTGGTTTGGAATAATTCCCTCTCCAGTAGGTTGCCCTGAGGGACCCTTGAGCAAGGTACCGTCCCCGTCACTGCTCCCAGGGCACTTTCAATAGCTGCCCCATGCTTCACGTGTGTATGGGTGAAACGCAGAGGTTGAATTTCGTCGTGCTGTGCTGTGCTGCGTTTCACAATGACAAGGGTAGTCACTTTCATACTGGCTGCTCCTAGAAGTATAAATTACTCGTCACTCACATTTAGTCTCTGCTTCCGATCAGAAGAAGGAAACTGTGTAGGATTTTGTAAAAATGCTTGAGACTTTGTCATGAGCAAAATGGTACATTTATCCAGCGGCAGGAGGTAGGAAAAAATGTTTAATTTCCAATATGTGTAACCCAGAGATTAGTATCTGGGACACATTCACAGTGAGTGGGAAGTCTATTTTGTATTTCTCTTGATGTCGAAATAACTGTTTTCTGTGTTTGGGAAATTGGTCTTTAATGTTTTAATGTGCATGCACAATCAGCTTGTAAATAGTTAACTAATTTGTAACTTTTCATAACCAAAAGTAGGACAAAAGTCTAGGTTTAAAGTGTCTGTCTGTCTTTTGCAGCTGATAGCAACAATACTAAAAATCTACAAAGAAATACTGCATGTACGTCTTTACAAAACAATTAAAACAAGACTTTTTTCTAACTCAGGTTGCATTCGGGCCTACTTTCTTGGGTGGTGTTCCATCACTCTCCAGCCTGCATGACAATGCAGGGAATGTGACTGGGTTTATGGGCTGCATCCGTGAGCTGCAGGTCAACTCAAAGGAGATCTACATTGCTGGGGAGGCAGTCCGAGGCAGAAACATCAACAACTGTGATGCACCGGTGTGCCAGCTCCAGCCATGTAGAAATGGTGGGACCTGCATCAGGTATGAAATCCTCAGTTTGTGTAAATAAAGCAGTCACACAAAACCCAGATCAAGTACAGTTAAAAATATATCATTTGATTTAAGCGAAATACACCGGTCTGGCAATTACTTTTATGTCAAACCCTCTGTCATACACTGCCCTGGCCTTCTGATTACTGGCCCAGCCTCACACATACCTGAGCTGTGTTTTCTCATTTCTTAGAGCTATTTTTACACCTAGCCTCCAGTTTGCTTTCTTATAAAGGATGGTCATTGCTGTTCAGCTGTTTTTTGACTTTTACGTCTATTTGTTCTGTTTTATTATTACCAGCTTTTGTTGTTTCCAAATTGGCGTTGTATGCTTTGCCCTCAAACTAAATGCTTCTGTGAAACCTATTTTTAGCATGTACACTGCATATTGAAAGCTTTCAGGTGCATTTAAGGTTTCCACATTTTATGTTTCAGATTCATCTGAAAATGATTGTCCTTTGTTTTCTTGGTGATATTTCTCAAATCATTGTTATGTTGAAATGTAAAGCCCTAGTCTGAGCTCTGAGATAAACACTCTGAAAAAGGTATTCATTCAAGATAACTTTATATTTTCCAACATTTAAACTTTTTTTTCACCCAATTCTGTGTCCCAGAGTAACATCTCCACAGCAAGATGCTGCCACCACCATGTTTGACTGTAGGAATGGTATCAATGAGGTGATACGCAGCCCTGATTTACATGCTCGGGATTGGTCTCCCAATCATATTGTCTTTGTTTAATCAGAGGATTTATCTTCTAATGGTCTGAGAAACAGTGATTCAGCTTTTTCGCAGGCTCCCAGTTGGCTGTCATTTGCCCTTTACTTCCATCCGGTCAAAAGTCACTTAATTTTGGTTTTTGAGAGGGAAACGCTCTGATTTTATGACTTTGTACAGTAACTGCTGCTAACACAACATCATTGGACAGCTCAGCCTACATGGAGGAAAAGACTAACCCTTAGTTCTGTTATGTCAGTTAACAAATGTCTGCACTAGCAAACATAATCATGAATGACTGTGGGCAGCAGCCAGTTCAGATCTATTGAACTCCCAGACACAGATAGTTATCGTACTATCACCAGACATCTCACTTGTGACCTCCCAATTTAAAGGGCCTCATTAAGACCGCTGGGCCTTTTAGAAGCCCAAGTTGATGAGGCTTTAGCACAATTACTTCTGCATCTTTGTGAACATGTGCAGACATGAAAAAATGGAAGTATAGATTCATTTTCCTATTTCCCATTTTGTAATGCAATATAGTATGTAAAAGTTTGAACACCCCAAATTCCATGTTTTTTTTTTTTTTTACTATTTAAGTAAGTTAATACATGCTCTACAGTGAACTTAAATAGTGCACTGTTCTGGAATTTCAAGTGTACCATATTTATTTTTCTTTCTAAGTTTGAAATATTAGAAAAGGGTCAGAACTCAATCTGACCAGTCTGTCTCAATCAATCAACGGGGTAGTGTTGGCCTAGAGGTTAGGGAGAAGGCTCCTGGATCATGAAGAAGATCATGAAGATCATGGAAATCTGGGACCGGTAGGTTGCGCTGAGATGCCCTTTGAGCAAGATACCGCCCCATCACTGCTTCCTGGGCACTTTAAATAACTGACCCCTGCTGCAACGATGTGTATGGGTGAAATACAGAGGTTGCATTTCGTTATGTTTTGCTGTGCTTCACAATGACAATTACGTTACTTTTAAAGTTTTAGGCAGGTGTGAAAAAATGCTGTAAACAAAGAACGCTTTCAAAAATGGAAGTGTTCATCATTTATTTTCATCAATCAACAAACTGCAGTGAATGAACAAAAGAGAATCTAAATCAGATCAATATTCGGTGTGACCACCCTTTGCCTTCAAAACAGCATCAGTTCTTCAAGGTACACTTGCACACAGTTTTTGATGGAACTCGGCTGGTAGCTTGTTCCAAACATGACTGTGTTTCAACCTCCGTGTGACATCGATGATCATCAGTACCTGTCTGGTAAAACTGGTTGATCACACACCGACTATAATCCTACAGAATCCCTGACTTTGTGCAAGTGTACCTAGAAGAACTGATGCTGGTTTGAAGGCAGTAACGCCAAATATTGATTTGATTTAGATTTTTCTTTTGTTCACTCACTTTGCATTTTGTAAATTGCTAAAAATAAACAATCATTATTAATATTTCTGAAAGCATTCTTTGTTTACGGCATTTCACACCTGCCAGGTTTCACACCTGCCTAAAACTTTTGCACAGTACTGTAGTTACTTTTCAATCTGGGACATCCCTATAAAGTTTACCTTATTTATATCCAAATACCCCATTTAGGTCTTTGTAATAAGTATGTCTTCCCTTACAAGATGCTGCCTGATTTTCATTGGCCAGTTGCCCGGTGTAGTGCTTTATATTGCGACAACACCAATCTCAGAAGACAGCACGCCTCCTCTGACACATATGAAACCAGCCACTGCTTCTGCACATGCTGCACAGTTCTGTCATTCAGTCTAACAGACACCCAATTGCTGGAAATGGAGCTTAGCCATGTGGGGACAGACAGACCCTGCTGTCACACAATCTGAACCCAGCTAGTTATGTTCCCATGAACCTCCAATCACTGAAGCATATGGCACAGCTGGGCTTTGGATCTAAATCTCAGGGGTAGCTCCAGTATAACGCATATCAGATTTGCTTCTTGAAAAGAAGACTTTCTAAGATTCATCAGTAATTTTCCTCTGATGTTTTGGGTCTTAATGCAGCATCAATGTCCCAGTAAAACCACTCATCCCTCAGATGAACATTAGAATGAAAAAGCTTTCATTTGAAAGTTTCTTTACATATTGAAACATCTGTCAGGAGTGGTGACTTTTTGCCACTTGTGAAAGTTATGTCACGTTATACTTTTGAGTAAATTCGATTAATTATTCAGTACCTTCGAACACTAATGGGTGGTTTGTGCCAACAAGGATTAAATTAAGCAGAGTTTAGGGCTATTAAGGTTTGTTAAATTAGGTCCTGTTTTTAAAATGGCTTAATTGATTTTGCAGGCAAAGAAATCTATCAGACATTTAAACAGCCTACCATTATTTGACCCAGCTTGATATCAAGATGATCATGGATGAGCTCAGCCCTGAAAAGACAGCTTTAAATATACATTAAATATGCTGCTACATTTGCAGCTGATTTTGGATTCATTTCAAGTTCACAAGCAAGCACCAGTCATGCATGTCATGTTGTTTAATGCAGGAATGTTAAATAGGTTTCTGCTCACTTTACACATGTTTAATAACTTGCTAGTTTTGCTGGTGCAATTTGCTGGTTTTATCGGAAAGAACTTGTTCGCAAATGAATGATCCATAAGTGCTTTGTTTATATAATATTTATACTGTGCATTCATAACATCCAAACAGTCCGACACACAACTGAACCAACACCAGGAGCTAAGCCTCTCCATAGAGCTGACTGGTGGGGAAATTCTGGAACATATAGCCAATTTTCAATCACTGCAGTTGTATCAGCTTCTGTATGTCTCAAAAGATTTTAGAGTGTGTCAGCATCAGGGCTGTGGAGATCTAGTGCTTAGTGACAAGGCCCCAGGATTGGAAGGTAGTGGGTTCGAATCCCAAACCTGTAAGTTGCCCTGAGATACCCTTGAGCAATGTACCGGCTCCATCACTGCTTCCCGGGTGCTGGACATAGCTACCCCATGCTGCACGTTGTGTATGGGTTAAATGCAGAGAATGCATTTCGTTGTGATGTGCTCCGCCATGTTTCACAATGACGGTCACTTTCGCTTTTGCTTATGCCCATTCAGCAGAGCATTTGTAAGGTTAGGCACTGATGTTGGGCAAGAAGCCTTGTCTTGCGATCTCCATCCTTGTCCATCCCAATAGTCTTGATTGGATTGCGGTCAGGGCTAAAAACATGTCCGTTAAGTTTTTCCACACCAAACTCAAACACAAAGGTCATTTCAGACCTTGTTTTGTGCAGTGAAGGTGTGCTGGAACAGGAAAGGGCTTTTCCCAATATGTTACAAAATAGTTGGAAGCTTAAACTGTCCATTAAGAATCTTAAGAATGAAGTTTCTCTTGACTGGAACTAAGGGGCCATTTTGAAAAACATTACTATTGATCTACACTCCCCCAAATATTACAGTTGGGACAGTGCAGTCAGGCATGTAATGTTCTCCTGGCATCCAAGCCAGACCATTAGACTGCAAATCAGAGAAGCAGGGTTTACCTCTCTACAGAGCAGGTTTCCACTGCTCCAGAGTCCAATGGCAACATGCTTTACTTGACTCCATACAATGCTTGGAATTGGACTTGGCACAGAAACTCATTCCATGACGATCTCAGTGCACGAAATGACGACAACATTAGAGATGACAATTTCTAGACATTACAAGCCTCCACACTCTGTTCATCTTTGCAATAGTATCAATAACAATTGACCAGGGATTACCTAGAGAGGAAAATACATTTCCTGGACCTATTGCAAAGGGTGGTATCTTTTGGTAGTACCACACATAAATTCTCATAAATATTTTTGTCATCTTGGAAGTTGATAACTTACATAGCCAACTATCATTTGAATATATTCTGCCACAGGAAATTCCAACAGCAAACTGCTGAGGCTATGAAACGTATGTTTGGAGATAGAGCCATGTAGCCCAGATCTAATCAAACCCCCACATATAGCAATGTGTAGGAGTTGAACGACTCCCAGCGTTTGTTCCAGCACTGTGTCTGTTTCGCATTGCTCTTCCTATTTTTTGTCTACAACATCTAGAACATTTTGCTGAATTTTCTTTGCCTTAAAAGCTGATTTGTTTTGCAGTCTTGTCTTGCTGCTGAGTTCAGAGTCATACTATTCAGACCCCTGGTGCAGCATGCTGGGATGTAGACGTCTACAATATTTGAACGACCTCTCTAGAAAAGTTGTTAGCATTTATTCATCTTTTTTTTCACCTGAAAGGTCAAGAGGAGCACAGGAACTATGTCAGCTATAGAAATGAATCTATTTGCATTCTTGCATTATTATTTATCAAACAGAATTAGCCAGGTATGTCTGGTAAGGTAAGGTTTGTGCTCTTTAATATAAATGTGTTTTAATTCCATTAAGCACATCATCTGCTTCCAACATTTTGGTCACGTGTGGTTTTCAGCTGCACATTGTTGCTCACTAAACACGTTTGTAAATATTGTGAGAATGCTATGCAGATGTTAGCAGGAAGATGCACACTTGAGTGTTAAATAGCTGTAATCACAGGCTTGATTGCATTACTGATGTATGCTAACAAAGGTGGGGATGTGTGACTGCATGAACAACCAGCAATCATTTGATTGTGGCCTACTCTCAGTGCTGAATACACATCTTGGCTGCTTTTGCAAAAAAGGATTTGTTAACGGATGCGTTAGTATGTTTGGGTTGATCCTTAAAAGGGACATTTGATGGTGAATGATGGCCCAATCAGAAGTATTTAAGAAAAGGTTGTTTGTAGGGTGGATTGTTTTTTTTGGTTTGTTTTTTTTCTGATTTAGCAACCTTAAAAATAATGGTGCCAGAAGGGGTTGCCATAGACGTTTTCTTACCCCCGATGTCGGTAACAACCCAAGCAATCCACACATGCAAAGAAATCAAAATAATTAAGGCCATGCGTGCTTATTTTCCCCACTGTATGTGTTTGTACAAAGAATCTCCCCGCAATTCTATTAGCTGAAGGGCCTGTATCTTAACATTTTTATTGTGTAATGTTTTCTCTAAGCTCCACTTGTAATATTTAACTGTGTTCCAAAAACAGGCATGATTCATATTTTTGTGAACATTTTCTAACCTCTCATTATCCACCAGATTTAATTGCTGTGCCCCCAAAAACATGAAGAGGACATGTAAAATCCACACAGAAACAACCTCACCAGGGAATCAAACTCAGGACCTTTTCGACGTCAGGCAACCCACTGCACCACTTTGATCACTAAAAAAAGGGTGAATTCTAAACAGGCTGTTTTTGTTACATAATGCATTGCATAGACTGTGGAGCAGAGGTGCCACAAGTACACAATTTAGCAAAGTCATGAGCTGCAGATCAGGCAGAATCAGGACAAGCAGAAAAGAAAGAAAGATTAATTTAACTATTCAGGAGTAGCCTCCCTTTCATGGTTTCATCATTGTGTCTGGTTAGAAATTGTTATAAGCTTATGGGTTGCGTTATGTCTGTTCTGCACAATATGCATGAATACACCAAGGGATTATTATTTCTATGTATTGTCCGTTTAGTTTGAAATCTGTTTTGATGCCAGGAAGATGATGCAAATATACAAATACATTAACAAACCTGTTTAGAAAATATAAGGAGTCTAAAGTACAGATACTTCATGTTAAAGTATAGGGGGAAAGGAAAAAGTAATCTGAAATATAATTGCCCTCTTAAGTACTCTTAAGTACAAAACAAAGTGTCTGTACTTCATTACTGCCCATCTCTGGCAGGGAGTGGATGGTACTGTTAAACACTGTTAAAGTACTACATTAAATTATTTTCTTTCTTTTTTCTTTTTTTTTTAAAGCTGCATTTCCATCACACAGCCCCTTTAAAGGTCAAGGCATGAACCATTTAAGAACCTTTTTCTATGATTGTATGAATGAACCTTGTTTTGAACCTTCGCTATTGCGAGAACACTCCTGATTTGAATCACTACTTAAACTTTTAGACCCAAAGCCTTTCCCCTTAAAAGTTGATGTGATTTGTGAAGAATATTTATTTTCTAAATGTAGGCCAATGCAATCACAGTGAATCCTGTTGTGGTTTAACAGGCTTTTGAGAGCAGGGAATCTGTTGAAAAAAAAGTGCGTAGCACTGGTCCAGAACCCATCTGCAAATGGAGACTTTTTTTTTTGGTCAAATACTCACAACACTTGCCTTATACATTACCATCCTGCCTCATCTCTAATGGTCCATAGAGGGACACCTGAAAAAAGCGGGGCAAGGTCTAATGGAGAACTCTGGCCCTCCTACGTTTGCATATAAATAGTCTCATTCACGTCAGACTCTCCCTGTTTCCCTCCAGTACATCTGCAGTTGCCTGAAAACAAATGGACCCCCACCCCTGCGCACTTCTCTTTGATTCCATGGCTATGCTCTCGTCACATGCTGGTCAGATATCATGCATTCGCCTGCTGAATAGACGCTCGCCGAGAAAGGACAGCTCAGCCTCAAGATAGGGCTCCTCCTCAAGCATGATTCAATGAATACAGTGAGGGAACTTGGGCTTGTGCATGTCGCCTTCAATTACACAGCTCCATTAAGATAGGACCTTCTTGTGCTGGTTTTAAAAGGGGAGAAGTAGCCGTGCGCCTCATTTTTGACAGGAGATAACAGCCCTTGCTGCCATCTTTGCATTCTGTTTTCCTGACTGTAATCCCAAATAGCTCAGAGCCGCCACTGAGTGGGAGCACTTTTTTTTCCCCTCGCAGCTGATGCTAGCAGGCTTGGCATTTTTCAACAGATGGTTCTCAAATATTCCCCAACCCCACCCCACCCCACCCCCCCCCCATCATCTCCAGTTCCTCCTACCAGACATCACTTGTTTGTTTTCTCTCAATCTCAAAGCAGTATTATCCCCTCCCAACACACCCACACCACAGGTATTATAACCTTCTGCTGTCACCTGTGTTTTGGGCACTGGTGAACCATGACATTTGTATCGCTACACCCAAGCTACTTCTTTTTTTCAGTCCGCTCACCAACATGGAAACCCTGGCATTGATTCATGGAGGCAGCTGCTTTGTCTGACGACGGCAAGACAGATCCTCACCATCTTAACATTGACTGGTTAAGAGCATGAGGAAGAAGGGGCCAGATGTGAACAGCTGTACATTAGCTATTCGGTTCTTCTTCGCGCACAGACACATCACTCATCCTCACTGTCATCCACAGCCCTAAACTCCCCTTACCAAATGTGTCATGGCTGTCCGAGTGTATAATTGAGTGTTTGGCCTACAGAACAGAACAGGCAATCTAGCACAGGTTTCAGCAGGGCCAATCAGTCAGCTAGACTCATGCTTCAGGCCTACCTGTCACTTGGTGGAAATCAAGGATGGAAAAGAAATGCATTTAACACAGTATTGCAGCATTAGTTCTGATACACAGGCTCAAGCTTTTAGGTTTTATTCATTCATTATTAACATGCTGCACCCAGAATTTAGATCATTTTATTAGATGGCACATAAAAAGGCTTCTTCTTCTTCTTTCTTTTTACCATCAATAAAAGTAGGGTCCAAGAACCCACTGGGGTCCATGACAAAAAGCTTGTGTTATTATTTTAAATGCATTGATGTGAGATGGGACTTTTGCCACATTTATAATAAAGGTAACCCATTGTTCTCCAACCAATAGTCCTATTGAAGGCATGCATTGAAGGATTCAGCATAAAGAATCATCTTGAGGTCAGCAATGCTTTTAAGTCCAAATGTAATCTAGCTATGTAGCTTCAAGCTTAGCTGACATTTTAGGTACCCTGGTTTCCTTACTGTTTCCTTGCTCTTTGCAAGACCTTGCTGGCTTGTACAAATTATAGATTTCAGTTTGGGGGGGATGGGGGGAATGTACGAATTGTGCTCTATTTGTAAAGAAATGTAAAGTGTATGGATGATCATAAATATGCACAGAAAAATATTTTAATTTTGATAATTGTGATAATTGAGTTTATCACAAGAAAAATATAAAATTGCTCAGTCCTGGCAAAACACTTGCTAATTTGTCTGCTATGTGTGCTTTTTATAAATGGATAACCCTCAAAGACAAATCCTTAAACTGCTACATATTTGCATTATACAAATGTTTGCCATGTGGTGGCCCAAGGATCTTTTTTCCTGTTGGAAAGGACCCCTGGCTTAAGAGCAGACGATAGGATCCATTTCTCAAACAAGCAAGCAAACAATTAGCAGTAGGTCTCCTTGAGCAACACTTAGGAGTTAGGAGTGATGTTTGATTTTTGTAAAAATTAATTCACTGATTCTCTCCTTTGTCATCACTCACGTATTCTGATAGGCAGCACAGACCACAGCACTTGCTAATGAGAGATAGTTTTGGTCATTAGTGTGCTGGAGCCCGATCGTATGCCCCTCCTCTCGGTTTGAAGTTTATGATGTGTGCTGCTTCTCTTCATTTGCTAAGGAATAATTGGTGCAGCACATTTGTATTCTCCAGCCTTATTAAGGGTTTGAGCTGGATTTCTCTGTTGAACTTCCTCATAACTTTGAGTGAACCATTCCAGTTCTTTCACCTTCCTCGAAGAAGAGACAGAAAATAAACTATACATTTTAGTTTGTTTTGCCTTACCACACACAGTAACAGTTTAATGCTCTGATATCCAGAAATGCATCCTGCGGCATGAAATTTGCTTGCATGCTGCTATACCATTCTAGAATGGGAATGAACCCTGAGCTGTTTGTCCACTTGTCACTTGTAACCACACAATATCAGAATCTAATTTCCCCCTGCAGAAATATACAGAAGTGAAAATAAATTAATCGGTACTTTAGGTCTGGCTGCCTGGTTTACAATTGGAAGAGGTGTAGAAGAATAATGCAGATGTTTGACATGTATGGATAAAGACAATGATGGTCACAAAGGCATCATATAATGCTTGGAGTTGATGGGCCTCTCTGATGTTCAAAAATGTCATGTATGTGACAGTGCACTGCATGTGCAGTTCTGCAGTATAGTTCCAGCTCTGAAACTGATCAAATCATGTCTGAAACTGTTCTACAATATTTGATCCACATATGGCTGCAAATCAGTCAATAATACATGCAATAATCTTTACACTGTCTGCTCAATTATTAGAGTATTTTAACCATTTTGAGCAACTCCAAGCTGTATAAACTTGAATGCTAATTTGATTTCAGCCGATTAGGTGATGAGTATTTGTCTGTTGAGATGAGAGTGACTCTTGATAGACCAGATGAATGGGCCTGTGGCTGGATCAGTAACAGTTACAGAGCTCCACTTCTGCTCAGATGCTAGCAAGGTGGAGATGGGATGCTGGTATGGTCTGGTATAAGATGAGCTAGTTGGACCTTTTCGGGTTGAAGATGGGCTCAAAATCAACTCCCAAACCTGCTGCCAGCTTTTAGAAGACACTTTCTTCAAGCAGTAGTTTAGGAAAAATCTGCACCTTTCAAGAAGTCACACCAACTGGGACATGTTTAGGGAGGCTGTGACCTACAGCGGCTCCATCAATCTGGAGGAGTACACAGCTTTGGTGACTGGCTACATCAGCAAGTGCATTGATGATGTTACTGTCTCCAAGACCATCATCTCACGACCCAACCTGAAGCCATGGCTGACTGTGGAAGTGCGCAGACTCCTGAGAACCTGGGACAAGGCCTTCAGTTCAGGGGACGAGGCTGCCCTGAGAACAGCTGGGGCAAACCTGTCTTGGGCCATCAGAGCAGCCAAGTGTGTTCACGCACAAAGAATGCATGGCAACTTCAAGAACACCAATGAAACACAACGCATGTGGCAGGGCATTCAGGCCCTCACCAACTACAGGACATCTTCACCTGCCTATGACAGTGAGACCTCCATCCCAGATGCACTGAACCGCTTCTACGCATGGTTTGATGAGGTGAACACGGCAATGTGGAAGAACATCCCTCCCCCTAATGACCGGGTTCTCTGTCTGACCACGGCTGAGGTGAGATCTCTGCTGAGAGTCAATCCACGAAAAGCTGCTGGTCCAGACAACATACCTGGTCGTGTGCTCAGAGGTTGTGCAGAAAAGCTGGCAGATGTTCTCACCAACATCTTCAACATCTCTCTGAGCACCACTGTTGTCCCAAGGTGCTTCAAGTCCTTCACCATCATCCCTGTGCCAAAGAAATCATCCTACCTACCATCCTACCTCCTACCTAAATGACTATCGTCCCGTCGCACTCACACCTGAAGTGCTTCAAGAGGCTGTTCATGAGGCACAAAAAGACTCAATTCCTCCCTCACTGGACCCCCTGCAGTTCGCTTATCATCCCAACCACTTGCCACTTGTGGGCAGCGGTGGCCTAGTGGTTAGGGCGTTAGCCACATGATCGGAGGATTGGGGGTTTGAACCCCTTCCCAGTAGGTTGCCCTGAGGTACCCTTGAGCAAGGTGCCGTCCCCATCACTGCTCCCCGGGCGCTTTCAATAGCAGCCCACTGCTGCACATGTGTGTATGGGTGAAATGCAGAGAACAAATTTCCCATTCGTGGGATTATAAAAGGATGATTATTATTATTATTATTACAAATGATGCAATCTCCACCACCCTCCCTCTGGCCCTTTCTCATCTGGACCGAAAGGACAGTTACGTCAGAATGCTGTTCATTGACTTCAGTTCAGCATTCAACACCTCAGTATTCAGCATCTGAGTGAGAAGCTGAGGCTGCTGGGCCTGAACACCTCCATCTGTAACTGAATCCTGGACTTTCTGACTGGGAGACCCCTGTCAGTCAGAACCGGAAGCATCACCTGCAACAGCATCATGCTGAACACAGGGGCCCCTCAAAGCTGTGTGCTCAGCCCACTGCTGTTCACACTGATGACCCACGACTGTGCAGCCAAACACAGCTCCATCCACATCATCAAATTTGCTGATGATACAACCGTGGTGGGTCTGATCAGCGGTAGCAACAAGGTGGCTTACAGAGAGGAGATACAACAGCTGACGGACTGGTAGAATCAACAACCTCTCTTTGAATGTCGGCAAGACTGGAGAGATGGTTGCTGATTTCAGGAGACCACTCTACTCTAAATATCAATAGCTCACATGTGGAGTTGGTCCAGAGTACCAAATTTCTTGGTGTTCACATATCCAACAACCTTACGTGGACCCTCAACACCAGCTCCATCACAAAGAAAGCCCAGCAGTGTCTCTACTGCCTGCACAGACTAAGGAGAGCCCATCTTCCACCACCCATCCTCACCATCTTCTACAAAGGAACCACTGAGAGCATCCTGAGAAGCTGCATCACTGCCTGGTACATGAACTGCAACATCTTAGACCGCAAGTCCCTACAACGGGTAGTGAGAACAGCTGAGAAGATCATCGGTGTCTCTCTGCCCTCTGTTCAGGACATTTCACCCCTCGCTGCATCCGCAAAGCAACCAGCATTGTGGATGATCCCTCCCACCCATCCCACACTCTCTTCTCCCTCCTGCCATCCGGGAAACGGTTCCATAGTCTACAGGCCTCCACTACCAGGGTGGGGAAACAGTTTCTTCCCCTTGGCCATCAGACTTCTGAACCGTAAATGACTCTTCAATAACCTCCCAGCTCTGTAATTTTCTTGTTTATACATTGATCACCATTTATGCACATAGCCACCTTACTGTTATTTATTTATTTTTGCACTCCACCCTTTTTTTTCTGAACAATGTAAAAATGCTGCGCATCATCATCTTGTTATTCTGTGCAGTCTAGATACAACACTACTGCTGTTATAATGTTCAATAATACTGCTGCTTTGTTTCACAATACTGCTGCTCTCTGTCAGATGAATGCCCTGTCTGTTGTCCTGTCTGTTGTTGTCTCCCCATAACCTGTCTGTACTGTTTGTCTTGTCTGCACTTGTTTTGTCTTGTGTTTTATGTTGTGTTTGATGTCGCCTTATGTGTAGCACCAGGGTCCTGGAGGAACGTCATTTCGTTTCACTATGTACTGTGTAAATGGCTGAAATGACAATAAACTACTTGACTTGACCTTTTTGAACAGTGTCTGGGAGGCTGTGGTTGCTGCTGCACAAAAAGTTGATCGGCAACAAAACCAGAAACTCTCCATGAATGAAGGGCTCATGACTTATTGAAATGAAGAGTGGCTGTACTGATCAAAGATTTTTTTTTTTTGAAATGTCAGAAATGTTTATTTGTAAATTTTGAGATGTTATTTTCAATTTAACAAATTAAAAAGTGAGATGTGAAAATTTTCATTTTCATTTAGTTTAATTGGTACAATTCTGCACTTTAATCGGTGCCTAATAATTGTGCACACATATGTATCCCCTGAGAAAGTTCAAACTCACATTCCTTTGCAAAACATTCAGGTTTCAGGGTTATTGACATTTTGAATTGACTGCATTTATTCCAAAATCATCATCTTTTTCTTTCGGCTGCTCCCATTTAGGGGTCACCACAGTGGATCAACCGTCTCCATTTTCGGTCCTCTGCATCTTCCTGCTTCAAACCAACCACCTGCATGTCTTCTTTCACCCCGTCCATAAACCTCCTCTTTTCCTCTTTCCTGGCAGCTCATCCTCCTTCCAATACTCTTTCCAATCCTCATCTTCAACATCATTCATTCATTCTCTGGACATGTCCAAATCAACGCAACCTTGCTTCCAGAACTTTGTCTCCAAAACGTCTAACCTGAGCTGTCCCTCTAATATACTCATTTCTAATCTAGTCTATCCTCGTCACACCCAATGAAATGGGTGCTGCACCAATCTTAGTTTAACTCTGACATCTCCAGCTCCGCCTCCTGTCTTTTCGTCAGTGCCACTGTCTCCAACCCATACAACATAGCTGGTCTCACTACTGTCCTGTAAACCTTCACTTTTACTCTAGCTGGAATCCATCAAATCACTCCAGCCACTCTTCTCCACCATTCCAACCTGCCTGCACTCTCTTCACCTCTCTTCCACACTCGCCATTACTCTGAACTGTTGATTCCAAGTATTTAAACTCCTCCAACTTTGTCACCTCTACTCCCTGCGCCCTTACCACTCCAATTTCCTCCCTTTCATTAACATTCATTTATTCTGTCTTTGACCTACTCACTACTCAAGCTGCTCCCTACTCTCACTGACCTTGTCAGTCAACCTGTCCATTACTATTGCAAACAAGAATGGGCTCAGCGCTGATCCTTGATGTGATCTAACCTCTACCTTAAATGCATCCATCACTCCCACTGCAGATCTCACCAGTATCACACTGCCCTCATACATATCCTGAACTACTCTCACATACTTCTCTGTAACACCTGACTTTCTCTTACAAAACCACAACTCCTCTCTAGGCACCCTGCCATATGCTTTCTCCAAATCCACAAAGGCACAATGCAGCTCCTTCTGACCTTCTCTGTACTTCTCCATCAACACCCTCAGAGCAAACATTGTATCTGTAGTGCTCTTTCTCAGCATAAAACCATACTGCTGTTCACTGATCCTCACCTCTTTTCTTAACCGAGCTTCCACTACTCTTTCCCGTAACTTCATGCAGTGGCTGATCAACTTTATCCCTCTGTAGTTACTATAGTTCTGTGCATCATCCTTATTCATCACTCTTAATTGGGGCAGCGGTGGCCTAGTGGTTAGGGAGTCGTCCCCGGATCAGAAGATTATGGGTTCAATTCCCTCACCAGTAGGTTGCCCTGAGGTACCTTTGAGCAAGGTACTGTCCCCATCACTGCTGCACGTGTGTGTATGGGTGAAACGTAGAGGTTTGTTTTCATTGTGTTGTGCTGTGCTGCGTTTCACAATGACAAGGGTAGTCACTTTCAGTTTCTTTATTCTTAAAAATCGGTACACTTTGTGTCCATTCCTCAGGCATCCTCTTACTTTCCAAGATTGTGTTAAACAATCTGGTCAGAAACTCAACTGCCATCTCCCCTAAACATCTCCATGCTTCCACTGGTATGTCATCCAGACCAACAGCCTTTCCATTCTTCATCCTCTTCATCGCTGCCCTTACTTCCATCTTGCTTATTTTCTGCACTTCCTGGTTCACTATCCTCACATCATCCAATCTTCTCTCTCTCTCATTTTCGTCATTCATCAGCCCCTCAAAGTATTCCTTCCATCTGCTCAACACGCTCTGTTCACTTTTGAGAATGTTTCCATTTCTATCCTTTATCACCCTGACCTGCTGCACATCTTTACCAGCTTTATCTTTCTGTCTATCCAATCAGTCCTTTTCTCCCTCTTTACTGTCCAGCCTCTCATACAATTCACCAAACACCTTATCTTTGGCCTTCACCACTGCTTTCTTCACCCTGCAGTACATCTCCTTGTACACCTGTCTACTTTCTTCATCTCTCTGTCCCATGACTTCTTTGCCTCCCTCCTCTTCTGTACACACTCCTGTGCTTTTTGTTCCACCACCAGGTTTCCTTACCCTCCTTCTTCCTTCCAGATGTCACACCAAGTACATTTCTAGCTGCCTGCCTTATCACTTCTGCAGTAGTTTTCCAGGAATCCGGTAGCTCCTTAACACCTCCCAGTGCCCGTGTTAACTCCTGCCTGAATTCCATCTTGCAGTCCTCCTTCTCTAGCTTCCACCACTTGATCCTCGACTCTGCCCCCACTTTGCTTCCCTTCTTGATCTCCAAGGTCATCCTACAGACCACCATCCTATGCTGTTCAGCTACACTCTCCCCTGTCACTACTGTGCAGTCTCCAATCTTCTTCAGACTGACCCTCCTGCAAAGGATATAATCCACCTGTGAGCATCTTCCTCCACTCTTATATGTCACTCTGTGCTCCTCCCTCTTCTTAAAATAAGTATTAACTACAACCATTTCTATCCTTTTAGCAAAATCTACAACCGTCTGACCTTCAGCAGACCTCCCTACCTTCAGCAGACACCATTCCTACCAATCACCTCCTCATCACCTCTATTCCCTTCACCAACATGACCATTAAAATCTCCACCAATCATCACTCTCTCTCCCCTGGGTACACTCTCTATCACTTCATCTAACTCACTCCAAATTTTTCTTTCTCTTCCATATCACAACCAACTTGTGGAGCATAAGCACTAACAACATTAATTATCACACCTTCAACTTCCAGCTTCAAACTCATCATCCTCCCTGACACCCTCTTCACTTCCAAAACACTCTCCACATACTCTTCCTTCAGGATAACACCTACTCCATTCCTCCTTCTATCCACACCATGGTAGAACAATTTAAACCCTCCTCCAATACACCTGGCCTTACTACCCTTCCATCTAGTCTGTTGCACACACAAAATCCCAACCTTCCTTCTCTTCATCATATCAGCTCATTTTCTACCTTTATGAGTCATGCTGCCAACATTCAATGTCCCTACCCTCAGATGCCCTTCCTGACGTAACCCTCCCCCTTTATCCGGGCTTGGGACCGGCACAAAGAAATACACTTGCTTGTGCATCGCTAGTGGCTGGGTTCATCAATTCCAAAATGAATCCCCAAAATACTCACTTGCCTAGTAATTGTGCACACTGTGTAATCATCACGTGCTTAAGAAAAACAAACATTGCTTGATAAGCTATTGAGCTTATTTTTTTATAGTTATTTTCTCAACATTGCATTGTGTCATTTTGTATTCTGTTCATGATTTGAATGCAATTAGAAAAATTGCAAAGATGCAATAAAATTTTGTCATTACCAGTAAGTGCAGAAGTCATGGCAGATGCCTAACAATTTATCTTAGATGCTAATTTGTCATGACATAAAATATTGTTGATATCGGTCACAACTATGGGAATTATAAAGGAATTATTGGACATAATCCATCATGACAACTCATGAGTGCATATGAATATGCATATGAGTGCACAACAGCTTACACATGGTTGTGTGTTATTTCAGCGTTATATCATATGGTTAGTAGTGGGGCAACTAGGTTCCAGGAATGGAAGGTCATGGGTTCAAATCCCAGACCAGTAGGTTGCCCTGAGGTACCCCTGAGCAAGGTACCATTCCCATCACTGCTCACTGGGTGCAGGATGTATGGCAACCCCCTGCTTCACATGGTGTGTTGGTAAAATGCAGAGAAGTAATTTCATTGTGGTTCACTGTGTGCTGTTGCGTGTTTCACGGTGACAAGTTGTCACTTGATATAAAGCTATATCAAAATATTTCAGTAGTGTTAATATTTATTTGTAGGTTTTCATGGTATGGTCTGTCTGTTTATGCAGAGTATGCAGAGAGTTATGAAGATGTGTTAAATATTGTAATAAAAAATACAACCATTTCTCAGAATGAAACAGAAAAATTTATTGACTAGACATTTCAAAGCACAATCCTATTTTAGATGGATATAAGAGTGGTGTTTACAACCTCAGGCCTGGGAGAAGCCTTGGGTGATATTGAGGGCTAGCAGGTGTCTGATATGTGAATACAAGCTGATGATTGTTTTGCCAATGTAGCTAGCCACAGATGGAAGGACTGTATTCAGAGTTATAGGTTTTCTTGTTTTTTTTTTCAACTTTCTTTCAGTTGATCTCTACTCCCTTGAATAGAATTGTCAAACACTTGCCTTGCTGAATTATTCATGTGGATAATTTGAAGTTCTTTCTTTCCTTCCCACCCTCCAAAGGAGAAATAGCCATTTGTTAGAGAAGCGTATTATTTAGAAGAGCTGAATGTTGAGAAAGCATTTGACCCAATTAAGGGGCAACTTGTGCCAGCTTGTTTTCAAGTTGTCACACAGATTACTAAAAAAGGTCTGAGTATGAGTGTGTTTTTAATGGGATTTTAATCTCTGTCTCTCTGAGCTGCCGCAGGGAAGCCTTTCCAGTCATCAAGGTCATCTTCGTCTGTAGCTTCAAGTATGTGACACAGTAGATGTGAACTCCTGATAGACCAAGATTTAGAGGTGGCTGCTAGACCAGAGATTGGTGTTGCAGAGCACCACATCCAGCCATGATCTCACATGGCCTGAGGACAATGGCCCTGGCCTTAAGAAAAGGTGGCCAGGGAAATCAATGAAACAGTTCATAGCCTTAGTGTTGCAAAGTCAAGAACATAAAGTCCTGCAAAACTTCCATGCATTTTGTGATGTTTCTGGTTTCATTTGTCGCAGCTTTTTGGTTTCTGGTGGTAAGTAGAGGTAGTTAGAGAGGGAAAATGTACCAAGATGATTTCTAGCTCACAGAGTCTATTCAAAAGCCTTGGGGCTCTACCAAACTGCAGTCAGTATCAGTACTGTCCAAATGGGCAATGTTCTGGACAGCAGGGAGTCTCAGGGTTGGCCATTCAAAGATCTATGTGCCAGCCAAAGAAAAAGTCCTAGAAAAGACTCACCTTCCTCTCATCTTTACCTCAGTTGCTTGAGTCTACTGTCCCTAATACCTGCCAAGCTTAGAATCCTAATAATCGGTGGCACTGCCTCTTTAGACTTTCTTACAAAAATATGACCTATGGCATAAACAAACCTAGGGCAGATTGGACATGTACAGCACAGCATCTCTGATAGAGTGCACATTTCAGTTCATTCCTAAAGAAAGAGGACATGACCTCCAGAGAAAAGAAGGTGTAAAGTTCATTAGACAGGTTTTCTTTATTTGCACCTAGAGATGAGGGTTGTGTCGGATCATCTAGTGTAAAATCCTGCTGCTGTTCTGACGGTTGTTTTCAACAGAAACATGTGCTGTCGTTTGGTAGGAAAGGATAACTTCTATCTTTTTAATAGTTTTGAGTAGTCAGCCATCTCCTTGGAAGCTTTTTCAGCAGCAGTTTGACAAAAAAACATACTCTGACGTGTATGTGTTGTATGGGAGCCATTGAAGCAAACATTGTGTTTTATTATATATTTTTAAAAATGTACAAATCAAGCTTGGGAATCTGTGTAAATACCAATTACATTACATGAATGCATAAGGTATTTTGCAAGCGCACAAATGTCTTTCACATGAGACCCCTCCAGCTTCTCAGTTGAAGGCAAACTCTGAGGAAATTTTAGCCTCAGTATAGTTATAATGGGAGTTTGCAATATATAAATGAAGAAATAAATAGTGCAAAATGAGGAACAGTTGATTAACATAATTTTCATTTATGGTTTTGTGTTTGTAAAGAAATAAAAGTTACAGTTCCTAAATAGATAAAGTTCAAAGATCCCTAGTGGCTCGGTTCAAAGATCCAATTATAAACTGTGATTTTTGTTTAATTGCAAACAAAATAAACCCAATATATTTCAAGTTTATTTATTTATTTATTTATTTTTTTAAGTGACTACCCTTGTCATTGCGAGGTCACGGCACAGCACACATGAACCACAACGAAATTGGACCTCTGCATTTTACCCATGCACACTCAAACCCGTGCAGCAGTGGGCAGCTATTGAAAGCGCCCGGGGAGCAGTGATTGAGACGGTACCTTGCTCAAGGGTACCTCAGGGCAACCTATTGGGAAGGGGTTTGAACCCCGATCCTCCGATCATGCAGCTAACGCCCTAACCGCTAGGCCACCGCTGCCCCACCGACCTCTGCATTTAACACACGTGCAGCAGTGGGCAGCTATTGAAAGCGCCCGGGGAGCAGTGATGGGGACGGTACCTTGCTCAAGGGTACCTCAGGGCAACCCACTGGGGTGGGAATCGAACCCACAATCTTCCGATGCGGGGCCAACTCCCTAACCACTAGGCCACCGCTGTCCCATTTAATGTGTTAATATGCATACATCCCTGCATTTCAGGCCTGCAACACATAACATGTTAGATGAGAGGTAAAAATTTGCATATTGATACATTCAACTGATTTCTCATACCTTTGTTGACAAACTGGAGATCCTTATCCCATCTTTACTCCTCAAAGAGTGTTTGCATATTTTTCCCTCTGCAGTACATAATATCATTGAGTGAATCAAGGAATCTGGGGGAATTTCAGCACATAAATGGGCAAGGGCACAAGAATAAGATGAACACCTTTGAGTTCTCATCCCTCAGATGTAATTTCATCAAGTATTTGCAATCATTGATAGCTGATAGGTCTTCCTGGGCATAGGATTACTTTGGAAAAGTATTGTCAAGCACTACAATATGATATTACATTCACAAATTCTACATAAAACTTTAATGTGCATATTAGAAACCCTGTGTCGACCATGTCCAGAAGTTGCGTCAACTTGGCTCAGAGGTGTATGTGTTGGGCTTTCACACAGTCAGTTATTAGTTTAAAAGCCAAGGTCTGTGATTGTATGTTTTTGTGTCAGTGGTCTTGCCAATGGTCATTTCCCCTAGTTGGTGGCAGCATTATTGCAGGAAGGTACACTGAGATTCCAGAGTAAGTGAAAGTGGAGCAGTGTTGAGGACAGTACCTTGCTCAGAGGAACCTCAGGGCAACCTACTGGTGCAATATGGATTTAAACCCACACTGTTCCGATCCTAGGGCCTAGTCCTTAACCGCTAGGCCACCGTTGCCAACATATTCTGTCTTCAATAGGACATTTTTCTAGGGTGTGTCCATGTATTTTTCAACCAAATACCAAAACAAAACCACATTCTGCATGCATTACAAAGGCATGACTGCAGAAGGAAGGGTGTACTGGGCTGGCCTGCATTTAGCCCTGTCCTGTCCCCAACATGGGATCTGTGGAGAATTCTGTAATTGAATAACTTGACAATGATGGTTTTATACTGTTGCGCAATATAATAAGTGTTTGCGGGAAGAATGGTCCAAAAAACACCTGAAATGCTCTTCCTTCTTTTGTTGTAGCCCTTTTTTTAGTTTTGCAAATACAGCTCTCACATTCTATGTTTTGAGATTGTAAAGACCTAAAGCAGAAGTTAGCCAAAGGCACAATCAGATCAGAGACCTTCAGAAACAATGATTTGCCAAAACCAAAAATATCAACCCAAAATTCAGGATGAAAGAGTAAGACAAAATTATCTCTATCACAGTGTGACCACATGGCCAGTAGCTGTAGGAAGCAGCAGATTGCTGTGGCATTATTTCTTAATACCTATTTCAAAATAATTTGCTTTTATATAGTTTCCGTCTCTTTAGGATCCAGTACTTTGGCCTGCAGTTATTCCCTTCCAAAAAATTGAAAAACCTAAAAGCACATATGTTCACACTGGCAGTTAACAGACCATTTCCAGCAGACACCTGAGCTTCCTTTTTACCCGTTTGAATCTGCATCGGTTTGAGCCAAGAGTTTGCTGAAGGGCAATCAGTCACCAAAACAGATGTGTTTGCATGTTGCACATAATGCAGAGCACTAATCTCACAGCCTGCTGTGGCGTTACCCCCTGCTGTCCCGAGCGGCAATGACAAACCATGTGCTGTCCTGCCCTGGGAATAGCCTAAAGAGCTCTCGTGTAGAAGCTGCCACAAACCAGGTCGCCCAATGAGTTACCGACAGCGAGGGCAAATTACTGACTGCCTTGTTATTCATCAGCGGTGAGATCGGTGCATATCAACCCAGTCGAGCAATATTTTGACATGCTGAAGATATTTGATTTGGACTGATCCAGTTCTCAGCCCTTTTCCTCAAAGAGTGGAGTCATGAAGCATGAAAGGCTTTATTGTGTTCTGTGACAATATATAAGGTTTTGCGGTTAAGCAGGTGCCTATAATGTCACAGTATGCAGTCATCACCAGCATACACCAGCAGTGTGAGCTTTACCTAAAACATGTTGTTTTAGAAAAATCTAAATCAAATCAATATTTGGTGTTACTACCTTTTGCCTTCAAACCAGCATCAATTCTTATAGGTACACTTGCACAAAATCAGGGATTTTGTAGGATTATAGGAATAATCCTGCATGTAGGAATGCAATAATCCTAAATGCATGTAGGAATGCATTTTTGAAAGCATTCTTCTTTGTTTACAGCATTTTTTCACACCTGCCTTAAACTTTTGCACAGTACTGTATATACTATTATCTTGACAAGGAATTGATTAGTTAAACAAGGCATGGTTTTGTTTACAATTTTTTTCTTGGGAGAGAGGGGACAGTCCCTTCTCCAATGACTAGGATCACTGCAGTAAAAGCAGAGTTTTTTTCTGAACACGTCACTCCCTCTCTGCTTTGGTTGTATGCGCTGAGCCCAAATCCATCAGTTCTGGGGGACTTTTCTGTCTGATGGGTGAAGGTGGTGGTGATGTGGCTGTGCAGGTGTGCTCTGTGTGGGAGCGTGATGCATGTGGTGTTCTTGAACGCTTCTGCTGAAGAATGGCACTGAAAAAAAACTAACTAAAATGATTTCATCTTACTAATGCAATTACAGCCATTTGAATGAGTTATCTGGTAAAGTGTTTCTAAAGTCAGCGTCCCTTAAACACATTAACATTACTGCTGGAGTCCATCCCAGCTTACACAGGGTGAAAGACGGGGGACACACCCTGGACAGGTCACCAGCCCATCGCAGGGACTGATTTACATATTACAACCTTTAACATATTAAACACTGGAGGACATTAATGGAAAGATTAGGGGAAAGATGTTGGTAAGTTTTTTTTAACAAATTTGTTTTTTTCATACCATGAACAGAATCCTCAAAGGGACTCAACTGTTAGAATCACTTCAGCAAACAGGAAATCAGTGGTCTCTCATTTCCTTTGTAAAAAAATCAGGTTTCAGGTTTTTGGAAATGATTGATCCAGATAAAAATGAATCCTCAAAATAGACCAAGTATAAATGAGACCCAGCAAACCTGGTATAAACTACAGTTAATAGATTACACTGTCAGAGAAGCTTGTTGTTTAGTTCAGAGTCTTNTATATATATATATATATATATATGTTATAGTTAAAGCTTATACCACTGGTATATATATATATATATATATATATATATATATATGTATGTTAAGGCAATCAGTCTGGTTCTAAATTCTGGCGACAGAATGTAAATATTTCATTCCTCCGATTCAGTTCTAGAGCGTCACAACACATCCTGCTATGGCTCAGCTCGAGGCACATTATTAATTTATAGATTCAAAACCCCTCGAATGCTTCCTGTATCTGATATCCTACCTTTGAAAAGTGTGTGCATCTTGGAGCAGCATATGAAGTCCCTGTCTGAATATTGCTTATCATGCTGGCCCACCCTCCACTTCTTGCCCAGAGATAAAGCACAAGAATATGAAATGAGCCAGCCTGCTAGTGGAATCTTGTCTGGCCTCTTTTTTTAACATGTCTTCGCAGTCTGTTGTTAGTTTGAACATTTCCAGTCGCTCGGTTAAGGTGAGACAGATTTGGATCGACCGAACCACAACTTTACCTCGAGGTAGCCCCTCCTTTTTGCTAGGAGCCTTGGCTGGTCATTTTAAATGAATCTGTTGTATTTGATTCGTCCTGCACTGCACAATCAATCCATCAGAGTAAATCTCTGGTCAGCTGTATTGTAGCAAATTCAATGGGAGCTGACAGGGATTATTGAAAGCACATGTCAGTCTCATCCATTGATTGCAAAGCAGGACCATGACGTTGCACGCTGTGGTCATTTTGTATTCTCCTCCCATCATTCTCTCCCCCTCTATCTCTCCTTCTTTTTTCTCCCTGTGTTCTCAGCACAAGCTCCACTGAACTGAATTAATGATGCAGCAAGTGTACATTTCATTTGGGTCCTAATGATCTCTTCCCTTTTCTTCTATTTTTTTTTTTGTTTTTTCTCCGATCTCTTTGTGTGCAGTGATGCAGAGAACTGGTTCTGCATGTGTCCCCCGCTCTACTCAGGCAAGCTGTGCCAGTTCACCGCCTGCGAGCGCAACCCGTGTGCTCACGGCGCCACCTGCATTCCCAAGTCCCAGCTGGAGGCAGTGTGTCTGTGCCCACATGGAAGGCAGGGCCTCCTGTGTAACGAGGGTAGGTCTCCTACTGTGAGTTTGTAAGCAGATGATCATTTAACAGTGTAAATGCAATGGAGAATAGGAAACCATTGCACTCAGAAAGGCCATGGAGGCTTGGGACTTCCAGGAACTGAATAAATACAAGCTGTGTACAAATGTAGAAGATGATAAAATATCTAGCACAATAATGAAATCACATTTCACTGCTTCAATCAACTGTATGTTTCTAACAGAGCATGATTTATTGTAATGTAGCAAAGAATACTTCCCATCCAGGTAAAACAGTCTTTTAGTCATGGTTCACCAATATTTATGAAATGTTTAACTCAGGGCAGTTTGGTGAGTTCAGTTCTGGCCTGGGTCCTTACTGTGAGGAGTATGCATGTTTTTCTTGTATCTGCCTAACCTTCCTCCAGGTGCTCTGGTTTCTTCTGGAGTCCAAAAAGATGCATTTCATGTGGATTGGAGATACTAAATAGCCCTCTAGGTGTGAGTATGTGTGTCCTGTAAAACACTGGCAACCTTTGTAATGTATTCCCTGATTTTCACCCTATGAGCATCCCTGGAATGGCTCCAGCGCCCCCGCATCCCTGGATGGTCAAAGGAGCTCATATAATAGACAGATGTATCTTAAACTCAGATTTATATTTTGGACACTTTTGTAATGTATACAGTTCTTATTATGAAACTGATATTGGAGTGTAAAACAGCTCTTCATATATTTGCAATTTCGTCTAATCCAGACTACTGTGGCTATAGTTATGCAACATAAGCTATTTAAAATTGCTTAAGCTTAAGCTGACGTTTATGTTGTTAAAAGCAAAAATACAGCACTGCATGCAAAAACCTGACACAGCATCAGTGAAGCACAGTGAGACCATCATGGCTAGGATTTAGCTTTAACTCACTTAGCCATTATTCAAATTTAGACTGATAGTATTAGCCTTTGTGGATTTATTCTTTGCAAAGTGGTAAATTGTCAGATTGAAGACATGTATCTATGTAATTCAGAAAATTTGCAAACCTTCAACTGAAAATGCATAATTAACTGTTTAACTGCTCTAAATGGGTAACACTTCAGTCACATTCAGCAGAAATTCATCATAAATCTCATATCATTCTACTATTATATGCAAAAGTGTCTTATTCACATGCACATTAAAATACCTATTTAAACTTTATACTTCTAGTACCGCTACTACTACTTCTGAGCACCCAATTAATTAAAGTTTGAGATCCATTATTTAAAGGATGATTGACGATAAGTGTATTAGCGGTAGCGGAAGCAATCCGATGGTGCCGTAATCACTGGAAACTCACTGTGTGTCCCATCAGACAAGCAGCTATTGGGCGCCAATGAATTTGCAACATCAGCCAAAATATCTTTACTCTGAGGAATCTGGATCAGAGTACACTAAGAGCGGCAGCTGGAGTGAGTGATTTGGCTGGCCATGACATAATAATTAGTGCTGCTGGGTTATCTGATCTACACTGATGTCTCTTTTATAATGTTACCCTGTTGTGTTATCAGTCAGTGTAATTATTAGCAATGAGAGCCCGTTAAACTACAAAGGCTATGTCTTATATTCAGCATCACCTCTTTGTTCCTTCGCCAATCATGCTGGCAAGCCGTCAATTCATAAAGCAAGTCCAATTCATCAGTTATTGTCTGGTATGGGGATTCTGTTGGAATGTTTTAGTTCTACAAAGCCATTCAGCATAATGGTGATAACACTAAGGCACAAGACTGTTTGTGTGGACTAAGACAATAATAGGTGAAAGCTATTGTCATTGCTCTGTCACTCTGAACTCCTTCAAGTGAAGAGTAACATGCACTATTTGTCCAAAACTATCCAGATTATTAACTATTCAGATTCTTAAAGGTTCACCCATTGCTGACGTGAAAGTGAACACTTTCTCATACTTAGAATAGAAAAGCACTGCCAAGAGAATGGGATGATCATGAGCACCATTGGCAAAGGGAGACTAAAGCACCCCGGCATAGGCCTGAGGAGCTGTGTTTATAGGGATGTTGGAGCTCCAGCCAATATCGTTGGGTTAAGATGCAATGGTGTGTGTAATCTATAACTAATCCAACATCAGTACCTGACCACACTAATACTCTTGTAGCTACAATCAAATCTCCATAGCAATGTTTTTCATTTCATTTCATTGCTGTTTCTTTAGTCTTCGATCCTAGATTCATATACGGTATAGTCCAAATAGGTCCATATAAGGGATAATCTAACCATGACTATGATAAAAATGTTGATAAAACCATGATAACCATGATAAAAATGCTGCAAAAATACTGAGGTTTATAGCAGTTTTTTGTCCAATATATTATATATGATGGAACAAAAACCCATCCATCCATCCATCCATGCATAAATTTTCAGAGCCGCTTATAGTTAACTTTATACTTAGCTGCTTATCTTCCTTTGGGTGGGGTTTTTCTTAGATTTCATGCATGAAGTGCATTACTAGTTAGAACAAAATGTATTTCTCCTCTTAAGTGATATGACTCATGGTTTAGAAATAACTCCTGCATGGATGCAAACGTTTTGCACTTTTTGCATAATTACATTGGATTTAAAGTGTTTGCACAACTCAATCACTTGAGTCTTTAAGTCATGGTTTATTCTTACATTGTAGAGAAACTGATATACTTAGCATTCTTTACAGTGCAGATGGGATGTCTAGAACTCCGTTAAAGCCTATATTTACCATCCAAAATTAGTTTTTATGATATTTTTATGATTTTATTGTTATGATATAACAATAGTGGTAATTCTGAAAAAATAAATAAGGCTTTCTTAGCTTTCTTAAGCTTTCCACCCATAGTACATTAATACATTTCAGAAAAATGCCTCAAGCTCCAGACAGACTATTTATAACCATTCAATCAAATAACTTCTGTGAAGGAGTGTTTAGAGACATTTCTACAGACATCTGGTTCCTGTTACCACAACTGTGCTCCATTCTGGCTCAGTAAGGTTACATTTTACCATTTAAATAAACCATGCAGAAATTCTGAAAAATCAGTGGAATTTCTATTTTAAGGATTCAGGTTGCAGTGCATTGTGGGAGCATAATGTCCATACCTCAGAGAGGCATCTGACTGAATCATACTCAAAAGCAGCAGTTGGAAGTTTTGCCCAGGGCTATAAGCTATAGGCATGCCTTGGTCCAAAAGCTGTTTGTTCTCTCATACAGCACCACTCCACAGAAAACGGATGCAATGGAAGATGTTCCATGAATTGCTTAATACATGCTGATCTAAATTTTCTTTTGAGATAACCCTTAAATAAATTATTTTTTCAGTCATTTGTCAGATAGGCTGGAATGACACAGATAGATTGATCATGACTTTGCAAAAAAAAAAATTAAAATAAATTTTTGGGGGGGGGTTTGGAGGGTTTGGGTGGCCAGTTGTTTGCCTGTGGCAGTTGGTGCCTAGAGTTTTTCTCATGAAAAAAGATAACATTTAGACAATAGAGGAAGAGAGAAGCTGCTGATCTAATTAAAATTAAATGCTACAGGATCTGTTTAAGGTGTCCATTCAAAAGTATACTCACATACACATTTATAAATAGTAACCTGTCTTGTTTGTTTTTCTATACATGATTTAAAAAGCACTATATTTTCAAATAAGTTCATATTTACTTTGTCCATTCTTGTACCTTTATGTTTCTACTGGCACTTCAACTATCCCATCTTTACAGCCTTTAAACCACACTGTTACCACCCACCAATAAAAGCTGTTCTCAAAGCTCTCACTGACATCAAGGTCTGCTTTATATAGAGCTTTAAAAGCAGCTACATACACATACCTCAGCTGCCATGTATATATTTTGCTATTTAGATTTTTCTTTATATATTTATTTAACGGTGGCCTAGTGGTTAGGGCGTTGGCCACATGATCGGAGGATCGGGGGTTCGAACCCCTTCCCAACAGGTTGCCCTGAGGTACCCTTGAGCAAGGTGCCGTCCCCATCACTGCTCCCCGGGCGCTTTCAATAGCTGCCCACTGCTGCACGGTGTTTGAGTATGCATGGGTTAAATGCAGAGGTCCAATTTTGTTGTGGTTCATTGTCTGCTGTGCTTTGACCTTTCACTTTTTTTCATGTGCATCTACAGTGGTCATAGGAGAAAAAGTAGGTTAAAAGAACTCCTAAAATTTTTGCAAGACTTGATGGACCACCACAACTGTTGCTATCAAATTAACAGTGCGTTAAAGTTTAATTTGGAATGTAGATGTCTGGAATTTGGAGGACAGCTTTGTGGACTGATGAGTGTAAATTGTTATATTACTTGAGATCATGAGAAGCAGTAAATTCAGGCAACTTCTAAGGTTGAAATATGGAGAGATAAAAAATATATATATAATACAAAAATATCACTGCAGATTTCTGCAAAAAAACTAAATCCCCATGAAAGATCCCCACGAAGCTGTAAAATACCAAAGGTGGACCCACTTCATATTGAAACTGCTGATATTATATTCATTTGTTGAGGCTTCAGCATGTTTTCCTCTGAAATCATTTAAACCTTTTTTTTCTGACACTGAAAAATGAATTAATAAAAAAATGAAGTGGTAAAGGTGGTCGCTGACTTTTGTAATTGCTTCCTTTTCAGTATTCATTGGAATGTCAGACTTTATGATATTACAAACACAAAAATGACAGTCTGTTTTTATTCTCACAGTTTGCTGCTCCTGCCCCTGTGCATAAAGTCACTCTCCATCTATTAGATCACCTTCGCAAGGAACAAAAGACCTTATTGCACTATAATCTAATTGGGTGGCATGATTTAAAAGATGCTTTGGCACAGCGCACCTAGTCTGCCACATCAGACGCCCAATGCCTAGTGCCAAATGGAGCGCAGTAATCTGCCTGTGTCACACTGAGTGCGGCTGACATTTAAATTTAAAGCCTGATAACATCAGATAACATCAGAGTCAGTATCGATCACTAGCCGAGGCCACCGTAGCCCTGGGCACTTCTTGAGCTTCAGATGTCCTGGGCTCACTTGTTGTCAGTTCACTGATAGGAGTCCAGGTGTGGCATTTTAAGCTAACTGCTGCTATTTCGATCAAGTTTGCATTGCAAAATTGGAAGGTTCGAGGTCGGTCATGTGTTCAAGTGTTATTATCACCTGGCTTTTTTTTATAAAAAATAAAGTCAGCTTGTGCACATCTGGTTCGAATATGCAGATTCTGCCGATGGTTTTCGTTATTTTGATTAAAGCTGGCACTACACTTTTAGTGCATTTATAACAATCTGAATGAGCGTGTGCACATAATCCAGTGGAAGCACAGACTGCAGAACAATACTCACAAAATATCGCAAAAAAGAACAGCAGTTTTGGTAAATGCACAGGCATCTTTTTGATCTGAGCACTGACTGACACCATTAGAGGCAATTGGATGTTACAGTCATGAATGTTGTCATCTTAAACGTAAAGCCGTCTGACATTTAATACTATGTGCTGCAGTGAATTCATTTTGAAATGAGCATCACTATGGCTGGTTTCATTAAACTTGCAGGTTTCAAAGGCTTTTTTCCTATTTTTTCCTATTTTGTCTATTCTAAATGGTGAATAAACTGAGTTGGGTCATTTCCTAAATTTTGTTTTTATGTATCTGCTAACACCATAGCATTTGGCTTGAACCGAGATCGAATTTACAGCTTAAATCCATCATTTTTTATCCATCATCCATCATTAGATAATTCATTAAAAAACGTGCTAGTCGGATGGCATGGTGGTGCATTGGGTATCACAGCAAGAACATCCTGGTTTTTATTCCCAGGCAGCTCAGCCAGAGTCCTGTTTCTGTAAAGTTTGTATGTTCTCCCTGTGTCTGCATGGGTTTCGTCGTCCTCCCGCAGTCCAAAGACAGATATGCCACATGGATTGGGATGCCAAACTGCCTGCTCAGTTGTGGGTCTGTGTCTGAGTGTGTTTGTCTGTTTGTCTGCCCTGTGATGGATTGGCGATCTGTCTAGGGTCTTTCTCTGCCTTTCACTCTATGTGCACTGGGATAGACTCCAACACCACCCACATCCTTACTCAGGATAAGCAGTTAAGGTAATAAGTGAGTGACAGAGAATATTTTACTTTGGGTATCATCTTTTGATGTTTAATGCTTTGATCGAGATGTTACTCTTCACCCGATTAATTCCAAAAAAATTATGACTGTTTGACAGAAAATGCTTTGACACAAACTGTTCACATTAGCAGCATTAAACCAAAGTTTGCTTTGCTGAATGTTTTTCTCTGCAGAATGATCCTGCTGGACTCAAGCATGTGTTCAGTAATGAGAATAGGGAGCAGGAATAAGGAGGAAAAACGAAAGCAGTGAAGTCCAGGGTAAAATCTGTGTACTCAACTGTTTAACCATGTCAGCTGCCATTGGTGATTGGTCACCAAGAATGAACCTGACACACTTTTAGGCATTTAGCAATTTGGAAATGTTTAAACATTCAATGAAGTCCTGTTGCAAGCCTGCAATCAACATGATCTACTGCAGTTCTCAACATACCCAAAGGGTAATGGTCTAATTGCTAGCTTTGATCAGGAAGATCATGATAAAGTCATGATAACCTCATCAAGGTTAAAGTTGGACTGCTAGTTCATTAGACCTCTGTTCCTTAGACACATTTATCTAGTACCCTAGGCTTTCAGACCAGAAAAGGCTATGGAGGACTAGATGCGATGTGGAGCACAGAGGAGACAGCACTGAGCAGTTGCTGCACAGAGCTGGACCAAGCTTAGATGTGCAGATAGTTTATGCTGCTCAGACGTTCTGCCAACAGTGAGTAATGTAGCCCTCGATCTAATTGCAGTGACCTTTCAGCAAGCTAATCTTGGTATTTTACATCCCTCTACAGCTCATTTTTACATAATTTATTGTAAAATTGGGCAACAACAGCTCAGTAGTCCAGAAAGTTTCTTCCAGAATTTCTCAACCTAAGCATCACTTTGGGATTTAAGATGGCAGGAATGAATGACCAAAGCTGAATGTTCTTCAGCTATTGGAGGTAATCTGAGGCTGAACAGCGAGTCTTGAAAAGTCCAAAAATGCTGTCCATTACAGCTGGACAATAAGACAATAATTATTGTCATTCTGATCATTTTGAGCATGGCAAAATATGTTTTCCTGAACATATTGTTATGTTGGCACTTCTAAAGTATTAGGAAACTGCATGTTTATTACAAAGAGAGCATAATTAATACTGGTTAATTACATCAATAGCCTACTAAACAAGTTACCATTGGTTCATGGGAAAAAAAGTGATTCAAACCTCAAGGTTCATAACCTTCCAATCCTGAGACTAACTTCCTAATCACAAGGCCACCACTGCCACTGTTTATTTTTATATTATTTCCAAAAAATATTTTAAAAATTATATATATATTGTGAATAACATATAGTGAATGTTCCTTCAAAGGTACACGGTCATGGTCCAAAGATGTACCCTAACTGAGTTCAGAGGTACTTTCCTGTCACTTTTCTAGAGGAAAAGGACACGTACCTTTTCATAACTTTTTTCTTTTAATGGAAAAATACAATAAAAAGCCTGCAGTCAGTACAGGGTGTACAGAAAAAAAAATATATATATATATCAACGAAACAGAAGACAACCTTGAGAGTAACACCCCAGTGACAGCTTGTACCCTGAAAGGTCCACAGTTTTCCAAGAGTGTAACACACACTGATGTATAAATTTGTGGGAAAGTAAGGGATGTATTATTTGTGCGAATGTGAAGGCGTCTCAGTGTAATCTGGTGCAGGTCTCGAACTACCTGCCTCAGGTTCACCTATTGCTGTAGTAACTCCATTACAGCCATTAAATGGATTCTTTATGTAAGCAAAAAAACGTGAAAACAAATTGCTAAGCAGTCGAAGGTGTCAAATGTGTAGGCAGCAAAATGTCAGGCGTGTAGGTTATTATATAGCATCTATCTTGTAGGCTCACATATAAGCCAGGGCTCGCAAAAGCCAGGGCTCACAAGGCAAAAAATGAATCATTCTTTATGACGAAAGTTAGTTAATCCTACAACATTAGATCATTTTTTTTATAACTTCCCTGCCTGAAAACTACCAGCAATCATACACACACACACACACACACACATCTGTCAAGGTGGTATTCGGCTTACATTGAAAAGAGCCTGACCATCAGCGTCACTTGCTTACTTTTTAATCGGACCGATTCTGCGTCACAATCTGGGATTAAAATGCCATCCAAGGTGCTTGTAAGAAATGTTCTAGAGTTGGTTTAAGCAAGCGACCGGATGCAGCTGATCTTGCTGTTTTGCTCTTGAGCTAATCATGAGTGTGTAGTGAAAAAAAATCTGAGGAAAACATAGCATCTGCCTAATCCCCCTAGCAGAGCAAGGACTGGAGTACATTTATCCCATTGCCCTGTAACACTGTTGGTAATTAAGAAATAGTCTGTGATGATATCATTCAACAGCAGGGCAAACCAGAAATTGACTGGTATGGTTTTTTTTGTTGTTGTTGTTGTTGTTGTTTTTTGTACAGGGTGTTGGAATGAGCTGGCAATGTGTTGCATGTTAAGACCGCGCTCTGAATCAGAGCATGAGCAGAATTTTAATAGGTTTCTACATTCTCACCATCCTAGACTCTTCCACTTGATACCAGCAGCCCTATGAAGAGAAACATAAGTGTGCCTGAGGCAGTCTAGTGCACAGTGATCAAATGCACTTCATTGCTACCAGACTGAATGCAGCCCTAAAGAAGCAGGTCTCATTTTGGGGAATTTTCTGGCATCTGTGAATGAAGTATATTTGCAGATATTGCATTATGCACATATATATATACACGTGCGCTATAAACTAAGAAATAAACTAAATGCAATCCTACAAGAATTTTCACTCAAAAGTTGTGACTAGATTAAAAATAAAACTATGGCAGAAAACAGTACGCTTTGTTGCTGTCCTCTCCTCATCTGGAGCTGTGCTGTACTGTGTGAGATCCCTGTGTGCTACATAGTCATAAAGTCTATAAAGTGTTTTTAACACATAAAAAGGCCAGAAAAACTGAAACCTGTCAGGATCAGAGTGGATGCACTGTGTGCACACATAAAGAGCAAAGTCATTTCATTGGTGAATCTTAAAGGAAGCAGGGGGAGTCAAGATATTTAGAAAAGCTCGACGCGTAACATTCAGTCCATTATGTCATGTTATCTCATGTCACATGAGCTACTTTCCTGGAGGGTTCATCATACCCATGATTTCAAATTATCTGTAAAGGCTAAAGCAGTGGGCTGGACTGATGTTTAGCATTTGTTGAGCTTTCTTTTACACTCCCTTAAGTTCTAGGCATTGACTGGGTAAATGTGAGGTCCCAATTTTGGAGAATTCTGGAGTTATTATATTAAGTAAGATGGTGGTAAGCTTAAGTGAAAGGGACAACTTGTCATTGTGAAACACAGCCCTATGAAGAGAAACATAAGTGTGCCTGAGGCAGTCTAGTGCACAGTGATCAAATGCACTTCATTGCTACAAGACTGAATGCAACCCTAAAGAAGCAGGTCTCATTTTGGGGGATTTTCTGGCATCTATGAATGAAGTACAGAACTGTGCAAAAGTTTTAGGCAGGTGTGAAGAAATGCTGTAAACAAACAATGCTTTCAGAAATATAAATAATGATTGTTCATTTTTTTTAGCATTTTACAAAATGCAAAGTGAGCGAACAAAAGAAAAATCTAAATCAAATCAATATTTGGTGTTACTACCTTTTGCCTTCAAACCAGCATCAGTTCTTCTAGGTACACCTGCACAAAGTCAGGGATTCTGTAGGATTATAGTCGGTGTGTGATCAACCAGTTTTACCAAACAGGTGCTGATGATCATCAATGTCACACGGAGGTTGAAACACAGTCATGTTTGGAACAAGCTACCAGCTGAGTTCCTTCAAAAACTGTGTGCAAGTGTACCTAGAAGAACTGATGCTGTTTTAAAGGCAAAGGGTGGTCACACCGAATATTGATTTGATTTAGATTCTCTTTTGTTCATTCACTGCATTTTGTTGATTGATGAAAATAAATGATATGCTTGTATATGCATCCAGATGTATACCCTGGTTCTTGTGCAGAAGGTGACAGAGATATTGATGAAGCTATTTAACATCTGTGCTTTATTTAAAGGGCTACTATCAAAGATCCAGTATAAAGCAATATAAAGTGAGAAGCTGGGCTTCACCCTGCACATCACAGATGAGGCTAGGAAAACATTTACATTTACAGCTTTTTGCAAATGCTTTTATTTAGAGCAGCATCCATTTCCTAATCATAAGTGCAGTCTCCCTGGAGAAACCTGGGGTTCAGGGTTTTGCTGGTGGCAGTGCTGGAGGTGGGATTCAAACCATATTATGTACCCTAAAATGAAGTCATGTGCAAAAGTTCAGGTGCCACTTGTGAAATTATGTATTTTGTGAACAAATTCTCAAGAGAGAATACACTTCAGCGGTGGCCTAGCTGTTAGGGGCTTGGCCCCAGGATAGGAACGTTGTGGATTCAAATCACAGACCAGTAGGTTGCCCTGAGGTACCCTTGAGCAAGGTACTGTCCTCAGCACTGCTCTCTGGGCACTTTAAAAAGCTTTCTCATGCTGCACATGTGTATGGGTGAAATGCAGGGGAAGCATTCTGTTGTGTTTCACTGTGTGCTGTGCTGTGTTTCACAATGACAAGTCACATTCACCTCACTTTGGGATTCTTATCATGCAAATCGCCAATTTCATTTGTAGGGTAAATTTTAATCAACAATTCTTGAAGTTATGGACTTTTTCTCAGTTATTTTTGTCAGAATGTATGATAATGTTTATATGCTAGTAGTTGATTTTTCATCGTTGGGATTTTTACCAACTGTAAAAGTACCAACTTACGTACTTTGGCTTTGGTATGAATGGAAAAAATCGAGAACTCTGGGTAAAATCACTTCCACAGTGACTAATAGTCGCTCTATAATCCAAAGAGATTCTGTCAAATGAGAGATGAGGAGGCAAAAGCCCATCTGCATGACGCTGAAGAGTCCTAACATTGGCTAGTTTCCTAAAACAGTCAGATTTAACTAAAGCTTAATTGATTTTATACAGGAACAGAAATACGTATGGAAAGAGATACCATAAATTTGAAAAGGTCGTCCTGCTGGAGTGCTTAATGTACCCAGTCATGCGACTCATCTTAGTGACGAAATATAAAAACATGTAACACTGATTTTGCCTGGTTGGAAAACAATGACATGTTGCCTATATGGCACCTTCTCCACTCAACAGACTTGTTACTGTACTTCATGAGTCTCCTCCGAAACATAAAAAGGGCCGGTCTCTCTTGTTTGCCATCCTGACGTTGTTTCATTTTGATGCTTATTGCTGATGGTGCACAAGCCAGTCTCAAAGCTTTCTTCAGCTGCTCCATTTGTATATGCTTTAAATCAGGCCATGGTAATGACACCACCGTTTTAGCCCTTAAAGGGACAGCGCTCATTTCATTCCTCTGCTGGCTGGTGGGAAAAAAGAGAAAGAAGAAGAAAAAAGGTCTTCCATCTAAGAATTTATAGACGCAGGTTTCTGCAAGGCTGCACCGCTGCTCCACGACAGTCCAGGCTCTTAGCTGACGTGACATTTTTACACACAGATCAGGAGATTTGTGAAGGCATTGTAATTTATTCTGTGGTGTGACTGCTGGGGAACTCCTTCACATACTCTGTATGTTTTCCTTCTAAAACGATACTTCAAATGTGTGCACTTTTTTTCTTATCCCAAAGCTAAGACATGTATTTTGTTTGTTCAGATGGTTCTTCAGCTTACTCTTGACTTACAAGAATTTTCAAAGTAAAATTCTAAAAATGTTCTTACATATTTTAGTTCTAATTTGAATCCAATCTTTTTTTTTTTTTTTTTTTTTGCATTGTATATTTCTTTTTCAAGTCATATGGAATAATGAAGTCCACTACCATGTCAAGAGACTTGAATGTGTGATTTTTTACACTATTTGACTCACTCTTTTCTATAAAAGAGACAGAATTGTAGAGCAATGATGAATTGGGGTTCCCACAGATCCAAAAAGTGGAAATAGTATTAATTGTAGATTACATTTTGAGATGTCCATGTATATTTGAATGCATCTCAGCCAATGTCTGAAGTCTGACCCAGTTGAGTTTTTGCGCTCTGTTTACCTCACCATGCTAGAGGTGACACAAGCAGTCATTATCCACAACCTGCAGCAGTGAGGTTGTTCACGCGGTGATAAACAGGACTCAATGCCTGCAATAGTGAGGTGGAAATTGAAAACTAATATCTGCAGTTCCAGTGTGTTTAGATGCAAAGTGATCAAATGCACTTCATTGCTACCAGACTGAATGCAGCCCTAAAGAAGCAGGTCTCATTTTGGGGAATTTTCTGGTATCTGTGAATGAAGTATATTTGCAGATATTGCATTATGCACATATATATACACGTGCGCTATAAACTAAGAAATAAATTAAATGCAATCCTACAAGAACTTTCACTCAAAAGTTGTGACTAGATTAAAAATAAAACTATGGCAGAAAACAGTACGCTTTGTTGCTGTCCTCTCCTCATCTGGAGCTGTGCTGTACTGTGTGAGATCCCTGTGTGCTACATAGTCATAAAGTCTATAAAGTGTTTTTAACACATAAAAAGGCCAGAAAAACTGAAACCTGTCAGGATCAGAGTGGATGCACTGTGTGCACACATAAAGAGCAAAGTCATTTCATTGGTGAATCTTAAAGGAAGCAGGGGGAGTCAAGATATTTAGAAAAGCTCGACGCGTAACATTCAGTCCATTATGTCATGTTATCTCATGTCACATGAGCTACTTTCCTGCAGGGTTCATCATACCCATGATTTCAAATTATCTGTAAAGGCTAAAGCAGTGGGCTGGACTGATGTTTAGCATTTATTTAGCTTTCTTTTACACTCCCTTAAGTTCTAGGCATTGACTGGGTAAATGTGAGGTCCCAATTTTGGAGAATTTTGGAGTTATTATATTAATTAAGATGGTGGTAAGCTTAAGTGAAAGGGACAACTTGTCATTGTGAAACACAGCACAGCACACAGTGAACCACAGCAAAATGCAGTCTCTGCATTTAATCCATACACACACTTGCAGCAGGGGGCAGCTATTGAAAGTGCCCGGGGAGCAGTGATGGGGATAGTACATTGCTTAAGGGTACCTCAGGGCAACCTGCTGGTAAGTGATTTGAACCCAGGGGCCTAGTCCTTAAAGATTAAAGTCATAGAAAATGATCTCAAACTGGTGATTATGTACGATGAGAAGGAGGTAAATGGAAATTCAATCACAAGAAATTTACTGTAAAATCACACATTTTGGTGAAAAGGAATTTGGTTTAGAAAAGGCCAGAAACTCAAAAAAACCCAAGTACATTCCTCTTATTACTACCTGCCACATACTGCTTTTTTCTTATTTACTTTCCAGCCTAAACATGACACAATACAATGAAATTATAATAGAGTGAGCTGGATTGTGTTCAGTAAAAAAAAAAAAAAAATGAGTGGCCGCCATGCAGTAAGAAGCAGCAATCATTTTGAAGCTTTTAATTATTTTTTATAATCTATTATATATATATATATATATATATATATATATATTTCTGTTCATAATGCTGTGGTGCTGAACCTTCCTATACAACCCTCCTGTTACAATTCAAGACTGAGGGAAGCTTCCAACAGCAAATTTAACATAATTGGTGAATGTATTTGGACTGAAGTGAAAGTGAAGTGAAAGTGACTATTAGTCATTGTGAACACAGCCCTCAGTGAACCACAACGAAATGCATCCTCTGCATTTAACCCACACATGTGCAGTAGTGGGAAGCCATATTCAGCACCCAAGGAGCAGCGAAGGGGATGGTACCTTGCTCAAGGGTACTTCAGGGCAACCTACTGGTCTAAGATGACCTTCCAATCCTTCCTGGGACCCACTTCCTAACAACTAGGCCACCGCTGCTCCTGAAATAAACTGAATTCTTCTACAAATAGTCGAATGAGTATTAAAATACCATTTGTACCAGCTTTATCCACTTTTCTACCCCTTTTCCTTTTCTCTTTTTGAAGCTGCATGAGTCCTGAGCTCACCTGAAGTCATTAAGTTAGTACGTGTTCTCATTACGGGCTCATTTCAGGCCGAAAGAAGGCACAAATGAGCAGGTGTGTGTGTGTGTGCGTGTGCGTGTGTGTGTGTGTGTGTGTGTGTGTGTGTGTGTGTGTGTGTGTGACCACTGGGGTTTTAAAGACAGCAGCCCCTCGCCCACCCCTCCGCTTAGTGGTTTCCTAGCCCTTCATTAGGCACCGTGCAAATACGTAGTGACGAGCTTGTATGTGCGCAATTTCAAAAAGCATCAATAATTCAAAAGGGAAGCAGAACCGTAGTACACTGTCGCATAGAAAGAGAGAGAAAGAGATAGGGAGAGACATACACACACACACACACACACAACACTCTGTGCTGTATTTAGCCAGAGCCTCAGGGGCGCGGGGGTTGGAGGAGGAGAAGGGGGGTGGTGGGATGGATGGAGAGAAAACGCTCGTTATTTGGGAAGATGCACAGAGTTTCAGCCTGTGGGGGAAAGGGGCTCAAAGGAAAAACGCCAGGGCTGATACACATACTCCAAAGACCTTGCATAGATAATCCTACAACCCGTCCAGACTACCACCGACATGCAAAATCATCTGATGAAGCATTGATGGCTTGTTCAAGGAATAATCTGGATCATTTAGATGGATTATGCCTCATTAACTAATCTTTTCTTCTGCAACATGTTATGTTTATGCCAGAATAGGCCAGATTGACTGTCAGCCTGTCCAAAGTGAGTTCAGGCCTCTCGGTGACCAAAAAGCTGGATGACTTTAAACAAGGAGGACACAAACGAGGCTAGAAAAGCACAACAGTCTTTAGCCAGCAGTCACTCCTCCATGACAGCAGATAAAAACCCAACTGCACGTATAAATATGTGCCGTGCATGAAGCAATAGCACCATCTCATGGCTATTTTGGAGATTAAATGATATCGAGATGCTTTACCTTTGCACCTGCTCATGTAATTTTGGGCACTGTGTTTACTTTGGTGGGGCCCCAGTATCAAGATCCTGCTTGACCTTGTTCACCGACAATTGTGTGCAGCTATAATGCACAGTCAAAATGAACGATGAACTAAAATAGTGATCACATTTTCTTTCAGGAAAGCTGCCCTGCTGACAGCAACAATGCTGTATAAAACTGTTTCTCAGTTCTGGTTTTGGTTTTTAAGATTTTTTTAATAAGATTATTATTTAGCTGTTAAGCTGTTAAGATGGATGGATGGATAGAATGAAGGAAGGAAGGAAGAATGGGAGGAAGGCCTTAAAACATGTGTTTACGAAAGTTAAAATGTCGTTTCATTATGCTGAATTTAGTCAGTACTGACAAGCTCCACTTTTTAATCTTTACAGTGAATCGGGATGCTATTGTACATTTTGTTGTAGATTTCTATCTTCGGTTTCAGATCCTGGTAATTAGCTTGGTAAAATATCTAGCATTGCTTTTTTTTTCTTCTCAGCCATCAACATCACCCGGGCCAGATTCAGCGGACTTGATGAGTTTGGGTACACATCCTACATGGCATACCCGCCCATCCCCAGCATGAGCTACTTCTATGAGTTCAAGCTGAAGCTAACATTTGCAAGTAACATCTCTGCCCTGAAGGACAACCTTATTCTCTTTTCTGGACAGAAGGGACAAGGTGAGAGGAGACTAGGGGGGCACATGCCGTAAGTAGTGGGAAAAAACATATATGTACATCAGTCATTTGAAATGCTATCCTGTACGCTCCAGGCTGCCAAAGGTATCGGGACATCAAGATTTTTTTTTTTTTTATTGGAGCTGTTTTTTCTGTCAATTTGCGACAGCAATGGCTTTTTTCTCATTCGCAAACTGCACAGTCTTAGGAATAATGGCATGCAATGCTATTTCAAATATTGATTTTGCTTTGATCTGTTGATCTAAACATTTACCAATGGCCATTTTTAACAATAATTTGAAGAAGTGTCAAATCTAGGACTTTTTACATGAAACTGAGTGTTGCTAAGTATTAGGGCAAAAATGTGAAAAATGAACATTGACCAATTCCAATATTCAATAATATTCAATTGTCAATAAGACTCACAATATAAGCTAAAGTTAATAAAAAATATGTAAAAGCTAATTATAGATTATATAGATAAATTCCATTCAATGAATGCTCAGATTAAAACCCAACCGCAGGCTGCGGTTTTACTTGCAGAACTGAAAAGTTGAATAGCTGAACAGCTAAAATCTAATATTTCTTTGAAAATCTCAAAAGAAAGCTTTGATGAAGAGAACATGACAGAAGTGATCTTTTTTTTTTTTTTTTGGATCCCCAAATACATTCTTTTCACTTCATTCAAGACTTGAGTTCGCTCTGATGCCAGCTTTAATACAAAGCTTCACTGCCACTACTCTCGTTAATTAGCCCAATCTGGAATCGGGGAGACAAGGTGGGGCTCCTTCCAGCATCTGCCGGCTTGTCCCCAATTTCTCTTGAGGTCACTCACGGTGGCTGCTGAGTGACATGTCAGCGCTCGCGGGCCGTTTAATCAAAAGACAGACAGGCGAAAAAGAGCACGAGAGGGCTGTGAATCTTCCGTAGTTCAGCGAGCCTCTCCCGGGATTACAGTTTAGGGTGATTCATTGAGGGAAAGGGAGAAGAAGACAGCAGTATGAATAATGAAGCAATTGTCAGGGGAACTAGTGCGGTACAGTAGAGGACGGATATCCAAAAAAAAAAAAAAAAAGAGGGATCGAGATGCGATGGCAGCCAGTCACCTGATAATTGGCCTGATAAATTGACACAATTGTTTCGTCAGTCCGGCACAATATTAACAATTAGACATGAAAGGGCCTTCTGTTGTGTGGAACCATACAGTCGAGTGTCGGGATATCCTGAACCAGCATGAAAGAAAGATAATTAAAGAATTTAGATTGTATACAGCTTTGATCAAATTCCCATGCTCATTGGCTTTACACAACCAACTGTTGTATAATTGACATAAACTGACATCATCACTTAACTGTCGGGCAGCATTAATTATAATCCTATGACAACTGACATAAACTTACAATAATATTTAGAAAAGTTTGCTCTTTTAACTAATATGTTATTCTGCCAATCAGACGTTTCTTAGAATATTTTTTAAGTCAGGTCAGTTTATTTATATAGTCACTTTTATAACTGTCATCAGAAAGCAGCTTGAATATTGGGACTGAGCCTCTAGTGAGCAAGACAAAGGTGACAGAGGCAAGAAAAAACTCTTGGGAGGAACAAAGATCTAGTGGTTGACACCGGATAAGAGAAAGTAGTGACATTAATGAAAAGATTGTAACCACTGATGGCCATTAAAAAGGAGTGAGGTCAGTTAGAGTCTGTGTTCGATCTGATCTAGAGAACAGTAAAGAGTCTATCTGGTCTCGAGGACAGAAAACCCAAAGGATGGAGTGCGGAGGTCTAAAACGTTTTTTCATGTAGACTGATATCTGTCTAAAAATGTTAGTGCTAGTTAGTGCTCAGTAATAATGTGTGTGTGTGTGTGTGTGTGTGTGTGTATGTGTGTGTCTAAGGCATCAATGGAGATGACTTCTTTGCCTTGGGTGTGAGAAATGGACGAATCATCCACAAGTATAACCTCGGCTCCGGGGTTGTCGCCATCGTCAGTGATCGGTTGAACTGGAGGATCAAAATACACACCATACGTTTTGGTCGACACCTCAAGAACGGATGGCTGAAGGTGCGTCTTTTCTCAGTTACAGCCGACATACATGCACTTCCTCTGCACACTTCAACTGTAATAGCATGAAGACCTTTGTCACAGTAAAGATACTGTTTTCTTCTGGGACCTCCATGTTTTCCCTGGCGTTCAGCATCATGTGGCAGATAAAACCGCATTATGTAATGCTTATTACCTCTTAGCAGATACAGTCAGCAAGACAAGGTGTAATTTTATTTCAGTTGTTTCTCACTCTAATGTTCTTATCACAGAACCTCCACACTGTGAAGCAACAGCCCATCACTCGGTCACTGCTCAGTCTGAAGAAAAAGACTTTGTTACTGTATTCAGACTCTATACATTTTCTCCTAGTTGCTGTTGTTTGCATTGTATGTCTCACCAACATCAAGATTTCAACCTGGATGGATGGAAAACACCACACAGAAAAGATGCAGATCCCGCAGAACAGACATAACATCACGTAACTGGCATAAAATATGTAACAGGTAGAGTGTCTATAACAGAGATACCTAGAGTGTGATGAAAGTGAGGCAGTTAAACTACTGGTTCATTTTTATTCAATATTTTTTATTGGAGTATCGGAATAAAATGGTTTAATCTTGGGTGCCACCGCGCAGCACTGTCACCTCAATGCAAGAAGATCCTGGGTTTGATTCCTAGGCGGGACGGTCCGGGTCAAGTCAAGTCAAGTTAGATATATTTATGTTGCGTTTTTACAGCTATTGTGGTCACAAAGCAACTTTACAGAATCCAGGTCCGCGCCCCAACTGGGAAAGCGGAGGGTGACAGAGGCAAGGATAAACTCCCCAAAACTGGAGGAAGAAACCTTGGGACTCAAAAGGGGAACCCATCCTCCTCTGGTCGACACCAGAAATAAAGGAAAAAAATAGAAAGTGATTAATTAATCAATTTAGCGATGACTTCTATCCTTTCAGTGAGTTTGCAGTATGCAGACCAGTTTGATGCAGTGTGCGGCGTATGGTCAGAGCACTGACAGGCTGACCCCCCACCCTTTCATTTCCATTTACAGCATTTAGCAGACGCTCTTATCCAGAGCGGCTTACATGTCCTATTTACAGGGACAGTCCCCCTGGAGCAATTCAGGGTTAAGGGTCTTGCTCAGGGACCCAGTGGTGGTAGTGCTGGAGGTGGGATTCAAACCTGGGACCTCTTGAGCCATAGGACCATAGGCAAGTACCCACCACTAACCACCGCCACCACCCCATATCTTATAGGCCAACTTTATCAGAGAGTTCTTTGCCATGAAGTGCCATGTTGAACTTCCAGTAACCAATATAATTGTGAGAGTGATAACACCAAATTTATCACACCTGCTGCCCATTCAAACCTGAGATGTTGTAACACTAATGAGTCACATGACACCAGGGAGGGAAAATGGCTAATTGGCCAGTGGTTTAGACTTTAATGGCTGTGTGTTGACTTATTTTGAGGGGACAGCAAATTTACACTGTTATACAAGCTGTACACGGACTACTTTACATTGTATCAAAGTGTCTTATCTTCAGTGTTGTCCCATGAAAAGATGTAATAAAATATTTACAAAAATGTGAGGGGTGTACTCACTTTTGTGAGATACTGGATAGTATTTTTCACTGTATTTACTGTATGATATAGCAGATATAGCTGATGTAGTGTTGGCCTGGAGTTTAGGGTTCTAGGCCCCAGGATCGGAAAGTTGTGGGTTCAAATCCCAGTTCAGAGGGTTGCCCTGAGACATCCAGTAAATCCAACAGCATAGCAACTAGTATAACTTACAATCAGTGACCCACATATAAGGTTTTCTTCTTTGGCTATCAACCTAGGACCTTCCAGCTTTCCCAGAGGAGTGGCCTTTCATCACAAAGTTTATTCCTTTGAAACTGGTACGATTGCTCTGCCATGAAGGACTTGGCTTTTTGTGTGCTCGTCCCAAATGGGAAATGGTTTATGGCTTTTCTTTAAACAAGTCCAATGTAGTTTAAGTGAGTGCTATTGACCCTGAGCCTGAAACATATCGATAAAGTCAGTCTGGCTGTTTAAGGAGTAATCTATTTGCAATCTGTTCTCAGGTTGATGGGCAAAGAAACAAGACTGGCTCATCCCCAGGCCATCTGGCAGGTCTGAACACCTTCAGTCAACTCTATGTGGGCGGCTACAGTGAATACACCCCAGAGATGCTGCCCGTAGGCTCCAGATTCAAAAACAGCTTTGAAGGTAAGACAATACGCCAAGCAGCTTCTTGCAAATGATTCCGATTATGCTAATGAACGCAGTGATGTTATTTGCTTGTTTATTGGCTCTCGGGTAACATACCAAAATCTTTAACCACACTTCAGACCAGTGCACCTTGCTTGAGTGTTGCCATGAGGTTCATTTCAGTTTCATGATGCAGTTCAGTGGGTGCATCCAATTTGCAATAGTTAAATAAAATCTGCATTGAGATTTCCTGAGCGCGTGTCACTCAGCACTTTCATTGCTCTGTTTAATTGACCCAGTGGAGTGGAACCCACGCTTTCTGAATTCGCCCAGGAAATCTCTGCTTTTGTGCATTTGTGAAGAGAAGCTGTCGTCAGCGATGAATTATGAAAAGCAAGTCAAATACGGTTTTAAGAGGATGAACTGTTGATGAGAAGCAGTTGCTTAAATAAAAGCTCCATCAGTGTTTTTTCCAGTCGTATCATTTTGCTGTGTCTAAGAGACCTTAACTGCATTATGTGGTCCAGATGTAACATATTACTCATGCTTAATGCAGCAAGGCAGCCACAATAATAATAATTACACGTGTAATGGCTAATACTTTTTTCCAGTCCGGCCACAGTAATAGCGATCTTTCATTATTTACTATGAAATATTGCAGTGTGAGTGGAAATGAATTTCACTTTAATGCCTGTCACACATTTGGTTCTATGATATAACCAAACAGCGTCAGACATTTCCGTTTACTGTGGTAAGGGAGCATGAATACCGCAAGCCTTTCCTGAAACATTGAGTGTCCTTATCCTATCAAGGCACACAGATGAGCAACTTCATTAGGGACACCTAATTGTCCATTTGATCAGCCTCACTGAACATGTAGGTGCACTTTGTGGTTTATAACTACAGACTGGTTCATCTGTTTTTCCGCATCAGTTGTTAACCTCCCCTTACCTCGTTTATCATTGGTCAGGACCAAAGGACCACCACTGAGCAGGTATTATTTGGGTGTTGGATCATTCTCTCCTCAGTAGTGCCACTGATATACTGCACTGTGGTCAGATGCAAATTAATTTCACTGCAGCATTTAATGCTTTAAAAAATATATATTGTATCCAGTTCAGTATTACTGGATATATAGTGTGAAAACATTCTACATATATAAAGCAAGAAGTAACAGGTAAACATTTCACAACTGATGTGCGTAGCTAGTTCAACAGCTGATTATCCCAACCAGATCCTGAATGGAAACTTTAGTATTCCCTTAAGGAGAGGTTTGGAAACACAAAATATTAACAGAAAGCACTATTTATTTTATTAACGTTCTTATTTATAATATTTATTCTATTTTCTTTAGCCGATAAACATCTACCTCCCAGATGAAGAGCTCTTTAAATGTACCCGATGCATTTGCACTGATCTGTAAATCATAAGGAATTAATCAGATTTCACACACTTCAGCTTAATTTGTTTAATGAGAAGTAAGCAGAAGCTCCATGTGGAACGGATTGGTTTATTTGGGGATGTCTGTAATACAATTTTTTATCCTTGATAAAACTCTCCCTTCCAAACGGCAACATAGTTACTATAGGACAAGCAGTTCCAAGTGGGTTATATTTTTAGTTGGTACCATGTATTCATTTGATCCTAGAAAACTAAAAAGTAGGATACAGTCATATATGAAAAGCTTTCCACTTTCATCAGCTGTTACAGTCAAGACTTTAATCAGCCTTTTGGTTTTGCCGATTGACGCGCTTTGTCATCATGCTGACACTTTGTGCAGAGAAGATGGAGCTGAAGTTCTACTACCCAGGTTAAGTAATCAGTCAAGGGAATATTCCAGAGTGCACATCTGTCATTAATTGGAAAATGTTAATTATGAATATGTGCGATAACTGACTGAACATAATGAGCAGCAATGGTCATAAATCTGTAAAATCTTTGAATTTGGTGAAAAATAGATCATTCAGCCAGTACTTTCTCACTAGGGGAGGAGGAAGAAGAACCCCAACACTGCCAGTCTGGCTGGAAATTGAGTGTTGCTTTGTTACTTAAGCTCTGAGTAGCGCCTGTAAAAGATCAAATTACACTTGGACAGCAAGTGAATTAAATTCTTTCCAAATAGGGCTAAAGTCAAGTTGTTGAGAAACGCACCATTTTAGAGAAATCATGCCATGCAGGATCTGAGACTGAAGCATCAAATGCCATCAAACCAATTGGTAAATGGCAAACCAAAAAAGAACAATTAGGTTTTAGCACTTTTTTATATCCCAGTAACTTTTTGAAGGATATGTCAGCCAGATCTAATAACATATTATATAATAAAGGATCTGAATCTAAGGACATGATAATATGTGCTGTAGACGTTATAACTCCTGTTTCCACTGACATTTTAAAGAATGGAGTTGCTAAATTACTCTAGAGTAGACCACTTAATCTGCATTACTAGTCCAGTAAATCATGCTTAGCATAGAAAAGCTGAACTGAGACATGCCTACTAAGACTTTTTTTTCGCCTCAAGGCTATCAAGCAACACTGCTATGCTATAGTACAATTCCCTGGGCCTTCCAGCACACCCTTAATTGTGATACTTAGCACTAACTGCAATGTAGGAATGGGCAGTTATAAACACACTGTGGTCCCCAAGAAGCTTCGTCGATCAACACTACACCCCAAGAAAGCAACAACTTCACTGAACAGTTTGATCGTGTTTAGAGGCTGAGTATTGCCACATTGCAGGGAGGAATTTGCACATAGAGTTACCAGCTTTAGCTGCAGCAGAGTGTGACACACACAGCGGGCGCCATAACTGGTCTGATAAAGTGTAATACTAAAAGCCCATTTGTGGAAATGATTTTCACTGCTGCAGGTTCTGTTGTAATTTTCCAGTTTAAGAGGTGTTTTTTTTTTATATAGACTAATGTAACTTTCTCTTAATCATATTTTCTGAAAAGACATCTAGGTGTGCAACAAACCCTTCATATTGCATAGCTCAAAATGGGCATCTCAATTCCTCAGGCAGATGTATCCAACAAAGCCTTCATCAGAACGGAATTAATAGCACTCTTAGTTCAATACACATTAAATTATATTAGACATCATAAAACTGTAACAAGCCTGCATTGTGGACACCTTCCTCTAAAAAACTGTATCCTCTTTACCTCCAAGTCAAGTGCAGAGAGGAAAGGCTCTCTCTTTCCAAGGTTGTGATTTAAAATCATCTAATAAACTGGAAAGGAAAACATTAGCATATTAACATAAGTATTTTAGGGAATTGGAAGCAGCACTGAACACATACACTAACATGCCATTATCATGTCAGGGTCACTAATATGCTGAGAATGATCCACCTCCCAAATTATACTTGCTCAGTGGTCATCTCATAGGGGTCCTGACCATTGATGAAAAGGAGATGGGGGAAATAAAAAATGATGCAGAGGAACAGATTAACTACAGTCTGTAATTATAAACTACGATACAAGGTGGGTGTCCATATTAAAGTGGCTTGTCTTTGAATATACACACGTGACAAAGTTCAGTGGGAAGTGCTTGACTAACTAGTCCAAGCTAGCAAAAACAATCATACACTTAAAACAACGGCCTCTCTTTGACATGCACCACATTTTTGCGGCTCTGCCACTGAAACTTGAGAGCAGATGAGCCTGGGACATAGATGGCATCACACCATAAATATTCATGAATTAAAACTGCATTTTGGGCACTTTATGAGTGTTGGCATTACTAATTTAGCAGGCAGGGATCCAGGCTCCAAAGGTAGGTGCCACTGACAAACTCAGTGATGACTGCAGCAAGCGTTGACCCCAGTCACCAGCAGCATACTTTTGCTTTCAGAAGCAAACCTTGTTTTGCAAAGTAACAGTCTAACACAGAAGATATTTCACATACTCTATAGACATAGAAAAGAGTACCCCTTTAAAAACATTGGCATTTCATTTCTTTACATCCTCAAATAAGAAGACACTTTAGCATACATGTGAACACCATAACAGCAATAATTCAGAAATGTAATAAGAAATAGGAATCATTAGGTAGTGTTCACTCCCCTATGTCAGTACTTTGTGGGATCATAAAAAAAGGATGTTTTGCATTATTTGCAAACATAAGCCTGATATTTCTCTGGGTCTTTGTCATGTTGAGGAGTGAACCTTCTACCTATCTTCAACTTTCTACTAGAGGGGAATTTTAGCCCAATTTTTTCTTCTACCCTGATAAATGCAGCAGCCGTTAAAAACCCAAAACATAACATTACCACCTCCATCTTTTACAGCAGCTGTGGTGTTCTTTGGATGGCGAGCCTTATTGGCAATGATTCCACACCTTTTTTTCACTCAGCCTTAGAATACTTAACGTTTTTTTATTAGCAAAGCTTAAAATAGACTTAATGCTGCCTTTTTGAAGAGTGGCTTTCCCATATAGGCTGCATTTGTTGAATACAATATTAGCAGATTGCACAGTGATCACTCCTTGATATATAGTCCTGTAACTCCTTCAAAGTTATTAATGGCCTTTCAGTTCTTCTCACTCTGCCATTCAGTTGGAAAGGCCAGTCTGATCGAGAGAGGAAATAATTTCCACTTCTTAAATATTGACTTTACTTTGCTCCTAGGGATTGACAGTCTGTGAAATCCTTTTTTATCCATCTTGTGCTTGTTCACAGCTTCTTCCCTAAGATCAAGTTCCTTCCTGTTCATAGTAGATTATTTGCTTTTACTTGCACTCGCAAGCTGTTTTTATGCTGAGCTAATCAGATCACAAACAGCTGATCACAAGCCATTTACTTTGATGTTCAATAGAGAAGGTAATTAGTTACATGTAGTTTTTGGGCGTGGGGGTGGGGATTCTTCATTAACCTCACTGATTTTGTATAGTTTTTATTTTTTAACTGTTTCTTTGACATTTTTCACTTAAATAAGTACCGATCAGTAAATAAATTAGCATATATCATTTTAGCATGTATGGAAAGACTGAATGTAATTACTGCCCATCTGCTTGTATTATAAGTCAACAGATTTCATTCTTAAGTACAGGGAAAGTACTTTCCATGACTGACTCTACAACACAGATTAAGCTGAAAGGCCTCTGAGTATTTCTTTGGACAGCAATAATCAAAAACATACTGGCTTATTCTGTGTAAGTCAGGCAATAGTAAAATGATTTTAAATGTGTATGAATCTCTGTTCTTGTTTGTAGTTTTTTTTAATATTTTGATTCAACTGGTAAATTTAAAGATGCACATCATAAAAAAACAAATTTTCCCGAATTATCAAATATAAAAAGCAGTGTGTGTGTTTGTGTGTTTGCTATGGAAAAGGATGCATATTTGATGTGCAATTCCGGACCAGAGCAGACGGGAAGTTCCGTGCCCCAGGAGAGCCAGAAGGTCGGCCTGTGTCGGGCCGCAGTGTGGGTCAGTGTGGGGTTTCTCCGTGCAGCCTGGTCCACTGCCAGAATGGAGGAACTTGCACAGACTCTGGATCCTCTGTGTAGTAAGCCTTCACTGACTCCTTAGAGACTCATCACTGATCTCAGTGAATATCATTTTGATACCAAAAATGTTCAAACATTTCACAGTGGGCATATTTTACATTGTTCAAAATGGCCCTCATTTTGCCTTGCTAACATAATATTCTTCTCTAATTATACAGCCTTTTCCTTACAAAGCGTCAAATATATTTAAATAATTAGTATAATTTTGTTTCAAAAATATGTAACAGGTTATTATTGTATTTACATTCATGGACCATATGATGAACTCTTCTTCCCATGCAGGTGCAGTAACACCAGTAACAGGAACAGGAGATCTGACATTGCTAAAGACAAATTTGACACTTTTCTGCACAGAATTGTTTATATTCAGTCAAAATGGAGGGTTTCTCCCTTGTTAGGTATTGTGACATGTTAAGGTTAGGAGTTTGACAAGGCCATCTCAAAATCTTTTACATTTCAAATTGCATTTCAGTCAATTCAGTCATTTAAAAGTTGACTAGCTCCAATTTTTTTATTAATGTTATACTGCATAACACAGTTGCTGTTGAGCTTCAGATCATGGGCTTATGACAAGACATCTGCTTAGTACTTTCTTCTAGAGAGCTGAATTTATCCTTCCTTCTATTATCTATTCTATTATCTATTAAGTCTATTAAAGCAAAGCATCCCACACCATCACGCTACCACCATAATGTTGTGGGCATAATGTTCGTATTAGGGGAAAGCTGTATCAGCCCAGCTGTATCAGCAGAGTTTTCTATGAGCTCTTGGAGTAATTTGCTAGGCCAGCCCCACCTTGGCAGATTTACCTATGTTCCATGTTATCTCAGTTTGGAGATTATGGCCCTCCTGATGGTTTTCTGGGATTTTTAACTTGAAAGTGACTGTCATTGTGAAACAGAGTACAGTTATCAATGAACCACAATGAAATGCAACCTCTGCATTTAACCCACACTCACACTTGCAGAATTCAGAAAGTCATGCATGGAAATCCCAGACCAGTAGGTTGCCCTGAGGCACCCTTGAGCAAGGTACCATCTCCATCACTGCTTCTCTGATCCTTGGTCCTAGGCCCCAAACACTAGGCCACCACTGCCCCCTAGTTTAGGATCAGAGTTTTAGATTCTGATCTGTAACCTTTACTTAACTGATATGTTTCAACAACTTTCTTTCTCATGCTGTCTGGAATTTCATTTGCAAAGGTAGCGTAGTGATTAGGGAGTTGGATCCAGGATCAGAAGATTGTGGGTTCGAATCCCAGGCCAGGTACCATCCCTGTCACAGCTCCCTTGCCGTTTTCAATAGCCGCCCCCTGCCGCATGTGTTTGTGTGTGGGTTAAATGCAGAGGTGTAATATCATTGTGGTTCACTGTGTGTTGGGCCGTGTACTCACAAGAATGATCACTTTCACTGAAGACACAGAGTGCTGTTTATAGAGACTTTTTAAGGAATCTTCCCTTTGCTGGAAAGGTTTCGAGGATGTCTAGATTTAATAAGGCTAGCTATCAGTCTTGAGCTGGCTGATCTAATTAAACCCCATATTACTTTTACTTGATTCACCGGTTGATTGAATGACTAAGGGGCTCATTATTTTTTCACAGTGGTGACATATATCATAAAATCATTAAAAATTGTATAATTCACTCACTGAGGCTGGATTTTATACTATAATACATCAGTGAGATTCATGAGAGTAATTAAGTGTGTTTTATAAGCAAACAGAAATCAGAAGACATGCAAAAACCTTTGTCCACAGAATTACATGTGTGTGTGTCGCTGCGCAGAGTAAATCACCAAAGCAGTGTTTTATTCGTTCCTGTTCTGTTTTATTATGTTACGTTCTCGTCTGTTCAGTTACACTTGAAGGCCGGCAAAATGTAATTTCCACCTTTGAAGCCCTTTCCCATTCATCTTCCAACCCCCCTCAGCTGTCAGTGTGTGTTTGGATGGAAAGGTGCTCTCTGCTCCGAGAGGATTTCGTTCTGTGATGCCGAACACGTCCCACCTCCTTCCTGCGCTCGCGGCTCCACTTGCATCCCGCTCCCAGATGGCTACACCTGCCAGTGTCCTTTGGGCACTGCTGGACAGTTCTGCCAGCAAGGTTAGACCAGTGCTTGCCTTTCTTCTGTGTTTGGCACTGCTGAAATACTATAAAGTACTTTTTCTCATTTAGAGATTATTAATAGCAGTCAGTGGGAGTCAAAAAAAGACATATATCATTCCATTTGAACCCCTTTTCTTATTAAAGAAAATTTAATTAAAGTCATTGTAAAATGTTCATAGGTTTGCCATTATGATTGCATAGGTTTATGGTATTAAGAACAGCATCACAGAGAACCCATTTATATGAATAAAAGAGCAATGTACGAGGATAGTGTAGACTTACAATAGTAAGGCCTTTTTTCTCGTGCTATGAAGTATAGCTACAGTTTAGAATCGATCCCCATTACTTTTATTCATTTAAATCTGCACTATATAGCCAAACCATTTTTGAGTTAGGCTGAGTTGCCAGCAGTCAGGTCTGGTGGATGAGACCTAATGGTCTGGGCTGCTTTTCCGTGTTTGGATTAGGCTTTTCTGTACAGCTGTAGGGTAATGTTAATATTACAGCATACAAAGACATTTTAAACAGTTACACACTTCTAATTTTGTTGCAACAGGTCTTTCAGCATGAATGTGCACAAGGAACGTAGTTTGACGAGTTTGATATGGTGGAACAACAGTGGTCTTCACAGAATTCCGTCCTCAACCCGTCCAAATACATTTGGGCTGAATTGGAGCATAGACTGGGCTTCCTGTCTTTTAACAGAATGAACACTCTCCAAAAATAGAAAGCCTTCCTATAAGAATGGGAGCTGTAATAGCTGCAGAAATGGGAAGAGATATAAACACCTATGGTTTTGGAATGGGATGTCCAAACAAGCTCATATGCCCAGGTGTCCACATACTTGAAGCCATTTAATATGTCACAATGTTAACAACATGTAAACTGTGATCATACTGAAAGAGCTCGAAGAGTCATGCCTACTGTTCTCTCTAGATTGCCATGTAACATCATTTTTATAATGCTTAGAAGCTGCAAAATTCACTCATTTATTTAATCAATTTAACAACTGAATACCATAACTTCTGATGGGTTCATTTATCAAAATGTGAGGATAAAATGCTTGAGACACTGAAAATTCACAGATTATTTCCCCCCACAGCTCTGTCCATCAGTGATCCGTTCTTCAGTGCTAACCAGTCCTCCTGGATGTCGTTCCCTGCCGTCAGCATGAGACACAGGACAGATCTTCAGCTGCAGTTTCAGACACTGTCACCTGAGGGCATCCTCTTCTACACAGCACAATATCTGAGTGCCCAAGCTGGTTAGTCAATCTTTACCTTTACAGTGTGTGTTCCTTCCCCTGACCAAATAAAGTACTTCTTGATCTCAAGAAATGTCACATGTATAAATGTACGGTACAGTTCAAAGCAGAGTCGATCAGAGTGGTCTGGTGTGAGATGGTTTGTGTTCCTTACTGCGGTGCTGACAAGAATCAGAGGTTCTAATATCTGCAGCACAGACATTAGAGGGTTTATATGCAATAATATTATTAACTATGGACAAATAGTGGTAAATATGAAAAATAAAACCTGAACCTGACCTTGTCTTAGAGATAATTTATGACTATTCCATGGAATATCTTTTTATGTGGAGGAGCCTTAAGGTCTGTTTCCTGTAACCACCATACAGTAACTTGTGCTGTTCAAATCAAGCTACTCTGAATTACTTTCCCCCTTTATATGCATTCAGGTAATGGGATTATTATACATTGCTGCAGTACTGTACAACCTCTTTTTTATATTTTGTTAGGGAACAACATTGTCATGCATAAATATTTTTTAGATTATATATTCTATTATTATGAAAAAATGGGAAAGTTTTACTGCAACAGACTGCAAAGAGCCTAAAGATACAAGGTTCTAGATAAAGGGGTTCCAACCACTGAGCATTCAGCATCAGCAGTAGCAGTAAACTAATCCCCACCTGATAATCTGGAATCATCTGCTCCTGTTTCTACACTGCTTCATGTCTTAAGTTACACTTTTTTCTGCCGAAGGTTCAGACATAGATCACTGTGTGGTTCAGAAAAAATACAATCCTCTAAAACTGGTCAGTATTCTTCAGCAAGGCTGGAGAACTATTCCTCAAAAATTGCATAAAAAAATTAAAGCCTTTGTAAGCAAAACATAAAAAAATGAGGAGTGTCTTAAAAAATAATACATTCCCACTTCTCTCAAACAATTAGTTTTCAGCTGCTACAAAGTGCCCAGCATTAAAGTACTTAAAGTATGTTGAAAAAAAATATATGACGATGATCATGCATGAGCAAGTTAAGAGTGAGAGTTTAATATCTGGTTTAATATCTTTGAGTAGATGTACCCAACCTTTTTGAATGAAACTGCAGCTCATACAATAAAATATCAAAGTGAGTCAGCAAAAAAAAAAAAAAAAAAAAAAAAGCCTTTAACATCATGCATACTAAGTAAACCTGTATTAGAAACTGAATAAATGACCGCTGATGTCTGCCTTATCTGCAGGTGACTTCTTCAGCTTGTCTCTCTCTGACGGATTTGTGCAACTCCGCTATAGCCTTGGAGATGAAACTATTATTCTGCAATCTCAGAACAAAGTGGACTCGACTGGCAGGACTTGGCACATGGTGAAGGCTGCGCGAGAGGGAAACCAAGGCTACCTGGTTGTAGACGAGCAAGAGGTCAAGCGGGACGCCTCCGAGGGTATGACCATCCTGGATGTTACCACTGAGATATTTATTGGTGGCATATCCAGCCTGTACTTGGTTTCTTCCAGTGCAGTGGAGAAAGAACCGGTGGGTTTCACTGGTAGCATCCGGGAGGTAATCATCAACGGTCATGACCTGGAACTCACAGAGGTGGGGGCGCTTAATGGGGCAAATGTGGGCGACTGGGATGGGACTGGATGTGGATACAAAGTGTGTCAAAATGGTGGCTACTGCCGCCCGATCGGCCTTCATTCATTTGTGTGCATTTGCCACATGCCTTGGACAGGCATCCATTGTGAACAGTCAGTGTACTGCATTGGAAACCAATGTCAACATGGCTCTCTTTGTGTTCCCGAGGTTACTGTTGCCTCCTATTCCTGCATATGTGCGCTGGGATGGAATGGAACATACTGCGATCATCAGGTATCTATGAAAACTGTAAGGTTTGTGGGAAATTCATATCTGAAATATCAAGATCCAAAGTATAATTCCAGAAATCTGATGTACACCCAAGTATCGTTCAACCTTTCCGCAAGCTCCAAAGATGGGCTGATTCTGTGGATGGGACGGGCAGAGAGCGAGGATGACGATTACCTTGCAGTGGGACTTCAGGAGGGTCATCTTAAAGTTGCCATCAACCTCGGCGAGAAGATAGCTCTTCCACTGATCTCCCTAAACTCCACGCTGTGCTGTGAAGGGTGGAACCATGTCTCAATCATCCACAATCGCACTATCATCCAGGCTTTTATTGATGACAGGAGAGTTCTTTTTGAAGATATTGATCCTTTTGAGCGCTACGTTGCCATTAATTATGGCGGGATATATTATTTTGGAGGCTTTGAGTTGAACAGAGATGTGGCATCAGTCTCATCCGGCCTCTTCTCGGCAGGGTTTGCGGGAAGGGTCAAAGATGTTCTTTTGTATGAAGATGCCAGAGCGCTGCAGTTTCTTCAAACTTACGAGGGCTTTAATGTTTATCAAGGAGATGATTAAGTGTTCTCAACAACAATTAGTAGTTTTAAGTTCTAAGTATTTATGCTAAACATATTTATTGGTAAAAGAATATTAAATGAATCCCTTTAAAGAGTATTCCCACCCGTTAAATTCATTCTCGCAATTCCATACCTTTAGATTGTTACAAAAGGGACCCATACACTCTTTTTGTCATATTGTTTTGGCAACATGGCTCATCTCTGAATTACCTAACCTCCATATCAATCTCATATAACAGAGATAAATAAATATGTTTGCTAATAATGACATGACACTGAAGCAGGAGTTGCCGCTGTACCCAGACTGAGCGAATGCCTTTTTAGAATATAGAATATTTTAGAACATACAGATGTTGACAAGATTGGTCTGCATTATTCTGGCCAAAATTATTTATTTCAGTTGGATGTAGTTTGGTTAATCAAAGCCGCCTTCTTCTTCTTTCGGCTGCTCCCGTTTAGGGGTCGTAAAAATCATCCATTTCCATTTCTTCCTGTCCTCTGCATCTTCCTCATTCTCACCATGTCCATAAGTCTCCTATTTGGTCTTCCTCATTTCCTCTTTCCTGGCAGCTCCATCTTCAACATCTTTCTATATAATCTTTCTCTCTCCTCTGGACATGTCCAAACCAACATAACCCTGCTTCCCTAACTTTGTCTCTAAATTTTCCAACCTGAGCTGTCCCTCTAATATACTCATTTCTAATCCTGTCCATTCTCGTTACACCCTACGAAAATTTCTGCATTTTTAACTCTGACACCTCCAGCGCCGTCTCCAGCCCGTACAACATAGCTGGTCTCAGTATCGTCCTGTAAACCTTTCCTTTCACTCTTGCTGGTACCTGTCTGTTACGGATCATACCTTCCAAACTTCTCCACTCATTCCAACCTGCTTGCATTCTCCTCTTCACCTCTCTTCCACACTCTGAAAGTTTGGTTAATCAAAACACGCAAAGTTGTCTGAGGTCAGTCAGAAAGATCATGGCTTAAAGAATACTGCAAAGGCCAATATCAGGATTGAGATGAATAAATGTTTTATTGTGCAGTCCCAACACATGCCATAGTAGTTGAAGTGAAAGGTACTATTAATGAAATGAAAGATGTTTTATAGCTTTTAAGGCCTCGTTATTTGTGAAGCAATTAGAATCCTTACATCCCTGACGACTCTTGAATATCATGTCCATCTGATGCCTCGTTATAAGCACATTACTATTTAACATTTGTTTTTGTAGCAACATTTTATTTGCATATTTACATCTGCAAAAATATGTAAGAAGCTGCGTTACACCAGCACCATGAAGTTGTCTGATGAGTAGAGCGTAAGACAAAATTGGTCTTTGTTCAAGTATTGAGGAGCTGGAGATTTTCAGTAAAAAGTTTAATTTACCCCAGAAGTTAATATTTTACCCAAACGTTGCTTCTTTAGTAAAAACTGCAGCCTGGAAACTGTTACTAAAAACACTAGATCTCAATAGTCACTCAAATCATGTCCATGAAAAATAATTCACAAAAATGTACCCTAACCTGCTCCAAAAATATTTAGACCTTCTTTAAGTTGATGCAGCCTTGTGGATGTGGTTTATTGGTTTCATGTTTAGATTTGTTCAGATAAGATTAACATGAAAACACCAGGTCCAATGAATGGAAATCTACAGCCAGATCATTTTAATGCTTGACTGCCAATAATACAATCCTCACTATAATGATTCACTGCTGTTATATTATGTGTATGTATGTATATATATATATATATAAAAAAACACATTTTTATTCTGTTTTGTTAGTTTTTTCACTAATTTTGTAAAGCAGTTTCCATTTATTACATTTCTTATAGTCTTGGCTGATATCTGGGGTAAGTGGCAAAATTTGGATTTGGAACTTTCAGGTTAAGGCTTTCTTTGCGTTCACACTACAATTCAAACTTCAATTCCTGTTTTAAAAAGTGAAAGTGAACATTCTTGTCATTGTGAGTGCATGGCACAACACAGTGAACCACAATGAAATTACACCTCTGCATTTAACACACAAAAACACGTGCAGTACTGAAAGCACCCGGGGAGCAGTGATGGGGAGGGTACCTTGCTGAGGGGTACCTCAGGCCAACCTACTGGTCTGGTATTTACACCCACGATCTTCTGATCCTGGGGTCAACTCCCTAACCACTGGGCCACGGCTGCCCCGGGTTAAAGTGACACTACCAATAGAAACTGAGTGGGTTGATCTAGGTTTAACAGCCATATCTAGTTAAAAGTGTCCATTGCAACAGTTCAACTCCAGCACTGACCAAAAACAGTTCTCAAATTCTTAATGAAAGCATACGTAACTCTGGAAAAAACATCTCTCGCCATCAGCCAAATTGATTGTTAATACATAAACAAGTTTCGTGAAACTTCAAAGTTGCAGAAAGAAAGGGAAGGGAAATATGCCAGCATTTCTTTGACCCGACGCCTGGACTCTCTTGTTTACACAGTGGTCATTTTAGTGAATGTTTCCCAGGTGCTCTGGTGGCTGAACAAACAGTTTTCACAAGCGAATCCAAAAATAAAATATTTTCTGTTCTCTCTTTCAAGGTGCTACCCTCATACATTCATCTGCCATTGCTTTTCCCATGGTTCAGCTATTCTGTGCATTTAAAAATAAACCACGGCCTCTTGAATGAACGCGCTTGCAGTAATGTTGTCCCAGCAGCTTTAATTAACAAAGTTTTATTCTCTTTCTCTATCAACGATAAAAAGATTTTATGAACTGTACATAAACACAATGTGCAGAAGGCACACGTTATCTGTAATGTAAGACAAGCCAAAATGTACAAAGATAATGTCATCTGACACAAATAGAAAATATTTAAGAGACTTAAAAAAAAAAAAAGAAAAAAAAGAAACGGATAAAAGGCAGATGCAGAGAAGAGGAAGAAAATGTTTGACTTCTTTTGAGATTATTGTTCATTTAAACAGTAGTATCAATGCCAGTTTCATGTACTTAATATACAAGAATCAGCTTCCATGACTTCTGGTTGTAAATTAGTATTCACAAAAAAAAACAAAAAAACAAAGCTGAATTCTGACTTCAAAGCATGAACCAACTAAAACCTAAAATTCACTCTTATAAAAAGCTGCTTTTGAATGTTATAAATAACTGTAGTAAAATAGAAAAGAAACAGGGGTCATTGGTGTTGAACGGATGGAACTGGGTTAGGTATGGAGATCACGAGTGCCTCTCTCTCGAGTCTCTGGAGTCCCTCCTGTTTTTTTCATGATCAGAGTCTCTTCTGCGTTTGTCCCTATCTCTGTCTCGTTCCCTGTCCCTGTCTCTGTGATGATGGCTGCTGTGATGTTTCTCTTTTCTCTTCTCTCCATGCCGGTCCTCACGTGAGTGCCTGCTCTTTGTGTGTCTACTCCTGCTTCGGCTCCTGCTTCGGCTTCTGCTCCTGCTTCGGCTCCGGCTTCTGCTCCGGCTCCTGCTTTTGGTCTGGCTCCGGCTCCGGCTCCGGCTGGGACTCCTTGCCCTGTGCTTCTCGCGCTCATGGTGGCGACTCTTTTGGCGATGCCTGTCATAGTGGTCTCTCTCGTCCTTCTCCAAGCGTTTCGACTGCCTGTCCCACAGTTCATCATAGTTCAGCTCAGGACCTTTCTCGTCCTTCTTGGCGGGCAAAGATGAATCAGGGAACCTTGAGGCTGCGTAGCTCAGTGGTGGTCTGACAAATGCTTTTGGAATAGGCTGTGGAAAGCAGGCCTGGGGAGGAACTGGTGCAGACCAAAGTGGAGCAATGTGAATTTGATTTGAAGGGTCTGTCTGAGGGAACAACATTGGCGGAGGTGGACCAGGAGGGTAGCTGAATGGTGCAGGACTTGGCTGATGTAAAGGTATAAATGGTGCCGGACTGGACTGAAGTGGGAAGTTGGGCAATGGGACAGGGTGGTAGGCATGGTCAGGAGCACCAGTGTGATAAGGAGGAAACGCAGCTGGCGGAGGACCACGGTTTGCAGTGATGAAAGGTGGAGGACTTAGAAGACGTGGCCTTGATTGCTTGAGACTTTCATTTTTGCCTGAAGAGGAAATAGTACTGATGGTCTGAATATCTTCCATAGCTTTGAACTCTGGCTGTGAAGGTGCGGACTTGGTCGATGCTAAAGATTCTGCAGGTGCAGTTTGGGTGGCATTTGTTTGTGCCACATTTGTGCTCAATGCCGGCGGTTTTGTATTTTCAGGTTCTGGTATACTGGTCTTTTTTAAAATGCTAGAAGTGGGTGGCTTCGAAGTGCTAGTTGGGCTTAACACATTTTCACTGCTGGAAACAACTTCAACGCTAACACTAGCAGAATCTTTTGACGCAGTTGATGTTGATACATTAAGCAGACTAGTTTCCTGACAAGATCTCTCATTGGTACTGCTTTTTTCCTCAGTGTTGCTAGATTCAACCTGTGGAGTGGTGGCAAGACTAGAGAGAAAATTCTCTGTTGAAACATCTCCTGGCTTATCCTTTAGCGACAAAGAAACTCCACTCGTGGCCCCACTTTCTTTCTCTTTCTCTTGGAAGCTAATCTCTGCATTTGAGCTGGATGGCTCCTGTTCAGTCTTGACAGGTTTGGGCTCTTTCTTCTTGATGATGAAACGATCCAGTCTGGGTGTGATGGGGGTTTTGGGAGTGATGCTTCCAGAGGTGGCACCATCAGTGGAAGTTGGCTGACTGATGGTGGCACTAGTTGTGTTCTTTACATCACCATCCGCAGGCATCATTTTCCCAGATGCAGGTTGCGTTAGCACACCAGGGAGAAAGCGCAATGACACATTTTCATCATCCCCCATCTCCAACGGTTCATCAGCAGTGGGTTTGATAAGGCTTGCAGTGTCCTTCTTGTGTGCACGCCCGAGACTGCTAACAAAGTTTCTTTCTTCATCTCTGGGCACGCCAGTTTTCTGAATGGGCTCTACTGGAGGCTTGTTCTCCATCAAGAAACTTGGTGTTTCACTAACATCACTTGACAGAATGACCCCAAAGTCCCTTTTAGGTCTCTGGCGTATGATTAATCCAAGCAGAAGGTTTGGGCGGTTGGTTTCCAAACCTGTCACATCAGACAACAATCACTGGTTTTGACTGAAGGGCAGCAATATATACGTCTATAGCCTATATTTTGGTGAAATCTAGGCTAGATACTGTCCTAAATAAATAGTATTTTTAAAATCTCTAATATTTTGTTATATGATTAATGTAATAAAATGTATTGTTCTCATGATACTAATCAGGAATTAGAGCCAGACCATAAGGCATCTACGTGCAAAAGTAGTCTTTAGTGGTCATGGAAAATTTTAATACAACAATAAATAGATGGACACTTACCAGGGCCATCAAACGGGACAATCTGGTGAGGGATTTTTTCAGTGGAGCCAAGAGGAATGAGATACATGTCTTTAACTTGTTTACGGTTGTTGGCGACAACCCCGTATCGTCTCCGACTGCTGAAGTACGCATACAACAAGGTGTATGATATTTCATCTTCTTCTGTGTCAGGGTTCAAGCGAACTACACATATTTCCTGGAAATTAAAAGGAACAATAAGCGATTAAAAATCAACTAAAAAGGTGAAATGCTGTGTTGTTTGCGCGTTGGCATCTCAAGGGTTAACAACCCCATCATGTCTCACCTTTGTACCCGAGGCACGAATTTTCTCAACATAGTCCCAGACTATCTGCGGAGAGATCCTTCCTCCAACCTGGATGGTGTCTGGCAGATCCTGTGAAGAAAAGAAAAGAAAAGAAGAAAAAAAAACACAAAAAGGACCTAAGTGTTTTTCTTTCAAATCAATCTTCAAAACGACAGGTTTAAGGTTTAATAGCACTTACCTCTCTAAGGTGGTCCAATATTCCAGAAACTGGATAAGCTTTAGTAAGGAACCGGGCAACAGCTGGCATGTCTACATAGCCATTCCATATGCCCTCTAAATTGGCAAGGAAAGCAACTGTATCTTCTTTACTGCTCACAGTTTCCGATCTATAAAAAAAAAAAAAAATGCATTTATTATATCACAGGATGATACTTACAACATTAAATCTACTGAGGCATGACAGAATATTACCTTTGGCACACTTAAAGTGCTGATATACCAATGTTTGGTTTATAAAAGATAAGCAAAACAGCCTACAATGTTATCAGTTGTCTTTTCTCCCTTATGTCACTAGCTCCCATATCTGGATGTAGAGCATAACTCTCCAGCATTTTTTGATAGTTTCTCTCTCATAATTCATCTAATCCAACACATGATTTAACAACCAGATGAACTAAATTGGATTTATTAGAGGGGGAAAAAAAAATTGTAAAAATGTGAAAGCATCAATTGATCAACTCAATTTAAGTAAATATAATAAGGTACTGTTGTGTAGCAAGGACAAAAGTCTGGACCTAAACTGGCCCTTTAAGGAGATATGAAGTCATGATTATACCACATCTGTTTCACACACTGAATCACGCTTACCTTGACTCATAAGCTGGGAAGATGCTAGAATTGAGTAAACCTTCTTCCATGGCTCTCAGGGATAAGTCATCCACAAGTGCTGAAGGAGCTGCAGGTGGAGATATTGGTGTCATCTGTTGGTTGTCTCCATCTGTGACTGTTGACTGTCTTCTTATGACTGTTGTGGCAACTTTCACAATCTTAGTAGGGGCATCCTCCACAGGTGGAGCCATACGGCCTTAAAAGAAAATATTACATTTTAAAAAGTAGTGCCAGTAAGACTAACAATATCAGTACTGCAAAATGCGCGAGTATTACCTGTGCAGATCTTACAGTGAAGGTCAAAGAGATGGGACTTGTGCAAGCTTGTGGTATCATTAACTTTCTTAGGGCTCTCAGCCTTTGAGTCTGAAGCTTTTTCCTCAGGCACCTCAACTGCCTTAGGAATAGGATCCAACTGAGGGAAGATCAAAACAGTCTTTTTACTATTTCATACTGAAAATGCCTCATAAAAGAGGTGAAGGCCTTCCACCCTACCATGGGCTCTATAGGCTCAGGGGCTTTTGCAAGTTCCTGGTTCTCAATCTCAATCTCTCCTTTGTGTGTGATTTTGGTTACTGGTCGTCTTTCTGCTTCTCGCTGCTCCTTCTCGATCATTTCAATCGTCTGCAAAAAAAAAAAAAAAAAAAAAAAAGACTGAACTCAATTGTAAAGATATCTCAAAGTATTTGATTTTAGGGTCACAAACAGCTTTTCACAAAATGAACATTTTTATGATTTACTCACATGTCGATTCTCCCTTTGTCTCCAAGCAGCCAGTTCTTTGGAAGCAAGTTCTTCAGCACTCATACGAACCAAATCTCTAGGAGAAATCTCCCCCTTGAGAACTCGCTTGAATAACACCTGGAGTTCGTGTGGAAAAATAACTCTAAATAATGCGTAATTTTTTATTATATTTATATATCTATTTAAGAATCTATACATATGTATATTTTTCACGGTTTCTGATGCAATACAAACTTACATTATTTTTTGCATCTTTAAGGTTGAATGTCAAGCTCCGGTATTTGTTTTTATACTTGCTATCAACACCCTGGAAGAGGGCAAATAGCTCTTTCTCCGTTCTTCTAGCTAGTTCAGCTGGCTTCTCGGTTGAAATCTTCAAGTCGGATTCCTTTAGCCTTTAAGTAAGTGATTATTAAAAAGAAAAAAAACAACTTAGTCAAACAAACAGTTATTAGACTGAACAATGTACATAGTAATAAAATATTAAAACCACGTTCTTTGATACATGAACAATTTATACCAAATCTGAGTAAGTAAAAATGTAATTAAATTCTACAAGAAAAAAGTCACATCTGATAAGAATAGTTGAGCATTTTTAAATGGCCTCAACAAATTATTGTCTCTAAACATATTTGAATGAACAGTGTTTACTGCAATGCTTCAATTATCACTTATTCTCAGGAGAAAAAACATGTCTACGAAGCACTAAAATAAAAAATAAATAAAAAAAACAAAAAAGGTCAGCGAGTTATAGATGCCTTCCATACCTTTTCAGAAGGATCTCTTCCAGTGAGTCTCGGACGCTTCTCCTGATCTGTCCCGTGGATGGCTTCTTTAAGTTTGCAGGAGAAACTTTAGCCTTCTTGACCTCGGACTTCACTGTCGACCCTAAAAAAACAGAGTTGCCCAGTGTTCAATGGACTATGGATAACACGGTGTAAGGCATTCTTCTCAGATAAGACAATACCACTTCATACCACTTTTCACTGCCGCATCCGATGACAATCTCCTATCCCCCGAATCCTGGAAACAATTCAGAAAGTAACTGAACTTCAGTCTGTTGTCTCTCACATAAAATCAAACATTAAACACTGAAGCAACTGAACTTGACACAAAAATATTATAAGATTATCATCAACCTCTTACAGGAAGAGTAAACTTGCTTACTTTCCGAAAGGGGCGGATTCCACCTGTCGTGACGGACTGTTCGGTTCCTGGTTTCTGCTTGTTGGCCGACTTGTTGTCCGTGTGTTCTGTAACCTGGCTGTCGCTTTTCCTGTCCTCTTCAGCACAACACTTTAGACACACATACTCTTGGTCTTCCTTCTCCATCTGTTGAACTTTAGTCAGGTCCAGTCCCACACAGTCACCATGAAACCAGTCATCACAGCGCCCACAGCCTACCATGAACCTAAAAATACACCCATTGTTATTCAAATTTAACTTAAGACAAACGTTGCCAAGTGATTCGGGGCATGGTAGCCTTGTTAAACTACATGGTTTTAAAAAAGAAAGAGTAAGAAAAGTTCCATCTATGGCACAAAGGCCATTTTTCTATCAGTGTGATGAACATACCTGTTGTCATGAGGTTTCTTGCATAATTCGCACTGTTTACTGGAATCCCACGCAGCCTCATTTTCAGAAGCAGGCAGAAGATCACCCTCTACAGAACCCTTCTTCACCACAGGAGCATTATCAGGGATGAACAGCTCTGGTTCATCAATAGAAATACTTCTGCTGTTCCTGCTCCTCTGTCTTTGCAAGATTTTTTCTGGCTTCTTGACCTTCATCCTATCCTGATCCTCCTCTGCTGGGCTATCTTTCACAGGCAGGATTGGTTTAACTGCGGGCGGTTGTGGGTTTTGTGATTTCTTCACAGAGTGAGGAGATTTATTTGTTACCACCTTGGTGCCAGGACTGGAATCGGAGGACGGCTTTCTGTTTAACGTGGGAGAGACTGGAATTGGAGGGTTAGAGTTTTGTTTAACAGGATGACTGACCTGCACCTTTTGCAGTTTTGACGCTGGTTTCGGGGAAAGGGAAATGGCTGGCCTTTTTAGGCCTGTGCTGACAGGCTTGTCTTTGACGTTTTGCTGATTTTTCTCTGTAGATTTCTGTACCTTTTGATCTTGTTTGAGATGTTTGGACCCTTTCTGCGAGATGCCTGGTTTGGCGAGTTGTGCGCGCTTATTTTTGGTTACTGACAGTGGCTGCTTGGATTTAATTAGCTTTTTGGCTGGAGGTTTATCAGCTGTACCATTTTTGTTTTGTGATTTGTGGGCACTTGGCTTGGCCTCATTTTTTTCTGTGACTTTGGCGTCCTCAAGCACATCAGTTGAACTGGGAGTGATGGGTACAGCACCATTGGTGTCTTGAACATCATTTGGGTTCACATATGGCCCGAAGTCCATGGGCATTTCATTAGCTTCCTGCTCACCGACATTAAGCTCTGCTGCAACTTCTGGTGTCATATGCACTTCAAAAGCCTGGTTCTGTTGCAGGTCAAACCCTCCACTGTCAGCTGTTACTGAATCATCCTGGAAGCTCATAGCCTGGAGGGCACCAGTGTTAAATGATCCAGAGATGTGAGATGGCCCAGGTAGCAGCTCAATTTTGTAGCCCCCCACGGTGACTGTTAATCTCCTCAACACCACCACAGGATTCATGGATGGGTCGACTTCATTGACATTAAACCGCCGGTTAAGCAAAGCTTCCCTTTTCTCTGCATAACTTTCATCTAAAGAGTTTCTTCTGGGAGCAGAATCTTTGTTTTGTATTTCTGCTGCTCTCCTCTCAGATCTCCACGGTGCTCCAGCCGAAACCCCTCTCCAGGGTCCACCTCTACCTCGACCTCGACCTCGACCCCTGGTACCTGAGAATGTTTCAGAAAACACAGTTAATATTCAGACCTGGCTGCATGGATGTGATGTCAACACGCAGCCTATCATTGGATGCCTGAAGAATAAATATTAAAGAATCACTTGTCAAGTGATCATTTGACAAAAATTAAATGGATTTTTTTACTTTTTTTCCTGAAGTTCTGACTTCAAGACAGCTCCAACGACTGCTTTTAATTACCCTTTTCCCCGTTTCAGACTACAGTATGCCATATAGCAAAACAGAAACTGGATTTGAGGCGACTATGTGCTGATTTCAGCATAATAACGAGGAGGTGCTTTGGGCTTCCATTACTTGTTAATTGCATTAGACTTGGAGATCCACAGCAACACTAATGAAATAGTAGTTCAGGGTAACAAACATCCTGTCTGATTGACTGTATAAGTGTTTCTCTTTTTTTAACCAAATCATTCCATTTTATGTAAATACATTTTTCCCTTCTGAACAAATGGTGCTGTGCTACAGCTATTATTTCTTGTTCTCAAATCTGTGATCCATCCTTCTCACATCCATTTTGTCCTTTAACATTAGCAGTGAGTTCAAAACACAGCATTCTCATCATAGTCTTTCTCACACTTGTACCAGTTTGTTTTCTCTGTAACGGAGGGGCAGGTTTCCTCTTTTCCCGGGAAATACTGGACTGTGCCGCATCCTCAGCAGCGGCATAAGTCTGACTAATGTCTGAGGAGTTCATGTCATGGCCTGAAACTGCAAGAGAAAATACCAAGAAAGCTTTTTTTTTTTTTTTCTTGAACTCAATGAAGCTAAAAATCACAAAAGAATATTGCATACTATTAGTATATGCAGTTATTTTTCATCAAAAAATAAGAAAATAATAATTACTAAACTGACATTAAATATGAACAAGCTGAAGCAACTTAATAAACGTAGTTGAAAGTAGTTGACCAGCTAACTTTAACATTTTATTTACAATATTAAAACACAGGATTTTGTCCCACCTGTTGAACCTGGAAGCTGAAAGTTAGCATCATCATTTTCTAAGAGATGAAACTGGGTGCTAGCAGATCCAAACATAGGATCCTTGTCACTGAGCATGTTCTTGAGGGAATCTTCTGGTAGGTTGTGTCCAGATGCAACCTCATCACTTGCTTCACATTCCAGGTTCTGTCCTAAGAGTAAGGAGTCTTCCAACTGGTCACTGGGAATCAAATGGTTAAATGTGCCAACTATATCCATGAATGCTCCCGCTGTAATGGTTACTCTGGAATAAAGCAGTGGGGGGACGGCTTTCATTAAAAGACCCAAAGACTTCAAGACATTCACAGTACAAATCGTCGGTGGACCTAATTAGAGCAAAGCATTGGATCGACGTACACTTTTGGATGCACCACACTGAAAAGTCAGTTTTTTACTCAAGTCCCGCAGACCATGCTGTTTGAAAAGTATTTCAATCATCATGTGACCCTATACCTGTCTGCACAACTCACATAACCGAATTAACTCTGAAGGCAAGCGACTCCTGCTTACTAGGCTTGCACTAAGCATTGTGCATAAATTATCACAAAATAAGTCTCTGCAGTACTAACTTCATAAGAACTGCAAAGATGGGTAAGAACATGATTTTTTTAAAAACCTTTTAATTCCAGAAATTCCAAAATACTAATTTTTTAATTCCAAAAGCCTTTTATACTCCAGAAAAGTAATCGTGTCATCCCTTCCTCTAATATTCTCCAATATGCAGATTAATTTAATAGTACTGAACAATTTAGTTATTACTATGTAATTTGTCTTTAGAGTAATAACTGGACACTAACTCTTAAGATGCTAAGAGTTTCAGCTGCCAAAGCAGTAAGAAAGCATTTCCCGTTTTTTGTTTCAGTGTAATTGTAATTTGAAAGACGACTCATATTCTCCAACAACTTCTAACTGTTAATAAATAATAAGTTATTTAAAAATAAATAAGAGCTGGCAATTTGACAGATTAGATTCAGGACTCTGCAGTATATTTCAAATCTGTTTCAAATCTGAAAAGAAAAGAAAAACTTTTGTAAATATAAAATTAAAATCAAGTTCAGCTGCATTAGTATTGCAATTGAAATATTGGTTTAAAATGTGCAATTAGAAACTTTCTCCAAATCGTTCAGCCATAATTTCTAATAAAAAAATCCTTGAAAACCACCCTTGTGGGTGGTAGTGGGTAGGTTACTTGCCTACAGACCTATGGATCAAGAGGTCCCAGGTTCTAATCCCATCTCTAGCACCACCACCATGGTGTTCCTGAGCAAGACGCTTCACCCTGAATTGCTCCGGGGGGGACGGTCCCTGTAAGTCGCTCTGGATAAGAGCGTCTGCTAAATATTGTAAATATAAATTTAAAGGTAAATTGAAAAGGGTGGATGTGTGCTATTCATAACAGACCAAACGTACTGAAGGAAGACGCCAGCAGCAGTCAGATGGGGAAGTAAAACTTACCAAAAGAAAGAAGCAACAGAGTGGAGAGAACATAAAGCACTTTCAATCGGATTCACAATGAATCTTATTTAGGGACTTTTATTTTGGTGTTTTCATATTATTAAAATAAATATGTACTGATAAATTATTATTATTATCATGAGTAATATTATTGTTATTATTTGTATTTTTGTCAGTGCTGTTCTTGAGAGATTATTATTAAGAATATTTTAGAATACTTTAAGTTCAAAACTGAAAATAAAAGGAAAATGACGTTTGTCTGTTTAACGAACAAGTTTAAAGTTCAGTATGTGCGTGATGTTTCCAGCCTCATAGATCGTGTTTATGATCGGGATCTCGAGCTTGACCAAAAGTAATCGATGTCAGATGGGATCGAGCAGCCCTCGTGAAAAAAGTTGTGCCTAACGACAGCACGCCCTCCCCCTCCCCCTCCAACCACAACAAACCGAGTCTCCCCTCAGCCTTGAGGCCTACTGGAGTCCAGGGTTTAAACCAGAGCTCCAGCTGAGCCGAACTGAAGTTGGGAGAAGTTTAAGAAGGCCAGCTCGAGTTGCTGACATCTGTAGCGTAGCCTGTGCTAAACTAGCGTTAGCACCAGAGCTAGCTGTGGAGACCCAGCGCGGGCCTCGTCCTAAACCAGCAAAGCCCCCTGCTTGCCTTAAAAAGCATTCCTTACAGCTCCCCGCGGCTTTAACTCCCGATGTGACCTTAAGGGGACACTGCTGTCCCCTCGCTCTCGGTTATCGGGACACGGTAACTGCTAACTGCCCCCCCAAACAAGGTGGCTAGCGCGCTAGGCCCAGAGAGGAGCTGAGTGTATCTCACGCCCACCCTGAACACCACGGGGGTCTCCCGAAACAGCGTTGGCCTTTACCTCAGTGTGGAAGTGCATCGTCCGAGGAGGTGTGTGGGGGTTTGGCTCACACCGCGGTCCGCTCGGTAGCGCTGCTCTTGTCCATGGCCTGGCGCTGAGGATTAGAGCCGCGCTTCCCTTCCCTCTGCCCAGCTGCACGTCATGTACGGTTGTGTTCTCGCCGACAGGGGGCGCCTCTGCCGCTTCTCCAATTCCACTCCTCACTGGACACCGCCACCTAAAGCACCGGGGCTCACACACTTATTCACACATGGGCCAGTCAGTCAGGACTGACTTCTGAACTAATCACCCCGCGCTTAAAGGAGAACATGATGGACACAACACACCCACACAAAACTTGACTTCAGGCCCAGTTTAAATAGTGTGCTGCCAGGGTGAGAATTAGGATTAGTTTTAAGTGTTGGGTTACGGTTAAGGTCTGCAATTGGTGCTTGGTTTAACACTTGTACTAGATAAGTATGGGTTGAGGTTCAAATAAGGATTTGAATGTTAGGTTCAGCTTTAAGGACATGGTTTGAGCTAGGACTGGAATTAGATTTTAAACATGAGTTGAGGTCTAATGATAAGGTTTGAATTGTGGGTTTTGGTTTAGGGTTAGGATTGGTATTAGATTTGGGATTGTGAGTTATGGTTAAACTCTAATATAGCAGTTGAAGGATTAGGATTCATTTAGACTAGTTGAAATTTATATTTTAATTAAGTCTGTAGTTAGAACTGTTGTTAGGTTAAGATGTAATGGTAAAGGTTTAGAACTAGGATAAGTTTAGAGTATATATTGATCATATAAATGATACATTTATTTGATTTATGTATTATATATCTATATATATATATATATATATATATATATGTACACACAGTACTGTGCAAAGGCTTTAGGCAGGTGTGTGAAAAAATGATGTAAACAAAGAACGCTTTCAGAAATATAAATAATGATTGTTTATTTTTATCGATTTACAAAATGCAAAGTGAGCGAAAAAAAGAAAAATCTAAATCAAATCACTATTTGGTGTTACTACCTTTTGCCTTCAAACCAGCATCAGTTCTTCTGGCCCCACAGAGCCCTGATAAATATGTAGGTAGAGTTTGGTAATATATAAAGATATTTAGTTAAAGACAGTAGACCATCTACAATAGAACATCCAAAAGCATCCTAAAGTTTTACCAGAAAACCAACACTGAAAAAAAATAAGGATTTTGATTTTCATTACTATAATGAAAGAAAAAAGTGAAAGTGACTATTCTCGTTATTGTGAAACACGGCACACGGTGAGGCACAACAAAATTACACCTCTGCATTTTACCTACACCCCATGCAGCAAGGGGCAGCTTTTGAAAGCTCCAGGGGAACAGTGATGGGGATCACTAGGATAGGGGGGACTAGGATTTAAATTGTGGGTTTTCTGCATGGAGGATCCGTTCATGACCCAAGAGAAAGTGTTTCTCCAGGAACCCAATAGTATGAGGGTTTGCCAGATATTTCATTAGGTTTGGCAGTAGATTTAATTTGTGGGATTTAGACAAAGGTCCCAGGTTAGAATTAGGTTTAGGACTAGGAATAGATTTAAAGTTTAGTTTAAAGGTTAAAGAAACCCTCTAGACATCTGGTCATCTTATGTCAGGTGAGCCATAAAGTGTAGTTATTAAAATATTAACAGTAATGATTCAAATATACTCATTTCATGGGAAGATTTATGAAATAAAAATCTAAAACACTGCAGCCTGTTAGTCCAGGTTCTGCAGTAAAGATCATCAGGAGATCAGTGGTTGCTCCTGAGTAAACTAAAGGGCGGCTATCAGGGCGGAACACTTCACTAAACGTTCAACTGAAACGACTCGACGAACATGGCGTGTGAAGCACTTCACACACTGACCGGAGAACATCCCTGCACTCACAGCACCATTGAGGTCACATCCTTCAAGGCCTGCCCTGTAAGCGCCCGCTCTGACACGTGACATGTTCCGCCCCGCATTGTTCTGCGCATGCGTAAACTGCACAGTTACAACTATGGACAGCCGTCAGCGAGAGTCATGGGCGGATCAGAGTTTAGAGCCTCTTCTGTAAGACGAGGAGAAATAGACACAGCTGGCTCGGGGATCACAAGCGATTTAATAACTACCAAGTTTTTAGGGATAGACATTTAAGGATATGAAGGTTCGAATAGTTGCACATCACAAATGAGGTATTAGGTGCCAATATTAGGATTTATACTGCGATCACACGCCAACAGCGCTTAAAGGGCACTCAGCTGATATGATTACACCATTAAACGATAAAGAGAGCATCGGGGCAGCACTTTTGCTATTGCAAACCCCACAACCCCTTAAACTGACAGGCCTCCTGCTGGCCCGATGACCGCGAGGTTCATGATGAACTGCGCATGCGCAGTATGGATCTGGCTGCTACAGGAATGAAAGAATGGCAACCAGTGAAGACATGATCCGGCAGTAGATCAAGTATTTTAACCTTATAATTACTATATTTCTTACCCTGGAAATCTCCTTATCCGGTACCAAACCTTTACATTTTACAGACCAATTTGTGTTACAAGGAGCTTAAGTGTCAGTATGTAAATTAAACAGCCGATTTTAGGACAGGAGACGGTGGCTGGCTAACATGAACTAATCATCACTCCGTGTGTCCTTGCTCTTCTGTTGCTGGGTGATTTATATCTGTTTGGCGCACAGGAGTAAACGGTACGGGCCCTCGAGAGCTGGGGCGGGTCACGTGACCAGCCGAGCCGTCAGGGACCCCAACGGCCCTGGCTGTGTCTCAAATGCAACTGAGGCTGCCTACTCAGGCAGCTTTGAAAGGCAGGTAGGCGACACTGACAGCGCGCGGGGGGAGGGGGCTCTTTATGGCGCGTCACTTCCTCCAGTGTAGCTCTAGAGAAGATGGCGGCTGTTGTGGAAAGAGTGGAGGGAGCCGTGGATGCTGAGTGTCTGTCGCCGAGGCTGCCGTCTCCTCCGCCCGACCAGCCGCACCAGAACAACCCGCTGCTCGGACTCCCCATCGTGGCCATCGAGACCATCCTCAACTTCCTGTCGTACGACGAGATCAGCCTGCTGCGCCTGGTGAGAGCAAAACAAAGCCTGCGCTCAGACAGGGAGCCCACAACACCTCCTGCTCGCCCTGAGCGAGCTGCTCATGCCCCTCTATAGCCCGTGAAACCTCAGACTTTTCATTATCGCCCCTTTTTTCTTTTACCGAGACTCTCCCAGCGCTGTTTGTTTATGCTACAGGCCTCTGGGAGGCTAGCAGGCTAGCAGCTCGTCCTTGCTACCGTGTCACTCCTTTAATCCTCATAAGATCTGCAAAACCCGCCAGAGAAAGCATTTTAAATAGATTTCGTCTTAAATAGCTCTTTATATCTCACAACATTTCGCGTTGTCAGGGTGGGAAGCACGATGGGAAGTGTGCTCTTTGGCCCTTTGCTGGGAAACGGCTCGTTATTGCTGTTCGGAAGTATTTTTATTGTTCAGAAGTCAAAGCGCTGCAGCTGTCGGGTTTACAAATCAGTCCAGGGTTTCAGATCCGCCCCGGGATTTCGCTCCAACTGCCTGCATGCCTCGGCTGTTGGTTCGAGGAAACCCCGGGTCTTGTGAACGATCCGCGATGAAATTCATGAATCGCATCGCACCTAGTGAAGCAGCCGCAGGTCTTATATCCAGAACCCTGGGAGCAGTGTTGGGAACAGTTCCTTGCTGAAGGGAACCTACTGGTCCGGGACTCAAACCCACGACCATCCGATCATGCAGCCTGGCCGCTAGGCCTCCGCGGTGCTCTGGGAATTTGATTGATGTTTCTAGTCAGTTTTGAATTTGAGCTCGCTCTACAGTGTGTGACGCCCTTAAGAAAAGTAGTTCTGCGGGAAGCCTGATTACTGCTTTTTTTTTTCTTCCCTAGGTGTGCAAACGCATGGACATGATCTGCCAGCGAATGCTCAACCAAGGCTTTCTCAAAGTGGAGCGCTATCACAGTCTCTGTCAGAAGCAGGTCAAAGCGCAGCTTCCAAGGTGAGCTCTTCTGTAAAGTTATGTGTGTTTTGTTTTTTTTCATCCTGAACAGGTATTTTCACGAGTCGCAGGAACTGGAAAGCCCTGTTACTGGAGGAGCGTTGATGGAAAGATTTGTCCAAGTCTCAGGGCAGCAGGTTGAGTGTATAAGAGTAGATTGTGTGCCGCTTTAAGTTTGTTTGACTTTGTTGGTAAGGATGTCTCGAGCTCATTCTCTGGAAGTGTGGCTCTTTGGGTGTATTTAAAGCATTGGGTTATAGCACCCAACACTGAGATGACACTTTAGAACAGGTCTAAATCTTTAAAGTAGCAGTGTGCTCAATAATTAAGCAGCTCTGACCTACTTCCTTCAACACCCTTCTTCACACTTATATTCTTGTTGGCACCGTCGGTAACATCTAAACGGATACCGACATCCGTCATTTCAGAGTAATGAACAGTGATACCTAATCAGATCACCAGGAACATTAAGCCCCAGTTCGGTGGCCAATCTGCCTTTGCTGTGAGTTCTCAGTTGCAATGTATGAACTGTTGTAAGATGCCACCCGAGAGCCCTGCAGATGCTTTGTGGATAGCGAGCATGTTAAACATCTGGACCCTTTGGAACAAGTCCTGTAACTTGGGAAGTGCTGTGAGAGCCACAGGGAGCTGAAGCTAATAGCTGTAGCGGAAAATGTAAAGAAAAAGCAAATTCCCCGACTTGAACAAGGAATCGTGTCCTTCGTCTTGTAACTTCTTGAATGTATTTTTTATTATTTTTTTTTTTATTTTTGACAAAATTAGTGGGGAAAGTAAACAGATTACTGGGAGGCAGCTGGGGAAATTTTTGTTATGCTTTTGAAGATCTTGTAATATTTACTCAGTTTGGCAACATGAAGGGTTTTTTTTGCTTTGTTTTTTTTAAGGGCCTTTTTGAGCTCATGCTACCTTTTTTAATAAAAAAAAAAATAATAAAAACTTTGTATTTATTGCAAAGTGAATTAGGACATTTTGTGGTATACAGCTATTGTTTATGGCTTATACACGTGTGGCTCAGCAGGCTTTTGCTTAATTTTTATTAGTGTATTTTCCAGTCCTCTCCAATCTCACATGGCACACCCACAATTCTTTGGTCACATCTGCTGCAGATGTGAAGATGACTTGTCTATCGGGTGTTCACTCATTTTGGTGTTCTGGTGTTCAGAGTGGATTACTTTACACTGAAGTGTCTGGCTCAGAAGAAGATATTTAGATGTTAATAAAAGTGCATTTGTTTATTTATTTCCTTTGTTATTGGTCTGCATTGTACTTGCCGTATGACTTGGTCCACTGCTGATAAGCAAGTTGATTGTTAAATATGAACATTAGGTTGGGTGCGGCATTTGCAGAGCCTGTATGTCTCCAGCCTATCTTGGAGATGCATTATCTCAAGGTTTCTTATCATACAGATCTGCATGCTGTTGACATTACCAGTGATGAACCGCAGGATTTACGGCCATTTGATTCTGTCGTTAAGAGAATTTGGCCTCGTTTATATTGCAGTTTAAACTTTAGCCTTTTTAATCAATCAGAGCATATGTTAAATTTATGGAGACTAGGTTGAGAAACGCAGGAGCGTTTCTCGATCATGAATATTGAAATGATACATGTGTGTTCTTAGTCTGTATGCTCATGTCTGGTTTTTTTGGCTTTCAGGCGAGAGTCGGAGAGGAGGAACCACTCTCTGGCCCGTCACGCTGATATCTTAGCCGCAGTAGAGACACGCCTGTCTCTGCTCAACATGACGTTCATGAAATATGTTGACTCCAATCTCTGCTGCTTCATACCTGGCAAGGTACATGCTGAGCTCCACTTTGTCTTTCACTTACAACTAAAGGATGATCTAATGAGCATCAGATTTTTAGTGATGCATTTCACCCAACGCATTTAAAGAAAATTATTTTAAAAACGAATGCTGGCGATCCAAACAGATCAAGGCTCATTCACCCCCCTCCATAAGGCCATTACTGAAGAGAAAGTGACCATTTGTCTTTGTGAAACACAGCACAGCACACAGTGAATCACAACAAATTGCTTCCTCTGCATTTCATCCATACACACACACACACACACACACATGCAGCAGGAGACTGCTATTAAAGGACACAGGGAGCAGTGATGGGTATGTTACTTTGGTCTAGGGTACCACAGGGCAACCTATTGGTCTGGGCTTTGAACTCACAACTTTACAATCCTGGGGCCAGTCCCCAAACGCAAGGCCACCACTAGTTTGAAAGTATGCAGCAAAAATAGCTCATTTTGGATGTAACTTCTTGTGACCATGCACACACACTGTGCATAATGAGTTTATTTTCTGCTGTTATGTCATCCTGGATACACCAGTAGTGAACACAAACAAGATGCAGGAGCATCCAGGAGGAGGCTCAAGTGTCTTACTCAAGGGTACTTCAGCTGTGGATGTGGGAGGGTTTGTTCACACACCCCCAGGCCATATTTTACTGCTTTCTCAATGAGGCCCTTTACCCAATTAGAAAAGGGGGCTTTTCCATTTCCATCGAGTAACAAACCACAGCCTGTTTGTTTCTAAGGATGAAAAGTGTAAGAACACTACATGATACAAATGTGACACAAAGTGGATTTAAAAGAAAATGAGATGAGCACTTAAATGTTCATGCAAAATTTTGATCAAGGAAAAGGGACATAAACCATTCTCTGTCCTTTCATTCTTGAGGATGTTGTCTTAGTCTCTTGGAGGATTTGAGATGATGTGGTGATCATGTGTTCCAGTGCAGAAGGGACTGCACAAGGTCAACAGTATTTTATATATAAATGATCTGTCATGACTTGAATGCATTTGTTTCTTTATTTGGTAAGTTTAGCATGGTGATAAAATTAAGACATTAAATTTAACTTGAGTAAAAGCAATGGCACATTATGTATTTTGTGGGGTTTTATTTTAATATTTTTTCTGCAGTATGTTTAAATTGTGCAATAAAAATGGCTTGTTAAAATGTGTACATATTTTCACCTAGAAATTCAACAAAATATGTAAAACTAGTGCTCAACTCTACATGCTGTCATGTTTATAACTGGCCACCAGGGGGTGGTTCTGTTCCATCAGTTACAGTGAGTAGTTTGCTATAATAGCCTAAAACCGTACAAACATCAAAGTGATTTTTATAGAATGACTCAAAAATCAATTAAGCTTAGTAGAAATGGAAATTGGTGTGACTGGTAAATATGAAATGAACTTAAGTATTATTGTTCGTCATAAAGTACAAGTGAATACTTCTTTAACTAAACTGCGTGCGTAAGCAAAACTACTACACACCCCATAACTTGATCATATTGTTGTATAATTCAGATTGTAATTTTAATTTTCCATGTTGTTAATCTTGACCATGGTGTTTCCTCATGGCATCCCTCAGGTGATAGATGAAATTTACAGAGTTCTTCGCTACGTAAATTCTACCCGTGCACCACAGAGAGCTCACGAGGTCCTGCAGGAGCTCAGGGACATCTCGTCCATGGCCATGGAGTACTTTGACGAGAAAATTGTCCCCATCCTTAAGAAGAAGCTTCCAGGTGCCGATCTCTCTGGACGTCTCATAGGATCCGCCCCTGGTGAGACCCTAATTTCATCTGTTGTAATAAAAAGGAATCAACATGTTGAAAGAATATTTCAGAAATAGTATGGCCAAACAATACATTACAAAACAATTTACTCAGATTGGCTGGAACAGTGAGGTTTCCAGCTTTATGGTAGCTGTGCTGCATTGATGAGTAAGAAAAAACATCCGGTCAGAAACGGCCCCGATTCTGTTACTGAAAGAGATCCTATTATGCAACAGTAATAAGCTCAGAGACTTGCACAGGTCTGAGAGGATTCTTCTTTCTGGTTACCACAAACTGTGCTGCTATCAAAACGCACTCTGTTTGCTATAAAGTAACATGGATCCATTGATATTGCCTCACACCCTTCCAGTGGAACTTTGTTTTGATTTCAGCTTCTGGTAAATACTGGGATCTAAACAATTTCCAGTCTCTGTTTTGTAGTTTTATCTGTCTAAGAAGAAGGTAGCTGTTTTTAATGATCTTTTTGAGGAACCTAAGGGTTGGATTGCTAGAGCAAAATGGTTATATAAAAGAGCTAATTTCTTTCCTCATTCTGAAACAGCTTAAGACTGTTTGACATTATTGAACAGCTCTAGAGTTTGAGGCAGTAATATCTAATATAATTGCATGATAACTGATGGTGTGTAAGCTTTCATTTACATTTACAGCATTTAGCAGACGCTCTTATCCACAGCGACTTCCATGTCCTAATTAAAGGGACAGTCCCCCTGGAGCAGTTCAGGGTTAAGGGTCTTGCTCAGGGACCCAGTAATGCTAGAGGCGGGATTCGAACCTGGGACCTCTTGAGCCATAGGTCCATAGGCAAGTACCCTACCACTAGACCACCGCCCCTTTCGTTGTTCATTCCCTACATCAGCCGTATTGTTCCTGTGGAAAGAAGCACGCCTCAGTCACCAAATATGCTTCTGCTGAGTACTATATGTAGGGGGGAAATTGTGTAAATGTGTTATTTTTTTACATTTTATAACCTGGTGGAAAGATTCTAGATACTTTGTAGAGATTCCCAGGCATGGTTTATTCCTCTCTGTATAGCATGCCAATATTGCTCATACTCCTCTACCCCTCATGCCTAACAATGACCCTTGTGACCCTCCGCTCAGTGGCTGGGCCATCCACCTCGCTAACCACTATGACGCTGCTGGCGAAGAACACACCATCTCGCTCTGAGATGACCAAGGTGCAGCAGCAGGTGAAGGTGAATGGCGCCTCCATGACGGCACTGAGGCGCGAGATGCAGGAGGTCCGGGTGAAGCAGCTAGAGCAGCAGAAGCAGCTGCAGGACCAGGAGCAGAAGCTTCTGGAGCAGACTCAGGTGATCGGTGAGCAGAACGCACGGCTGGCCGAGCTCGAGCACAAGCTGCGCGAACTGATGGAGAGTGCCGTGGGTGCTGCCACCCCCTCCACCTCCTCCGCAACCTCTTCCTCCTCGGCCGTCGCAGCACCTGTAGCATCCACCTCCTCCACTGTGGGCAGTCCGGTCAGCGCCAGTCCCGTGACCGACGAGGGCAGCCCGTCCCTCAAACGACCCCGCAAGTGTTTGGACCTGCCACGCCACTCCAAGCGTCTGCGGAGCAAGAAGTAGATGGACGTCTTTTTTTTTTTTTCTTTCTTTTTTTTCTTCTCGTTTTTATGGGTTTGTTTTTGGAGGGTTGTTTTCCGCTTTCTCCAATCAGCTTTCTTTGCACGCGCCAACACACAGTGACGGCATGAGACGTGGATGATACAGAAAGTGACGGGCATGTTTTTTTTGTTGTTGTTGTTGTTGTTGTTGTTTTTACACATTTTAGCAACTGCTATGTTGTCCCATATCATACACTAATGGCCTGATGCTCTTGGCAAATGGCTTTGGGTAACGCTCAGCTTTTTTGTCTGGCTGTTGTCGTACGTCTGGAAAGAACATTAAGGTCGTGGTGAAGGCGCAAAAGGAGAAGCAGTAGATTAGGCTGTAGCTAAACATCTATTATTACAGCCCAGAACATAAGCATGATCTTCCCTCCCTCTGCAGAATAAACTGCACCTACAGCAAGAGGTGGAACAGAGCACATATGTAACATATAGTGACTGCGACGTTAACATGTAGCCTGTTCTTCCACCATCCTCCCACAATAAGTCTGAATTATGTACAGCATGTGTTGTGAACATTTCTTATAGATGCCCTGCTTAAAAATGGAGACCACCATGGAGTCTCCTGTGTAATAAGTTATTTTTGTCCGAAAAACGAGTAAGATGAACTTCAGAAGGGGGCTTTGGAATTCTTAATTAGGAATGCTCCTTAAAAAATTTAATACAAAGAATAAAACCCAGCTGTCGCAACTGTAAACCCTTTTGACTTTAGGATTTGTCTAGCGATCATTTTCCCCATTGGTGGCCAAAGGTCATGTATTGTAAGTTCCATTGCTACGTTGTAGTTGCCACTGTTTTTGTGGTCGTACAATTGCTGTGCTAAATAGAACCGTCAGTGCAATAAGAGTCGTCAAGCCTTGTCACTAGAAAAGTACGTTTTAATGTTCTGGTTCACTTTTGCTTGTGAAAAAACACCAACTCTCGTCTTGCTACATTTGTTTGCCAACAGGGTTTTTATCTAGTCGGAGAAAGGCACTGTTTTAGTCAGTCTGGTCGCATTAAAGGGCTAGTTCAACCAAACTATGGTGCAAGTCAAGAAGTCCATGGTTAGTTTTATTTCAACAGTCGCTTGACTGTTGTTGACTTTGTTTGAACTGACCCTTTATTCTTCCTTACTCTCTAGGAAACATTATCATAATGAAGGCTAAGAAGGTAGTCATGCAACAGCTAGAAGCCCTTACACAACTGTTGCACCCTCAACATTTAAGGTTGTGCCTCTGTACGAGTTCAAGATCATGTGATCTTAAGAGCCCTGGAGGACACTATGCCCTGGCCAATTCTTTGAAACTAATCACATTTCGTCTCTGACAGTGATACATTAGAGGAACTTACTTGGTTTCCTTGGAAGTCACATGACTTGAAGCACCTTGTTTGTTAATTTCAAAACTTTTTTGAAGTACCGGGCATACGTTTGCATGGGTACACATTCATGCGCCTCATCGATTTAGCCGAAGCTCAAAATTTGGTACAGTGTTGACAAGCATTAAGAGTTAAGATGTTCACAACATGCCAATGTTCAATGGAACTGCTGGTGTAGTTCTAAGACTAGTCTGAAATACGCATGCAACATCAATATATGTAGCCAGTAAAGTCCACCTGTTGGAAGGAAGTAGGCAGAAGGCCTGCCTGTTTGAGCTACTACATTGTGAAAGCCCAATCTCTGCACTTTTGTAGGACATAAATAACACTTATGTTTAATTATTTTAAAGGGTGGCTCAATCAGATGTTGCTAATGTAGCTAGTAGTTAAAGCTAGTCTTTCCTGTTACTATTAAACCATGTTAGCTGGCAACTTCAGCTTTGATTATTAGTCGCGTTACCGTAATTCTGTTGATTTTCCCACTCCTACTCCTAGTATTTTTTTTTTTTTTCAGCTTTTGATTAGCAAAGCCTTGCACTTTGCTTCCTTAATTCATGAACGATTGTCGTTGCAGTGTCAGTAATGAACCTGAAGTAGCCTGGGGAACTGGTTGAGCCTAACCAGATCCATGGCCGGTATCCATAAAGAATCTGATGATGTAGTGCTGATACAGGATCTGTTTTCACACACCTTTCAAACTGACCTTACTTCTTAAGACCAGATCCTAGATCAGCAGTGCCCTCAGACCTTCCTTTGAAGGCTCGGTTTAGAGCGGCGTTTGCGTTTAACGTTACAAGCAGGGCACGAAAATATGTTATCTTGTGGCTTAATGTGAGACTGTGTCTCAGTTTAGAAAAACTGTACTGTAAACATACTTCAGAGTCAAGACTGTGGATCATTTCATGTATGTAATAGGAAAAAAAAAAAAGTAATCTTGTAAATTTGCCTGTTTTAGGCAAAGGAAAAATGGTTTGTTGCACATATTACTGTTACAAATGTACAAATGAAACATATTAAACAACATTAAGGCATCACCATGAGGTTTAGAGCCATGTCGTTTTTTTTTCCCCCTGTTCATTTCAATACTGTAGTTCTTGTGGAAGTTTTTTCATAAAAAGGTATGATCATAGTGATGCTTTGTAGTGAAAGGTACCATAAAGGTATCTTCTCTTTGCAGAAGCATCATCTGATTGCTTGCAATTAATCAGATTTACATTTTCACAAATTGGCAACTATAATAATGCACTTGCATATCTCCGAGGTTTTGTGACGTGCAAGACCCCATAACAAGACCAGTAGGTTGCCCTGAGGTACCCTTGAGCAAAGTACTGTCCCCATCACTGCTCCCTGCGTGCTGCCTCCTGCTGCATGGTGTGTATGGGTGAAAAGCAGAGGCTGCATTTTGTTGCGGTCCACTGGGTTCTGTGGTTTGTTTCACAATGACAAATAGTCACTTTCACTTAAAGCACTAAATGGCTTTGCTCACAAGGATCTCTCAAGCTAAGAACCTCCATGTGTACTTAGATTGCAAGGTGCTGGCGATAGACTAGTTCCCACAGTTTTGAGAACTGCAGCAGACTAAGCCTCCCATCTCTGGAATAGTCTTCCAGCTAATGCTGGAACTCGGACACGGTCCCAGTCTTTAAGCTGAAAACCTACTTGTTTAGTCGGCCTTTTAGAAGTTAATTTCCCTGCAAGTTACAAGGTGCAAATCTCAGAGTTTAAGAACAGAGAATTAACCTGGGATTTTGGAGCAGCAAGGGTTCCCCTTTTGGGTTCCTCCCAGGGTTTCTTTTCTCTGTGATGGATTGTAGGTTGATTTTAATCATTTATTTCTGTTATCTTCTCCATGGCCCTTTCACCCCCGTTACCCTAAATCTCTTCCCTACGTAGTATTCACGTCCCTGTATATATTATTAACTGCATCTCTATTTTTCTCTGTTCTCTTCTGAGTAACGCATTCTTTGCACATCAAAAACACCCAAACAAGGTCATAGTCTTAGATTAGGTGTCTCCACTTGGAGCTCCCGGAGACAGATAAAAAGGCACACTCTGAACTGTGCAAGTTAGAGAGAGAAAGGATTCCACACAGAGAGGAACACTGACCGGCCTTTTGAACATCTTGTAAGAACTTCGCTACTTTTCTGTCAATAAACTTTGCTATAGCTTAAAAACCTCTTCGCCTCATCACTGACTCCTCGAACCTCGGTTCTCAATCGGAGAATCCAATAGTTGGCGTCACGAACAGGCTTGACTTGAGGAACGGACGGGACAAGCAATTGGAAGGCAACACGGTTGACCGAGAGTCAGGAACAGAAGTGCTGACACTTTGACAGAGGTAAGGCCTCCTACTGTCTTAATCTGCTGCTGGGTTGAGGAGAACTGCTGTGTGTAAAATGTAAACTCCCTCCTCTTCAAGATCAATCTGGAAAGGAGTCTGTGGGGAAGATTTATAATGTGTATAATGGGAAGATGTCATAATGTGTGGAAAGAAAAAATCAACAAATACTGATGTGGTGGTGCCAGATGTTGAGGATCACATGATCAGTAGTCTCAACATATATATATATATATATATAAATAAAAGGCTCGTTGAAACTGATTGAACAGAAAATTGTGGAAAAGTATGCGGTTAATGCTGATGTCAGAGGTATCTGGTCTTTGGATGTGATTCGTAAGGCTTGGGGTAAAACTCAGCTTATGAAGAAGAGTGAGAAGTTGTTGAAATGGGCACTTGTTGTGCTGGGTCAGCTCAGACGCAGGAGTGAGATGATGCGAAAAACTGAAGCTGATAGAGAGTTAAAGGCCATTCAGTCAAGGTTAACTGCTATGGTTGAAGAGATTCAGAGAAAGGACGCTGAGGTTCTGAGAAAGGACGCTGAGGTCCAACTAAAGAATACTGAGGTTCTGAGAAAGGACGCTGAGGTCCAACTAAAGAACACTGAGGTTCTGAGAAAGGATGCCGAGGTCCGACAAAAGGACGCCAAAGTCAATTCAATTCAATTTATTCTTGTATAGCGCCTTTTACAACAAAGTTGCCCCAAGGCACTTTACATTGATGGTCGATGATGGAACAGGTTACAGTGATAGATGTTAAAGCCGGACGACTACGGAGGAGAGGAACCAAAAACTCCACTTATGTGGAGAAAAAAAAAACCTCTGAGGGTCCAAGGTCAACCGGCTACCCAACCCCCTTGGGTATACTCTCTATATCTTTATATTCTCTCTATATCTTTATATATTTTTTCTTCTCTTTCTGTACACCTGTCTTTTTTAAGAGCCCTGTAACGCCCAAATTTCCCATTCGTGGGATAATAAAAGATCACTCTACTACTCTACTAACAGTAAAAAAGTTAGTTTGGTTTTAAACTCCAGGATCAGTGAGGAGTCCCAAGTCCAACTACAGAACGCTGAGGTTCTGAAAAAGGATGCAGAGATAAACAAATTAGTGGAGGAGTTGAAAAGAGTAAGAGCGGAAAGAGATGCGATGCTATCGGGTGCAAATGGAGCAAATGCCAAGCAGCCTGGTGTGCAGGAACGACCCCAGGGGGGCGAAGCAGCATCTTCTATCACTCTCGATGATGGAGGCGTCCCGATGCATGAGGGCCCTCCTTCTGACCCTCCCTATGGGTTAATGTCTGTGATGCCTGCTTACCCCTCCCTCATCCCTCTGGGAGCAGCTCCGCCTCTATCAGCAAACAAACTGTATCCTGATCTCAATGCATTGGAAGCATTGGAGAAGGAACGGCGGGGTTTGTTTGAGGAAGGGAAAGCCACAGGGAGAGATGAGAGTGAGAAAAGGGGCTCCTCAGCTAGCGCATCATCCAACAATGGGCCAATAAAACACACTTCGTGTGAAAAACCCTCTGTGAAGGAAAAACTTGCAGAAAACCACGGAGTGAATGAAAGTGAGAGTGAAAGCGAGAGTGACACTGATCATGTTCCTGCCCGCCTTGCTCCTGTCAGAGGAAGACGTGAAATGGAATCAACAGTCATTCAACACACTGATGACGTCCTGATTGCTTCAGAGGAAGAAGACCAACATGAGCAAGATGTTTTGCATGTCTTGGATCTTCTAAATGAAAAAGGACACAAAGCAAGTTTCAACAAAGCTCAAATCATGCAAGCTGAAGTTGTCTATCTTGGACAGACGATTTCACATGGAAAACGAGAAATCACTAAAGATCGAACACTCTCACACACAAGACAGCAAAACAGCCAAAAACAATCAAGGAATTGCGCTCTTTCTTGGAATTGTGCAACTACAACCGAGCATGGGTTGATTCGTACACAGAAATCGCACAACCTTTGACCGATCTGCTAAAAGGATGGAAGGATCCAACAGATCCAATCGACTCGAACCAAGAACAAATCCAAGCTTTCCAGAGTCTGAAAAAGGCGTTCTGTCTAGCACCTGCTCTGGGAATTCTAGACACAGGACAGCCTTTCACACTGAATGTCCATGAAAGAGATGGATACATGACAGCAGTGCTTTCCCAAAATCATGGCGGTTTGCAGGGATCTATTGCTAATACTACTCAACAAAACTGGATAACGTGGCCCTTGGATGGGGTCCGTGTCTTCGAGCAGTTCAAGCAACATATTTGACCGTTAACCCAGTTTCCAGCCTGGTGTTAGATCAAACACTGGTGGTCAAATGTCCACACGCTGTCCATACTCTGCTAACCTTGAGTCAAGCATCACAAGTCACAGCCGCTCGATGGGCGAAATGGTCCACCATTTTGGAATCATCCAATATTGTCATTGAAAAAGCAAGTCTGTCCAACCCTGCGACCCTTCTCCCAACGGACACAGAAATCGATGACCAAATAATCACGACAATGGAGGAAATGGCAAGCATCCAAGAAGTGCCTTTGCAGAATCCCGATCTGCTGCTGTGGTGTGTGACGGTTCCTCGATGGTCAAAAATGGATTGAGAACTGCAGGATGGGCAGTGACAAGAGAAACAGATGTTCTGACCACCGGAAGCATGTCAAAAGGGACATCCGCTTAACAAGCAGAATTAAAAGCTCTCATTGAAGCCTGCAAACTGGATGAAAATCAAACAGCAAACATCTACACAGATTCAAGATATGCTTTTGGTGTTGTCTACAATTTTGGACTTCTGTGGGAACAAAGAGGGTTTCTAACAGCAGCAGGTACTCCAGTGAAAAATTGAGAAATTGTGGAAGAACTGTTACACGCGGTTCAACTCCCAAAAGAAGTGTCAATCATGAAGTGCAAAGCACACACCAAAACCGACGCAATGGAACACAGAGGAAATGCTCTCGCTGATGAGGCTGTAAAAATCGCTGCAGAGAAAGGTGAATCCAGCGTAAAGGCTGAAGCAAGTGTCAGAGCACTCCACAAACACATGGAAGACATCAAAGACATGCAACACAACAGCCCAGCTGAAGAACGATGGACTTGAAAAGGGTGCGAAACTTCATCAAGACGATGTTTGGAGATTTGGAGATTCACAGAGAACAGTGGCTCCAGCATCACTAGTTCCATATCTCACAAAGCAAATCCATTCTGTTGGAAACATTGGTCTTGAAAAAATGATTAATCGGTTCAACCAGCACTGGTGGAGTCCTCAGTTTTGTGCTCAGGCACAACAAGTTGTTGGTCAATGCATGACCTGTCAGAAAAACACAGGACCCGGAACTCCAATCCCAACGTTGACGGTTCCTGCACCGCCAGGACCCTTTCTGCATCTGCAAGTTGATTACATCACCTTACCAATAAGCCTTGGATATTCAGACGTGTTGGTCATTGTGGACAAGTTTTCAAGATGGGTGGAAGCATCACCATGCCGAAAAGCAATGGCTGCACACACAGCGAAAACCTTGGTGAAGGATTTCATACCAAGATGGGGCCTGCCCTGCCGCATTGACTCAGATCAAGGGACACATTTCACAGGTGCAGATTGCCAAGAAATGTGTCGAATGATGGGCATCGGATATGCCATTGCCCTCGTCGTCCTCAGTCTTCAGGACTGAAGACTTTGTTCCAGACATAGAGGAAAGCTCTAAGGTGAAGTGCTAGTAACCTCTCCCTTGGTAGCCTCCGCTGCTGGGCAACGAAGTGGATAAAACTTCAACCAGCCAGAAGACAGTGAACTCATTCACACGCACACTTACTTGGAAAAAAAAGAGTAAAAACACATAAATACGCAGCTCTGTATGTGTATGAAGAGTACCATGATGTTACCATGTTTAACTCGTGTTTGTATTTACAGGTTGCTCTCATGGTCAGTCACGGTTTAAGGGGAAACACCTTTATAGCCGCAGCGCATGGATTTGCAAAAGTGTTTAACAAGTCAGATTGTTGGATCTGTGGCCGAATTCCACATGGTGCGGAAATATTCCCACAAACTGCAGTTCCCCTCGCCATCACTGATCACGACTGCACCGGCCCTTTCTGACACGTGAGGATTTGAATAACTAAACCAGATATGCCCATAAAGTTAGCATACACACCCAAAGGGAATCTATGTTGGTGTAATAATGGTTCTTGGCCTTATTTAGGTACAAGTATGTCATTTAGCCATCACACCTGATGTACTGTCTGTCATAGTACGTCTGAATGATCATTCTGTACGGTTCAATGATTTTCAAAACTGCATATTTTTCAGATGACGCTCCCACTGTGAACGGGACCGTCTGCCTGAACATTGGTCAGGTACATGTTATGCAGCTTGCATCATACCAGCCTTGAGACACACTAATGATCCTAGACTTAATCATTTACACAAATGGGATTTATTTCATTCTCATGAGATTCTTTTCAGCTCTTTTTCCTAATTATGGAATGACGGTAGCTTTAGATGAAATTAGAGAAGTTGTGAGAGTAATGGAAGATGTTAATAATGATACAGCACATGCTTTAGATCAAATGCATCATGAACTAATCAACATGACTCTCCAAAACAGGTTGGCTCTTGACCTCTTGCTTGCTGAAAAAGGTGGAACTTGTCACACCGCCTCTACAGCTTCAATGGACCTCTTCGGATGGTTCACCAGCACGTTTGGGGTTCTGGCCACTCATCTTCTTCAAGTCTTTGTTGTACTCATATGTTTGATTACTCTGATTCTCCTGATAATCAAGATTGTTTTATGTTTTGTTTCCAGGACGTGTAAGACTGTACATGTCAATGTAGTCTCTCTGTCTCCAGATGTAATCATTACTTGTAGTAATACATGATGATGATGGTATGAATACGGTTCAATCACTAATCACAGTTAATGGATGATGATCAGGATCTTTGTTTTAATTCAGTTCAAAGAATGTTGATTTAATGTTGATTTAATGTTGATTCAATGGGTTTACATAGAATCACAGGGGGGAGAAAGGCACACTCTAAACTGCAAGTTAGAGAGAGAAAGGATTCCACACAGAGAGGAACACTGACCGGCCTTTTGAACATCTTGTAAGAACTTCGCTACTTTTCTGTCAATAAACTTTGCTATAGCTTAAAAACCTCTTCGCCTCATCACTGACTCCTCGAACCTCGGTTCTCAATCGGAGAATCCAACATCTGTAACGCTGCTTTTTGACCATGACCGTTATGTCAGCCATAAAAATAAACGGACTTGATTTGAAATGGATACTCTGACACAAAAGTGTCAGATCAGTCTTTACTTTTCCAATGTGCTGGGTCATTTATAGAACGTTTGTCTTTCTTACTCCTCCATTAGCTTTCTACAACTTTTGCATCAAATGTCAGGTCTAAACATTCTAAACACTAAACAACACTAAACATTCCACCAACTGATTCTATTTCAGTCGATTTGGTTTATTTAGAGATCCTTTTGAAGTGATTCCTTATCCGGCTTTGTACATTTCAGACTCCATTCACATGGTCACAAGGGTGATAAAGGAGCTGCACATGTTTAGCAGGCACCTTTTTCCAAGTGAAGATTATCTAGACCTAATTTGTTCTTTTTTTTTTTTTTTTTTACACAATTATGATGCAGCTGAAGTATTGGATTTCAGGTTTTTCATCTGCCTGGGCAAAATATGTTTAATAATAAAAATAATGACCTGAATTTAACTAAGCAGACAGTTGTGTTTTCCATTGGCTGCAGTGATTAATATGTTTAATTTCTTAAACAAGCAGAAGGTGTATCCTAGTTTTGGGAAAGATAATCCACAGGGTCGCATAATTGGCATAAAGTGGAAAACTAAGGGGACTGTTGACAATTTTAACATTGGCTTTAACAAGAACTGTCCAACATGTTTTTAAAGCCTGGAGGAATAGTGGTGAACCATCATTCAGGAAGAAGGGTGTCAACATTTTCAACAATAGAACTGAAAAGCCTTTTCACATGCACAACTTGTGGTATTGGGACTTAAAAGCTGTGTTAACCTTCAAATAAAAAAAAACAAAAAAACAAAATGGCTTCGGTTTGCTAGGGAGTATAAAGGTTTTATTCTGGAGCAAAAGAAACAGGTCGGGGGTGTGATGAATCACGATTTACCATGTTTCCAAGTGTAGGGTACGTCAGGGTAAGAAGAGAAGTGGATGAAATGATGCACCAATCATGCCTGGTGCCTACCATGCAAGGCTGTGAAGTGAAAGTGAAAGTGTCATTTGTGAATGCACATCACAGCACACAGTGAACCTCAACGAAACGTTTCATCTGCTTTTAACCCCTACACACCGTGCAGCAGGGGTCAGACATACATCCAGTGATGGGGACGGTACCTTAATCGAGGGTTCCCCAGAGTAACCAGGACTAGTCCCTAACCACTAGGCCACCACTGCCCCTGTGCAGGCAGTGTTATGAGGGTGTCTCAGTTAGGCAGCCCTGAATTTAGAGAATGACCAGGTTTTCCACATTCCACAATGAGACTCATTTTCACACAGGGGTTGGCCATGACACTCCAGATGTTCATCCCCATTCAGAATATAATGGAGAACACAACGCGGCGGGCCAACGGTGGCCTAGTGGTTGAGGATCTGAAGGTCGTGGGTTTGAATCCCAGACCGGCAGGCTGCCCTGAGGTACCCTTGAGCAAGGTACGGTCCCCATCACTGCTCCCCGGGCACTGGATTTGACTGCCCCTGCTGTATGGTGTGCACGGATGAGCAGCAGAGAATGCATGTCATTGTGGTTCACTGTGTGCTGTGCTGTTTCACAACAACAGTCACTTTGACACAACTCAAAGTCTTCAGGACGGAAGCTATTTCAATAGCTATTAGGGCAGCTATTTAAAGCACCCATGGAGCAGTGATGGGGACGGTACCTGGTGGTGGTGGTGGTGGTCTAGTGGTAGGATACTAAAGACCAAGATGTTGCTGGATCAAATCTCACCTCCTGCACTACCACCATTGGGTTCCTGAGCAAGACCCTTAATCCCAAGTTGCTCCCTGTAGTTAAGAAATGTAAGTCGCTCTGGATTAGAGCACCAGCTAAATGCCATAAATGTAAATGTACCTTGTTCAAGGGTAACCTCAGGGCATTCTGGGATTCGAACCACAACCTTTCGATCCTGGGGTCTGGTCCATAAATAATAAGCCACCCCTACCATAGTGCTGTAATTGCTGTAATTAAAGCTAAATTGGTGGCATGAGAAAAGTCTTTTTGGAACAAGGCAGAGTATAATTTAACAGCTCAGGGTATTTCTCCACCTTTCCTAATAAGGGCTGGGATGGGTTCCAGCACCCCGAGATACTGGTTAGGATAAACAGCTCAGGTAATGGATAAATGGATAAAATGGATATAGTGTCTATGCTTTTAACTTTCTTCACCAGAACCATTATTCACAGGAGTTCACAATCTGTCCCGGGCTGAATGTGTGGATCCAGATAGAAATGAATCAATTCACTCCCCTTATAAATAATCATCAAGGTCCTACCAAACAGCAGAAATGTTTTTCTTCAACCATCCTTACTTTTGGGCCTTAAATATGATAAAAAAGGGATATACACACAAAAGGGCAGCGGTGGCCTAGTGGTTAGGGAGTTGCCCCTGCATCGGAAGATGGTGGGTTCAATTCCCTCACCATTAGGTTGCCCTGAGGTACCCTTGAGCAAGGTACCGTCCCTGTCACTGCTCCCCGGGCGCTTTCAATAACTGTCCCCTGCTGCATGGTGTTTGAGTGCCTGGGTTAAATGCAGAGGTCAAATTTCATTGTGGTTCGCTGTGCTGTGACCTTGCAATGACAAGGGTTGTCACTTTAAAAGAAAAAGATTTTTGTGATTATTTTTGCAGCAGTATGCGTTGCTTAAGAAAAGAGAGAATACTGTAGATCATTATTAAATGAATTGAACCCGCTGAGAGTCTATTATTGATCGTTAATAATTTGTATTTATTATTATTTTTATTCCTCCATGAAAAAGCTCAGAGTGAAAAGGGAGGAGTGAGCGGGCCTCTGGTTTTAAACGGTCGCTTCCTTTTTCACGCTGGGTTTTTTTCCCCCTCTTTCCTCTTTAGCAAACAGGATGCGTGACTTAGTGTTTTTTCTTTTTTTTTTCCCTGATGGCCCTTTGGCCAATTATTGCAACAAATTTATTATCAAGTAATTAATTCATCATCATTTTATGCTACATCATCATGGATCCCCGGCACGTGCTGTTGACTACTAACAGTAATCAAAATCTGCAATAATCTACACAAATTACTGCTGTTACCCTCAAACCTTTTTTACTCATTCTTGAATTCAGGCTCTCACTGTACTGGCCTTCAGTGCTATAAATCTGTTTAATCTGATTTGCTTATCATATCAGAGATCTTTGTTGTAATGTCCTTCTTTCTCTTTTATCCAGTGACAAGAAGAGGATGGACTTTTTTCCTCCAGCTTTAGAGAGTTAACGGAACAACACTGCACCGTTTAGGCAGCAGTAACCTAATGTTTAGGGACGAGGCCCCAGGACTGGAAGGTCATGGGTTCTTTGTGGTTCACTGTGCCGTGCTTCACAATGACAAAATAGTCACTTTCACTTTCACAAATAATGAAAAGCAACAAGCAAAAGTGAGTCCTGCTTCATGGCTGGCCATTTCAGCATATACAGAAATATAGAAAATATAATAAATTAAAGAAAAATGGCGGTGGTCCAGTGGTGGGTACTTGACTATGGGCCTATGGCTCAAGAGGTCCCAGGTTCGAATCCCACCTCTGGCACTTCCACCACTGGGTCCCTGAGCAAGACCCTTAACCCTGAGTGTCTCCAGGGGGACTGTCCCTGTAATAAAACTAGTAGAGCTGCCTGAGATCCAGCTCTGGGAAGGAGATTAACTGACAGTCGTGGCTTTATGGCCAGCAGTGGCCTAGTGATTAGGGACGAAGGTGGAATCCCTTGTGCAAGTTACTGTACCCATCACTGCTCCCCAGAGCTGGGTACGGCTGCCCGCTGCTACACTGTGTGGGTGAAATGTCGAGCAACATTCTGAAGAGATCAGGGTGTGAAAAAAGCAGTCAGCTCGCCGTCTGCACCACAAAGTCACAGACACCGTTATGTGTTCCAGCCCTGCTGCTTTTGAGTAAATCGTTAAAGAGAGGCTACAAAACCGCTCTGTGAAAACAAAATGTGCCGTTTTTGGGACATACGTCATGTGTATAAATATCTTCTTTATTTTTTTAAAGTTACAAGAAAAAAAAAACAAAAAACTTGGGTGCATTCCAAATTGCATAATCCCACCCTACATGGTGTGTATAAGTGTAGGACACTACCGTGTTAAGGGAGCTCAGTAGTGCACTAGGCGAAGTGTAGATGTGTGTGGTTTGGAACGTGAGCAGTCTTGCCTCGTTACGTTCCCGGATTGAGGAGCCTCCCCGCGCCGCGCCTGTCTCTCTCTCTCTCTCTCTCTCTCTCTCTCCCTCTCACACACGCACAGTGGAACAGGGCAGGGAGGAGGACACTCGGAAAAGTACAGAAAAACGGCCGCCCGGCGAGACAGCAGCCTCTGGGAAAGGTTCACGATGGGAAACCGAGTAGCCCGGGATGATTTCGAGTGGGTTTACACGGACCAGCCTCATGCGGACCGGCGGAAGGAAATCTTAGGTGAGCGCTCTTTAAGGGACCGTTACAGCCTCGGCATTTCAAACCTGCTCCACACCTGAGCTCCAGCTTCCGTTTGACACGAATCCTGTGCTGGATAAAGCCCTCGACGCTGAATAAACTTGCTCTTTCCGCCTTCAAACGTTGCAGACGGCAGAATGTGACCGCCTCGCAGTTTAAGGTGGAACGGAATTAGAAAGCGGCGGATGAGAAGCTAACTTTCGCCTGGAGGACCTTCACAGAGCTACAAAGCCTGGCGGTATTTTAATCCCGTTTGGGGACTGTAATCTTGTTTTGAGCTTTTTAGCTAAAGCTACGAAGTCACAGAGTGAACCGTTATGTCAGGGGAGCGAACACACCCTGTTAGCTTAGCATCGGGCCGGGCCGCTGTTTCTCCCTCCGCCGCGGAGACTCACCTGCTCAAAACGAGCTGCTCACTCGTTTGTTGCCAGATATTTCACAGATGCTCCCTGAAGGCCTAGTGCACATCGGCTGGACGGTGTGTGCGAATGAAGAGCTGTCCGAAATGAGGAGGGATTTTAGAGGAAAGCTCATCCAGCTGTGATTGAACAGCTGGAGTTGATCTTTTTATGACCTTTAGTGTGTGTGTGTGTGTGTGTGTGTGTGTGTGTGTGTGAGGGCTGGGATGGATTCATCGGGGTAGTGGTGGTCTGGTGTTTAGGGAGTTGGCTCCAGGATAACAAGGTCATGGGTTTGAATCCCATAACAGTAGGTTGCCTTGAGGTAACCTTGAGCAAGGTTCCGTCCCCATCACTGCTCCCTGTGTCCTTTAATCGCTGCCTTCTGCTGCAAGTGTGTGTATGGGGGGGAAGCAGAGGTTGAATTTAGTTGCTTCACAATGACAGGAATAGTCACTTTCAGTTGCTTTCACTGTTTTAGGAATGCTCCATTAATGGATTAGGAGTAGCTCATTACAGTACTAATGTTCAGCAGCTGTGAAATAAAGAAACAGCCCGTAACACTGCACACATCAGATTAATGTTGATTGAAATGATGTGCTGTTAAATAGACTTCAAAGAAGCCTGTTGAGGTAAAGGAATGCGTGTTTCCAGATCACGGACCGTTCGTGTTAAATAATCATGATCTCAAATTAATCAGCATTGTTTTTTTTTGCCCTAATTTAGCAGCCCTAAACTGAGGTCCAGCACGAGTTAAACGTCAACATTTCTGGTCCAAAGTTTAATCCACTGGCCCAGGGTCTGACCGTTTGGACCATGTGCAGTTGACCCGGGTGTATCTCCTCTGAATCTAGGACTTTGCGAGCAGATCTGTTCTCCATTAGGTTCAGCAACAGCACGTGAACAAAAAGACCACTCCAGTGAACAATACTGCCTTATTGTGCGGGAATGGCCTTTTGTCATGAAGCAGCCCCAGGCGCATGTTCTGACTGAATAATTCATGCTGGAGAAACTGAATTGCTGCCTTGATCTTTCATGTCATCCTGCTCAGCGGGAGAGGAACGAGTATATAAGCAATCCAGCAGTTGTATTCTATAGTAAGAAATGCTGGAATTGTGCAGACGGCTGCTCCTACAAATTCAAAGTGTTTGGGATAAGTAGAAAGAAAAGCTCAATGATACAGAGCCCAGACTTGGAGTGTTGCACCAGGACTTGCCCCGTATAAGGCAACTCAGGAATTGTCAGGAAGTTACTCATCTCTGCCAGGACTTGCCCTCAGTTAAGGCGGTGTGTTTCTTCTTATTATTATCGTATTACTTCGTTCAGGCGGGATACCAAGTGAATGCGGTGTGTACCTGCCCTGGCATGATTTTCAATGGCTTATTTGGTTTCCTCATAGCCTAAATATTAGAATAATATTTAAGGCTTTAAAAATCGGACTTGACCACGTCTTCTTAGAACTCTTAAAATCATGACCAAGTTCATTTACAGAGACGTGTACCCACTTTTTAACATAGAAACTAGGCAGTGGGAATACTATCTTTATGAAGACATTGCTGTGCCCTCCCAAAAGCTCTGGGCCCCAAATTATAAACTTTAGATTAAAGGAAACTGCAATGTGTGGTGAGGAAGTTAAAATAGTTTCTACATTCTTGTCATATTAGTTTAATGAGATCAGAGCTCAAAGCTTGTCCTGCCATCATTCCTAATTCTGCAAACACAAAGTATTTGTAGTTGTTTCTTCTCAGTGACTGTAACAAAGTGGAAAGTAACAAAGCCAATGCCCCTAAAAAGACTGATGTGAGAAGAGATTATAAATGGAAGTGTGATTTCTTTTGTCCCGTGCAAATGTAGTAAAAATATGTGATTGCTATTTTGTGTTTCTCTTGCTAGCAAAATATCCAGAGATAAAGTCTCTGATGGGACCTGACCCACGGCTGAAATGGATTGTCTGTATGATGGTTGGAGTTCAGTTCCTGGCCTTCTACCTTGTTAAGGATTTGGACTGGAAATGGGTGCTGTTTTGGACATATGTGTTTGGGAGTTGCATAAATCACTCCATGACATTAGCCATTCATGAAATTTCCCACAACACAGCGTTTGGCAACAACCGTGCCAAGTGGAACCGCTGGTTCGCCGTCTTCGCCAACCTCCCTATTGGCTTGCCTTACTCTGCCTCCTTCAAGCGGTACCACCTTGACCACCACCGGTATTTAGGTGGCGATGGCGTGGACGTGGACATCCCCACCGACTTCGAGGGCTGGTTCTTCTGCACTCGCTTACGCAAGTTTGTTTGGATTATTCTGCAGCCGCTCTTCTATGCCATAAGGCCTCTCTGCATCAACCCAAAGCCCATCAGCCAGCTGGAGCTGCTCAATGTGACTGTTCAGTTCACCTTCAATGCTTTCCTCTACTGGCTTTGGGGGTCCAAGCCTGTGGTCTACATGCTGGCTGGCTCCATGTTGGGCATGGGGCTTCATCCCATCTCTGGACACTTTATTGCAGAGCATTACATGTTCCTTAAAGGCCATGAGACCTATTCTTACTACGGATCTCTTAACCTGCTTACTTTTAATGTGGGCTACCACAACGAACATCATGACTTCCCCAGCATCCCTGGAAGAAGGCTGCCTCTGGTAAGATGCAAATTTGTATAGTTGGTGTTAATGCTAGGCTTGGTGAATCCTTTAGCTCTTGATCGCAGTACTGTGAAGAGAGTTTTAAGTTGATAACAATAGCCATTAAACTTTTTTTTTTTTTTTTTTTTTTTTTTGAGTCGGGAATCAAGTTGTTTATTTTAATGTATTTGACATCACAGTCCATTTAAGATCAAAGAATGAAAATCAGTATTGGTGGCCTAAAACAGGGCACTATAGATCAATCACTTTAGCTGAAAAAACGGGACTTCTGCTCATCTGCTGAAATTGCTCAATCAGTGACTGGTCAGGATCATCACTTTTAACGTGTCCCACTGCATTGTCAATTATCCATCCATCCATCCATTATCTGCCGCTTTGTCCCAAACGGGAGGGTGCTGGTGTCCAAGCCAGCGCACACAGGGCGAGGACGGGGGACGCACCCTGGACAGCCCATCGCAGGGAGGAGCGGGACGGGGACGGCACCTTGCTCAAGGGTACCTCAGGGCAACCCACCGAGAAGGCCAACACCCTACCCACTAGGCCACCGCTGCCCCGCGTTGTCAATCAGTAAATGTGAAATCAAGTGTGAAGAAGACTTTGACCAGTGGCCTTTACTCTGCATTTTGCCTAATGGAAAGTAATTCTTTTGAAAAACAAGCTGCATTGGCATCAGGAGTAAAGGCATTTGATGCTTTAATGAGCCCTTTTTGAGGTAGAGCAGATGTTTGGTTTGTTGTTTAGCCAAAGACTATAAGCAGCCTTCAGAGTCAACAGGGTCTGTTTTCACAAACCACATCAGGAGTAGCAGTGTCGATCTAGAATATGCTATTGTGGCAACAATTCCAAAACACAGAGTCCCTTCAGCCCTGCTGTTGTCTTAACTGGGTATTACTAACAGTTTTGTTCAGTTTCATAGCTCGCATTACAGTTAATGACTACGTCCAGAATTAAACAGAAAATATACAACTTCAGGTTAGAAGTGACATTTTTGTCTTTCTAAGTAGAAAAGGACAGAGAAAGCCAGGAAAGTTTCAGTGACTTTTTAAAAAGCTGAACTTTATTTCAGAATGAAATAGTGGTAAAAATTGTTGCAATATGATGTGTTAATATCACCCTAACCTTAAGTGTTTGATTAAAGTTAAAAATCTTTTTCTTTCCAAATAGGTGAAAAAAATAGCATCCGAGTATTATGACAACCTGCCCTGCTACACGTCATGGGTGAAGGTTCTGTACGACTTCATCATGGATGACACACTGAGCCCTTACTCCCGTGTGAAGAGGAAGCTGAAGGGAGAGGTCAAGCTCGAGTGAGCTGCAGCAAAGCTTCACTGAGCAAAAGTGGAGACCGCTATTGCTGACCCCCTCACACTGTAGAATGCTTATGCAGAGTAATGCAGTTACACACCAAGTTACCAAGTGTGAGTGAAAAGACTTTTTGCGTTTTTTTTTTTGTTTCGTTCTTCTTTTTCTTTTTTTGTGTGCATGAGTCAACGAGAGTGCAGTTGGGAAAGGAAAAAAAACATTCCTCATTTATTTAAATCCAAAAATTGTTTTTTAGTCCAGTTTACAGGTACACATCAGTCTTTTTTCCCCTCCCGAGGTGTTTCACTGCACATTTTAATTCAGCCCCATTTTTAACCAGTCATTTTAGAGTGATCTTTTTATAGAACCGTCCTTAAAATGGTCAATCTAGTTCTAAAGTCAAGAAGCTCATGCTCCGTCTAGGCTCAAAAGTCTCTGGCTTTTAGCCAACCGTGTATCAGCTGTCTTCATCCTCATACCACTGCTCATCACGGTATCTTTAAGGCTTTAAGGTAAATTTTCACTTTTTTGTCTGTATGACTACCATGTAGAGTGTTCCTGAAGGTGTGGTCAAACACTTATGGTTGTTTGACTGATAGCTTATCACGATCATTAAGCAGTAACTCGTTTGACCTTGCTTGCAAAATGCAGTGCGTGTTCAGTTGGAGCACAGATGAAGTACACTTGGGTTGAAACTCCGGAACGAAACAAAACGTAATTTAGAACGATCGCTCTGCTTTCCCAGCAGATGGCTTGCCAGTAGGGTGAGGGGTTGGAAAAATGTTACAACTTAGGACACTTTAGCTTAGCTTATATTTATCATTATAAGCATTTAAGCAAGATTTTTCTACAAAATAATGATTGCAGAGTATCTTCAGAAATCAGCAAGAGTATTGGAGTATCTCTCTTTTGGACTGAGGATTGTGCCTTTGTTGATGACATGAAATCACTGTTGTGTAGTTGTTTCTGGTACATGGTGATCAAACTTTCTTACAAGCATATCAAACCTGTTTTCTTATTCTGAAAGCTCCCTGGGTGCGCTCTTAAGGAGCACCTAGGAGATTTTTTAACATTGCTGAGAAGCAGCAACAGCAATTTATGTCTGTTCTGCGTTCGAGATTAATAACTGGTGTAATTCTGAAGGGTGGGGTTACCAGGTCGTAGCAGTTTTACTTTTAGTTTTGACAATGGATGGATTTCAAGCATAGTTTTCATATTCTGTGGTAAAATGTAAGCTAGATTCAAGTGTAACTTTCCAGTCAGTAAAAACTTTGGCATCTCCAGTTTTTTTTTTAACACTTTGATCTGTTTTTCTGCAAATGATACTCAAAAGCCAATGTACTCCTGAGTTCATGCTTCTCTCTTTAAACTAACAGTCTCAGTCTTGAACCTTTCATGTGCGTCCTTAACATTTCCAGAATGGCCAGACCCAAGTCCAGCCTGCTTTCCAAAGGTGCTTTATCTCCAGTAAAGCAAGGTCAACGGTGTCGTACAGATTAAGATAGCATCTGACAAAGATGAACTGAGTTTAGAAGGTAAAGCCAACTACCCTAAACTTCAAGCTGGTAGCAGCTGGTCTGTTTTCTCCAAAAATGAAATAATGAAGTCGCTGCTGGAGAACCTGTATCAGTATTAAAATCAGCAAGGACAAAACTTGTTGGAAATTAAAAAAATAATAATAATAAAAGTAACACTGGTAACATGATGGCTCTGTAATTTCTTCCATTCCTCCTCTGTCTTAATGCTTTTCTGCATTTTAATAAATCATTTCAGCCTATATGTTGTCCTTTAATGATTTTCCGTTGTACACTATGAGTAGTCGTTCCAGACCAAAAGTTTTATTTAAATAATAAAACTTATAGCAAGAACTTAAATCCATTTTTATTTTTTCCCCACAAAAAAAAAAAATTTGTTACAAATAAAAACAAACATGTCTTCCGTTATTTGAATCTCACTCGTCCAAGATGTTATTCGACTATCTGATGAGCGACTCTCGTAGTTTCTCATACATTAGCTGGTCCTGTGTGGAACAGAGCAAATTTTAAAATGCATCAGATCAGGTCATGAACGTTCCCAGCAACATAACCTGTCTTCTGAGGCACCAAATACCCAGAGGGCCTGATTGAGTGTCACTTCTTTACCAGCAAAGGCAAAGACATGACACTAATGCCTCCAACCCTCATTGTAGTCCACGGCACAATTTAAACTCGTGATCTAACAAAGCCTGCGGTTTCAGAAACCACTGCAGACTGGATATTGATTGCAAACATGGGATGAAATGGATAAAAATAGCCTCTGACCCTGAGCGGTGTGGGAAAAGCTCTTAGCAATCTACGTGCCCTGTGACTGGACAGACTGGTTCACCTAGCAGCTGACAAGCATTCAGCACTAAAAAACAACTGTAATGGAATTCACTTCACATGCATCTAATTACATCTCACTGGGCCGTGGAATTTTAAGCTAAGAGGACACTGGGGGGGAGAGCAAAACTCCTGAGGTAACGTCTGGGGTGAAGAAACAGCTAATGGTCTTTCTAGGTGTATTTTACAACCTTTACATTGAGGATGTAATAAAAAAAAAAAGAAAAAAAAAAAAAAAGAGGCTGTTTGTGACTAGGATGCTAGAAATTCTCATAGGTTACTGGATCTAAAGAGAGAACACGGAGAACGTCCATGACTTCATGCTTCATGCTTCACTGAGCAAGGCAAAGCAATGAAAACGCTATGCTTTGACCATCGAAAAAATTAGAGAAATCATTCATCAGAGTTATTTGGTCAGTCCTCTAAAATGTATTCTCTCCTGCCTGGTGTATTTTTGTTTTCTTTAAACTTTTTTTTGTATTATTATTAAACAGCATCTGTAAGGAGCACTATGACTTTTTAATAAAACATCAACCCCACTAAGGGTTACCTAATAAAAATCTTCATTTGTAAAAGATAAAGTGATGCTAGTACGATTGTTTTCTACTTTGTTTTTCAACAGAACTGGATGAAACGGTAAATAACCGTCAAAATGGCGCAGCTCTGAAAACGCGGTTTAAAAACATTCAGAAAGATTAGGCTTTCAAAAACCGATGCAAATAAAAATGGACTACGTTGTTAAATTAACAATATAATCGTTTTTATACAAGATATGTAATCAACCAGCACCAAGGCTGGGCACGTCGCTCCCGAGAAAAGCTGCAGCTTTCAAAAAAATGATTTGGTAAGTACCACCCACCTTTGTGGAAACAGACGGCCGGACCTTTTCAAAGGCCTCTTCGAAATTGCTCCGGCTGACCTTTATGTCTGGGACCGGGCCAGAGGAGAAGGTGTGCTCTGTGACGAAGAAACGGCACCGGGTACAAAGTGAGTAACGATTCACTGCGCGGGTGTAAATATCTTTCAGTGATTGCGGTGTTTACCTGCCAGAGATTTCTGAGAGCACAGGTGAGCCTTTAACGCGTTAACTGAAGCCTCTCTCACCAGCGCAGACAAGTCAGCCCCACTGCAAAACACACTCAAGTAAATGGACTGATTTTCACACTAAAATGGAAATGTTTCACCACTTAAAGCCAGTTTAAAGTACATTTATTAATCAAACTTCAACACAAAGCTTTAGAACCGTTTCCATAAAGGAGTCTGTTTGTCATTGCAAGTCTTAACAAATACAGAAACTTTTATTTTTACCTCGTTTTACCATCTATACGTCCTTTTATCTACATTCTTGTCCTTTTTGATTGGCTCCACCGACCATATTGGGTCATTTTAGTTTACAGGATGTAGTTCATCGGTTTCGTCCCTTTACCCCCTTCGTGATGGTCAGAATCTCCGGTGGTGACGCTGCTTTGCACTCTGTGTTCTGCACGCACGTGCCAGGAGCAAGTCAGTGTCGCTGCACTGCTCCACCACCCGAATAAAGCCTGCTCATCGCTCTGACCGCTGGCGTAGGCCGTAAAGGCGGCATAAGTAGTGATGCAGAGAAAATGAAGTGCAACTGTAAACTACGACGTGCACCTGCATGGTTGGTGTACCTAAAGAAGCGGCCCAGGAGCGCGCACGCAGTTAAGTGGTTCAAAATCTGGGACAGCAGTTTACCCAAGGAAGAAGAGCTCGACAGTTTAAAGGTTTTGCGGTACTCACGTAAAGCAGTCACACCGTGTATCGTGCGCAATGGCCTCTAAACTTACATCTGGCTCCAGACGAGGCTTCGTACCTCCCTGAGAGAGAAAGGGGTTTTGTTGTTTTTGGGTGGATATACAGTACTGTGCAAAAGTTTTAGGCAGGTGTGAAAAAATGCTGTAAACAGAGAATGCTTTCAGAAATATTAATAATGATTGTTTATTTTTATCGATTTACAAAATGCAAAGTGAGCGAACAAAAGAGAAATCTAAATCAAATCAATATTTGGTGTTACTACCTTTTGCCTTCAAACCAGCATCAGTTCTTCTAGGTACACTTGCACAAAGTCAGGGATTCTGTAGGATTATAGTCGGTGTCTGATCAACCAGTTTTACCAAACAGGTACTGATGATCATCAATGTCACACGGAGGAGAAACACAGTCATGTTTGGAAAAACCGACCAGCCGAGTTCCTTCAAAAACTGTGTGCAAGTGTACCTAGAAGAACTGATGCTGTTTTGAAGGCAAAGGGTGGTCACACCAAATATTGATTTGATATAGATTCTCTTTTGTTCATTCACTGCGTTTTGTTGATTGATGAAAATAAATGATGAACACTTCCATTTCGGAAAGTGTTCTTTGTTTACAGCATTTTCTCACACCTGCCTAAATTACTACAGCAGTTGCAAAATTACTTGCGACTGCTGTAACGGTCACTGACATCTTTGATGGATCTGTTGACTGAATGAGTCACGTTCCAGAATGTGATATTCACCTTAGTAATGGTGACCAGGATGGCGTGTCGGTCAGCTGGTGGTGGCAAACCCACGTACAGGGTTTTGTCTAAACGGCCTGGTCTGAGCACAGCAGGATCGATGATATCTGCACACAAACAAAGAATATTAGAGTCCAACGTTTTCCATACCTTCTGCTCTGACAGTAATGTCCCTTTGTAGTTATGGAAGCTAATATCTCGCCAATAAACATCATGCAACTACATTCCTTGAACTGCATCTCAAACACGCTTTCTCATATGGTTTCTGATACTATATGGCAAAACAAATCAATCCTAAGGCCATTTTTATAGCTAACGGTATGACGCAAATGTCTTGAATGACACTATTTGGAAGAGTTAGTAAAGGGTATACCTGGCCGATTGGTAGCGGCCATGAGGAACACCTGGCGGCGCGTCTCCAGCCCGTCCATCTCTGTCAGAAGCTGGTTTACCACACGGACGCTGGCTCCAGTCTGACCACACAGCACAACAATGCGCACAAACAGCATTCATTTAGTGACTTGAGCACACCTTAGTTTTCAAGGTCTTTCATTTTTGAATCTTGAAAATTTGTTTTTATTAATACGTGACAGTGAGGCCACACACACCTCGATTTCTTTGGTACTGCTTTAGTAGCAGCTCACATTAAGTTGGTAAATTCCTTTACCTTCTATCCTTATTTCCCCAATAGTTTTCGCAGGGATTACCATATTCTGAGAAATTCACCAATCGTGACCCATCCCTAAATTACACTGCTCTCGACTGTCGGTTGTTTATTCAAAGGAGCACGAGAAGAAGCGTCACGAGTGAGATCCTGCTGGTATTGTAGATCAACACTGATAACGCTCGACCTCGAATGTACTTTTGCTTTTAGAAACGTTTTGCAAAGTAATGTATTTGATATGCAGCTGTAATTCATTCCCCTGCAATGTAGTTTTGGCTCTGGATCTGCTTAGCAACCAGATATGATTGAGTTTTTTGGTTTTTTTTGTCAGCAGTGAACTTGAATACAGCCTGAAATGTTATAAAGCTGACTACCTTTGTAGAAATGAGTGCATTTTCATGCACAAAATTCCATTTTATGGTTGTAGCATTGACGAATCTGCTCATTTTAGTCGGTCCCCCACCCCCCGGAAACATTTACCCTCATTTAAGTTTCATTTATTTATGTATTTTTAAAGATATACATGCACTGAAAACCGTTCCGTTTCGAAATCCGAATAACTGCTGAAAACCGGTAAGTATCCTATTTTTGATGTGCATGTTTCTCAGTATTGGAGTTTGCTGGAGAACATTGGGTCTGTATGAAAGTGAAGTGAAAGTGAAAAGTGAAGTGAAGCGCTGTATGGATTTTGAAATTGTTCCCATTACCTCATGTCCAGAACGGCGGGGACAAAGGGCATCTATCTCATCAAAAAAGATGACGCAGGGGGCAGAGTTCCTCCCCCTTTGGAACACCTGGCGTACGGCACGCTCACTCTCTCCAACATACTGCAGGACAACAGTTTATTTAAAAGAATTCTAAATAAAAAACTACTTTTTTAAGAATATGTCCACATTGACCACTTATAACATCATCTTCTTCACAAACACCAATCAGCCAAAACATTAAAACCACACACTTAATATTGCGTTGGTGGTATTTTAAACAAACCTTACCTGTACAATATGAACACTGGGAAAGACCTCTGATGGTGTGCTGTTGTTTCTGCATCAATAGATGCTTTTTAATCTTTTAAGTTATTATTTGTGTCTTTCATGTATTGGATTAGTTTGTCCAGCACATTCTACAATCTAAAAGCCCTGCGTGCTCATTAACTGTCTCTTGTTTCGATGTCCTTATTTGGTCCACTTTGGAGGTCCACTGGGAACATCTGACAAGACCTGTAGCTTTGTAGATGCTCGGACTCTGTTCTCAAAGTGTGGTTCTCGTCAAAGTTGCACAGATCCTTATGCTTGTGAATTTCTGACTTCAAGAACTGACTGCTCACTTGCTGCCTAATATATTCCACCCCAATTTAGCAAGAAAAATCGCTGCTAATCACTTCACCTTTAATGTTGGGACTGTTCGGTGCATGGCATGTCAGACTTTTGAAAATTATTTCCTAAAGCTGATAACAGATGATCAGAGTTGCACCAGACACCATCATCTGCTATTACACACCCTTGCAGCAACCAAACCGTCAATGAATAATGGACCAGGCAACAGCTCCTGTTACTCAAGTGCCAAGTGACAAAAGCTGTCTATTCACAGCCTGATTTTTATTTCCTTAGTTTATATCAGCTATACAAAGCAACTATGCATTATTCTTGTAACCTAATGCGTAACTAAAACTAGGGTAGAAAGCAAGTGAAAGTCTGGCTTGGTTAACAGTTCCTCCTTGTGTTCTTTTAACTGGACAGTGAAAGCTTGAGAAACTTACCATGTTTAATAATTCGGGGCCCTTGACAGATATGAAGTTCAAACCAGACTCATTGGCAACGGCCTGTAATGTTCACAGAATGTTGGAAATTAGGGTGCAAGACAGACAACTCAATAACCAGCTTAAATTTACTTTTCAGTAGTTCACCGAGTAAAAGGATGCTGGATGCTGTAATCATCTGCGAAAAACACTGGCAATAAACTAAAACCCAGTCAACCAAAATGGCAAGAATGAATCTATGTGCATAAGTTACAAGGCTAATATTGGTGAGTAACAGGTTGTGTAAGTATTAAAAAGTATTTGCTGGGCAGCGGTGGCCTAGTGGTTAGGGCGTCGGCCACGTGATCGGAGGATCGGGGGTTCAAACCCCTTCCCAATAGGTTACCCTGAGGTACCCTTGAGCAAGGTGCCGTCCCCGTCCCGCTCCTCCCTGCGATGGCCTGGCGACCTGTCCAGGGTGCGTCCCCCGTCCTCGCCCTGTGTGCGCTGGGTTGGACGCCAGCACCCCCCCGCGACCCCGTTTGGGACAAGCGGCAGAAAATGGATGGATGGATGGACGCATTTGCTTAGCTTCATGAAAACCTCATACCTAAATCATGTCACTGACACTAAATGGCACAACTTGCGATCTAAAACTGAATTGCATGATTATAAATGTTTCAACAATGCAAAAGGAAATGTTGGTACTAACATTAATGGGTTAGTTTATTCTAAAAATAAATAAATTTTTTTTTTTTTTAAATAAAAGTCATACTTTAGCCAGTAAGGTCTTCCCACAACCTGGGGGACCGGCAAGCAGCACTCCTGCAGGGGCACTCAAACCCAGAGCTTTGAACTGCTCTGGGCTGCGGACAGGGGCCTGAAGAAACACACACACACACACACACACACACACACACACACACACACACACACACACACACACACAATCTGAGCTTACTCACATGACCTGCACAATGCTTACATTCACACTGGTTCCCACACTGACTGTTACAAGCAGCTGTTTAAAAACTTCACGTGACAGTCGTGCCATGACTAGTGCCATTAGACTTCAGTATGAAAAAATAAATAAGACTGACAGATTTATAATGTCATATATTTGCCTTTGTGCTGCTCTGGGCGGACCTTATTCACAAGACCTCCACAATGATTACATTCAGATTGGTTAGTGATGGTGACAAGCAGCTGGTTAAAAACTTCACGTCGCGCAATGCTAAATCCTAAACTTCAGAATGAAAAAATAAATACAGACAGATTTTTATGACATATTTGACAAAACATGTGCTGTGAAATTCCTTAAAGCTCAGAGTTTGGGATATGAATCTAATATACTCAACAAGCAAAGGTTGTAGATGGTGCTGTATATTTTGCAGACCACATAACTTAAAACACGCTTATCTCAGACCATCTTAGCTGTTAAGTAATCTCAAAGAGACTTGCTGAAGTGCTTTGACATCACATGACATGCTGTTATCTATAAAGTATGTTCCAGTAACATAAACAGCTTGTGTGTGTGTGCCTGAAATCCATGTACTTTTGGCCAAAGAAGTAATTTGCTCTGTGAGAGCCTGTTTATATTAAGTAACATAGGCTGCCTCTTCTGTTAAGAGAATGAGCCACAGTGTGTCACGCTTCGAGCATACCTGTTCATTATTTTTGCTATCTAGACATTGGCTAGAGTAGGATTTGCTGCAGCAATTCTTTAACAGGGTATCATCGGCACTCACGCATGTTTATTAGTAACGTAACTGCAAATATGAGTAACACTGCAGCATTTGATGGTTTTTGAGAGGCCAATGTTGTAGAGCTTCACATACTTTTTTTCACAATTTGCCTGAATTTGCTGTGTTTCCTTTGTTGATCAGTAAATAACTACAGTCTGATCTTTTGCTTTTGATTTCCAAACTTCTCAATCTCCTAACACTGGGTTCTCCAACAGTGGGATAATCCTACCAAGATGGCCATAGTGAGCTCCTCGCGAATGTCCTGCAGGGCACCTATGTCATCCCATGTGACGTCAGGCACTGTAGCAAAGCCCTCTCGTTTGGCTGAAGGCTGGACACTGGCCAGCGAGTCCTTGAAGTCTTCCATCAGAATGCAGAGGCCAGCTAGCTGCTCCTCACTCAAAGTCTCCTTTTTCTTTAGCAGTGCCAGCAGCTGCATCAGTTCTCCCTGTTGGAGGAGACAAAGAAAACTGCATCAGCTCCCGAGGGGTACACTGAAGAGAGTCTCCAAGCTCATAACCACAGCATTATAGCACATACTTGCTTCAAACCATGGCTAGTTGTTTTAAACAGATTTATATGGCTTCTGCCACTGTGTGATAAACTGTTATCTATAAAAAAGATAATGCGGGTGTGAGAATATTAGTATGACGGGCCAGCAGTCCTCTTTAGCTTTGCACAAGTCTTACATTATTGACCAGGTTTCCGGTTGAAGAGAAATTGTTGTCAAAAAAGCCGACTACGGTGTGCAAAGAAGAAAAGTTTACATGATTTCCCAAGTCACAAAATCTTTCAAAACGGAGATAAAAATAAATAAATAAATAAAAGGCATTACAGTTTGTATTCAATCACAGTATTTGCTCCTGTGAAGTCGGTTTGCTGCACTTACTGTTGCCGTCAAGGAATCATAAGCTTGTAAATTCTCTCCTTCTGCCACATTGGTAGATACATTCATGTCTTCACATTCAGTGTTGACATGTTGCTCATTGTCTGTGACGCTCTGTTGGGGAAGGGTGTTAACACTGGGTGCCTGGTTTGGTGCTTTTGGTTCCTTTAGGTTTTGCGTGTTTGAAGACATGTCTATGACCTGAGCTGCAGGTGGACAAGTCTCAAGCTGCTGCAGCAAAACACGGTTAACGGCACTCATCGCTGCCTCACGGCACAGGGCCATCAAATCTGCTCCAACGTAACCCGGTGTGAGCCGAGCCAGTTGCCGGAAGTCAAAGTCTCCATGCAGCTTGAGTTTCCGACAAAGAGTTTTAAGAATTCTGCAAATGTGAGAAATCAAAATCTGAAATTCAAAAGAATCTGGGCCTAGTTCTCTATGACTTTATGAATTTATGACTGGGTGACGAAAGTGACATTGGTAGTCTGACGACAAAGCAGTTAGCAAAGAACAGTGACTGTTACTATAATGCCAAAATTAGTTATACTTTTTTAAATGTTTATAATAATAAGTATATACTATTACAGCTGATCTAGTTAAGACCCATTTCGAAGCACTGCTTTTCACAGACGTTTAAACTAAAAACAGCAAAGGAGCCTGAATTCACCTGTGGGCGCACTTAAGTAAATCTGAAGAAAGATTGTACTTTTAAGTGTAGATCCATAGCCCTCTTTTCAATATTCTCCACTAACTGACTGTATATGCCTGTTCATTGCATATTAACAGCCACACTACCCTTTTGCTCACTTTGCTGGGTTGTTATTGGTCCACCCAAAGTTAAGTTGGTTAGGCAAATAAGGTTTGTCCTTTTAAGAGGCCTTAAGCGATCAGCGATGTGATGCAAGCATGTCTGTTAAAATAGGTCTATGAATGGCACTAACCTGAGCCGTGCCCTTTCATCTGGTATTCCAAGACAGATTTCTTTGTCAAAGCGTCCTGCTCTTCGCAGAGCCGGATCTAAAGAGTCTGGCCGGTTAGTGGCCCCAATAACTAAGACTTGTGCAGGTACAGATATGGAATTCAGGTCTAAAAAGAAAGAGTATATATGATTGAACAAAACTCAAGTAAAAATACAGCTGTATATTGTGCTTGACATTCACAGAGAACTTACTTTAGCCAGAAAAAAAATCTCAAAATACCTCTTACCATCCATGCAGGTGAGTAATTGGGCAACAATCCTCCTCTCCATGTCTTTGGATGCCACCTCTCTTTTAGGGGTAATGGCATCAATCTCATCAATGAACAGGATGCAGGGTGCACTGCTCTGCAGAGAGACAAATTTCACAAATTTAGCTTTTACAAACACAGAGGTGTAGACAGGTCACTTCAAAACACACCTAAAAGTGAAAGTTTCTAGAAACTGCTTTAGTAAAGAGTGCAGGGTTAAACAACAGGAGTGCAAGTAGTTTCTCCAACAAGACAGAGCTAAATGTGAGATTTGTTTGTGGACTATTAATTACCTGTGTAGAGACAAAAATACTGAACAAAGAGCACTTGCCCTCAAGCATCAATATCTGTGATTTCTTTTTCCTTTTTTTTTTTTTCAATTGGTGAGAATATACACTACACTTGTGCCAATAGCTGGCTTTTAAGTATACGCCTGACTTCATATCTTTCATTACCTAACAGCCAACCGTCCTTCAAATCCAAAAATGGTCTGTCAGTTTACTCTTTGGAAGTGCTCTTACCACAGCCTGCTCAAACAGCTCCCGTAGCTTCTGTTCTGATTCCCCGGAAACGCCTGACACAAGTTCTGGAGCAGACACTTTCAACATGGGCAGCTCCATTTCCTACAATCATCCACAGAAGGCCACAATTACAAAAACAGAGAAAACACCCTCTCCACATAATTAACACACAAATCATAAAGCTTCTCTAGAATAATCCAGATATCAGCACTCAACACTTCCCCCCCAAAATCCCCACTAAGCTGTACTCTTTATTAGAAACATTTTGAAACACTCCCCAAATGAAAAACGAAATGCTAGCAGCAGTGTATATATGGTCTCAAAACAAAACAAACAAGAATATACTGATTGGTCATTGTCATCCCTATGTTTTAGGCATAGAAGTGAAAATACATCCTCGCAAAGTGACTACCAAAGGTTTTTTGGTTGTGGTATAGCCCAAAGACTCAGAATCATGAGTTTCTGTTTATTATTTGAATTAAAGAAATTTGAAAATGATCACTAGCCAGTGAAGTATTACTGAAGGTTAAAAATGTGTACAAAATCAAATTTCAAATGCAGAACGTGTAGTTTTTTGATAGCCATATTTACAACTAAAATAGTGTTTGTAACTTGGGGATTACTTTTTTATGTAGTTTCTTAAGGTTAGTGACATTATTTTTTAATAATGTCTATTTAAGTATTCCTTAAACCGCCAGTTACAAGATCTTCACATGTGTTTATCACTTCATAAATGGTTAAGAACAGTTACCCCAGCCACAGCCTGGGCAAGAAGGGTCTTTCCACAGCCGGGTGGCCCATGAAGGAGAAACCCACGTGGGGGCACTACTCCCAGCTGCTGGTAAACTTCAGGATGACGCATATGAATAAGCAATTTACACAAGTCCTACAGACATGGAAAAAGACAGATTTTACCAACATGGCTTGGTACATTACATTTACATTTCACTGGCACTCTTATCCAGAGTGACTTCCATTGCCAAATTACAAGGACAGACTTCCTGGAGCAAATTGGGGTTAAGGGTTTTGCCATTGGTGGTAGTGCTGGAGGAGAGATTTGAACCTGCAACTTCTTGGTTTGTAGGGTCGAATCCTACCACTAGACCGGCACCAGCCCAACTATAATACTTAACGTCAGTAAGAAACAAGCAAAAGTTGGAAAATAAACCTTACGGTCAGTGTTTCGTCATTTCCACCCACATCTTCAAACTTCACAGTGGAGTGCTGAAGTTCAGGAGCTTTGGTCCGGGCTTCAGGTCACAAAAATAATTGAACAATCAAATTCTTTATAAAAAATGTAATGAAAAAAAATATCTAAAACAGGATCTCCACCTTTTTTTGCCATTATGCTGGCCTCTATTTCCCCATCTACGCCTTTACTTTCTTCTTCTCTTCGCTTTTTTCGTTTTCCTTTCTTTGTGCTCTTCTGTGGCTTCTTTGCAGACTCCAGCATTGAAAGATCAGTTTCTTTCTGTAATGATAATTAATACATCTTCATACTGAGATATAGATATATATAAAAGACACACACACACTATGGTCAACTTTATAATTCTTGGCATATGTGGAAAAGATGGAAAAATAAGCATTTATAAAATCCAACTGAAAACAATAAACCTTGAACGTTTTTGTCTAAAAACACATTCTTTACTAACATTCATTAAAACATGTCACAATGCAACTTCAAGAGCCAATTTGTATTCAGGAACTCTTGAAGAGCCACCCAAGCCTTCCTGTTTCACTGGGCTATAAACATGAGGAAGGCCAACTTCAGTCATTCATAAACCTCAGGAACATTAAAGAAAGCACTAAAGAATAAGTGCTAAAGTTAAGTTTGCTTGAATTTCCAGTAATATGTGGGGATACCCATAAATGGAAGCAGAATACTAAGCAAGTGCATAAAATACCACTTAATAATGGTACTGTAATAAAAAAGAAACCTTTTCAACAATGCATACCTAATGACTGTATCTCTAAACCAGATGCTGTGCAGATGGCAATTTGAATTATAGTTTAGTTATTGCAAGTATTTTTGTGTATTCCAATTTGCCAACAGATCATGGAACACAAACTGAATGCTGATTTACCGCAGGGTGGGCTGACTCCTCCTCACACAAGTCAATGAGAATATTTTCCTGGTCCTTCCTTCCTGTCTTATCAATAAACCAGCCCCCTGCCGAAACCTCAGTAGTGGACTGATGAGGGGTAGAGCTGGCTCCCTCAACTGATAAACTCCTCTGGGAGGCTGATTTGGAGCAGTTGCTGGACTCCTCTTTAGTAGGGGTCCCGTTCTCCGGGTTCCCCTTCCGATACAGGGACATCAGGGAGTTGTTCATGTAGTTGGAGTTCTGTTGAGAAAGCCAAATAGAATATTTGGGGATGTATTAATCAGGGGTGTAAAAATCATCAAGATTTCATGAAAAAAACTACATAATAACTTGGTAATATTTTTCATGATATATTTTCTTTTTTTTTTCTTTTACTTTCATCTGACTTGATCCGGTATGGAACTCTGTTTCATTATCCGTTTTACATTGGATGCCCTTCCTGACATGACCCTACCTGTTTATCCAGGCTTGCGACCGACACCAAGAAATACACTTTAGCTGGGCAGTAGCTTTTTAAAGATCACTAAAGTTACATTAAGACACTTCAATTATTTTTACAGTTACTGTATATGCTGTGTTTTAAATTTTAATTGCATTATTGTTGGTGGTCATACATTTCTGGAATTTCTGGGTAAAGCAATTTTAATGGTTTCCAATTTTTTGGCCATGGAGCCACCTTTTTGGCCACCTGTAGACAGACTCAGCATACTCAGTATGAAAGTTTGAATACAACACAGGAACACAATGTGGCAATGTAGCAGGAACTGGGGAAAATTTATTAGAAACATCTAGCATATCTATAAAATCTGAAATGCAACTTTTTTGACCAAAATGCACTGAAGGTATTTCAATGGCTTCCTACACGCTGATTACTTGAATTCCCTGAATACTGAAAGATGCGAGGGCAGCAGAGAAGCAAACAATTTATTAAAACTATGAAGCCATGGAAATCATGCACTGGCATTAAATAACTACAGCTAAAGGACAAAAGAAAACGTTATTTTGCTGAGCAAATGGAGTTGAATTGACTTCTTAAAGTGGCTACTTTTCAGAACAGTGCAGTCTTCCACAGCGTTCAGTGAAACCGACTTCACCTTCTCTGGCATTTCTGCACTAAATGTGTATTTTAATGCTTAGCAGGAAAGCTTTCAAGACTCTCCTCTTTCCTGCTCAATACTGATTTATCTTCTGCAGTATTTTCATTACTTTACCAAGACTTTGTCCTTGGTTTGTGAAGAACCAGCACCGACTAGTGGACACATTAGGCTGCAGGAGAGCTAAGAAGATTGGGAGGGAAAGCTATATCTGTTCATTTTTACCTGAATGGACAAAAAAAAAAAAAAAAAAAAAAAAAAAAAAAACATTCAAAAAAAATAATTTTATATACACACACACACACACACACACACACACACCACCTTGCAAAAGTATTCAACCCCTTGGCATTTTTCATGTTTTGTTGCCTGACAACCTGGATAATTTGAGAGATAAGTCTCTATGAGGGCTCTCCTTGCCCGGTCTGTGAGTTTTGGTGGGTGGCTCTCTCTTGGCAGGTTTGTTGTGTTGCCATGTTCTTTCCATTTGAAGATGATGGATTTGATGGTGCACCGGTGGATCATCAAAGATTTGGATATTTTTTATAACCCAACCCTGACTTGTACTTCTCAACAACTTTGTCCCTGACTTGTTTGGAGAGCTCCTTGATCTTCATAGTGTGATGCCTCTTGCTTAGTGGTGTTGCAGCCTCTGGGGCCTTTCAGAAAAGGTGTGTTTATACTGAAAGATCATGTGACACTTAGACTGCACACAGATGGACTTCATTTCACTAATTATGTGACTTCTGAAGGAAATTGGTTGCACAAGGACTTTTTAGGGGCTTCATGGCAATGCCAATTTTCAGTTTTTTTTTTTTTTTTTCAATTTTTTTTTATATTTGAGTTTTTCTCATTTCACTTCACCAACTATTTTGTGATCCATCACATAAAATAAGATTAAGGTATATACTTTTGCAAGTATAGCAGTGCCCCCTTAGCAAGATATCTTTAATGATCAGCACCATGCCCCAGGTATAAGAAAGCAGGTAACAACTGCCTAGAAATCTAGCAAAATGGTAAAGAATCTGATGAGTTGGTTGCAGGGGCTAGCATTAAAAAATTTTTTGCAGCTGTTAAAGTAATCACTACAAGCATTAGTTTTAAAGCAGTTCTTTTGTGTTGAAGTGAGTTCTAATGCATATAAATACTCACCTCCAGCTCAGATATATCATCCTCACTATCTGTGGAGTCCTCCAAACTGCTCCCGTCACTAAAAAACACCAAAAAGAATGAAAGTAAGTAAATATCTGGTTAGCATTAACTTTAAGTAGGAACATGTACAGGATACAGGACACAACCTAAAGTTTTTTAAAAAGTTAAAAGTTATGGTACTTCTGTTCACTTTTCCTTTGGCTGAACTGTTTATAAACAGTAAATATTTGCATAAAAAATTGCTTTTATTTGTAACAGAAATGTGATGCGTGTATATGGATGACAATGCATTCCAAATACTGCATTCATCATGACCTGAAAAGCTGTATAAATAAAGTGTTCCTTCATTCAGGTTTATTATCAAACCATAGGAACTAAATGTAGGACGGGATAAAAGAAAACCATTTAATACCATTCAATACGTATTACATATATATTACTATCACGGCTCACCCATCATCTTCCTGGCTCTGTCTTGCTCTTTTTGCCAAGTGCTTTTCTTCTGAAGCAGAGAGTCCAGACTCGCGACAGATTACTTCATGTACTGTACACAAATCAACCACAAACACATACAATACGGAAGCTGTAAGTCATCTATCACATCTATGAAATTACCATGCAATCCAGCCTCAAGGCTGAACTACTCTCACCTTTTTGTACTTGAATCTTGAAGGCTGTTCTGTTCCTTCTGCCGTACTCCAATCTGAGGAAATGGCAAACAAAATAAGATTTTCAGCAAATTAGAAAACATACAGGAAATACTAAAAGATGTTAAAAAGTTGCATCCCACCTGTACTGCTGCTGAAGGTCAGTAGCCATTTCAGCAACATCCACATACTGACTGTTTCTGCTTTTCAGGTACTAGAAAAGATTAAAAGACACCACTCTATCACTCGTGTTCATGAGTTCTAGTTCGACACATCCTGTACGTTTCACTTTACTCCTTACAATGACCAAGAAAAAAGCTGTGTTAGGTACCAAGAACAGTGTACAGATCACCAGGGGTTTAAGTGCTCTACACTTCTGCTGGGAGCCTCCAGGGCCCTCTTTAGGGTCCTAAGAACAAACACTTAGAAAACAGCACTGAACTGAAATGATTAAGGTTTTCACTTTGTGTAGGTTCTGACAAACATGTCAGTACTGTCAGATCTTCATAGATCACTCGTTGATTGATGTGGGATGCAGAACAACAATACTGTTTAACTCCAAAACACTGTTTTTAGGAAAAGTCTCGCTGGGTTTAAGGGAAACATTAGCTTAGCTTACCTGTTCGACTCTCTGCCTCAACCTCTGGTCTATGTAGCATCGGTTCTTCATGTTCTGGCATTAAAAGCTACGCCTTATACATTATATTTTACCAGTGAAACTTTAAAACACTAACAGCAATTTTTTCTAACGTCTTAGGCTTTTTAGCATATTAGCCACCGAGCTAACGCAGTGGAGATATGAAGAGCTTGTCAGTCAGAAACAGCCAGCTAAACTGCTTTTTCACTATTTATGTATTTATTCTATAAACGTCTAGTTTTAAAAATCCGGTTTCGCGAAGCAGATATGATGTGCAGACCCATGTGGGTCCACCTAGTCTTTTTACATCGAAAAACCTGTGCAATATCTGGACGCCACACAGCGCCCCCTGCCGGCCCGGAGAGCGGAGCGCCGAGAGGAATCGCGGTGAATTCTAGACACGTTCCGCCTTTTTTTCCCAAATTTCTGTATAATTCACTTGCTTAGACCACACTAAAGTCGTTCAAGTTGTGGGAAAAGAGTCGCATTTCTGTAACAGCGGTCGTGAATGAAGCCAGTAGTCATGAAGTCTCCCGCACAACTTTTCATAGTTTTCACGTGACGTCACGCCATTAAAGGGCCCGCCCACCTGGAGGGCAAAACAAAGCTACATAAACGAAGCCTTTTATCTTAATTCAATTCAATTAAATTTATTCTTGTATAGCGCCTTTTACAACACAGTTGCCCCAAGGCACTTTACATTGGTGGTAGATGGTGGAACAGGTTAGAGTAATAGATGTTAAAGCCAGACGACTACGGAGGAGAGGAACCAAAAACTCCACTATGTGGAGAAAAAAAACCTCTGAGGGTCCAAGGTCAACCGGCTACCCGGCTATGCGATGGCATGTACAGCAGCACCAGCGACATTAGTACTATGGTGATTGGTGCGGGTAAGCTAAACTAAAGAAGTAAGTCTTCAGCCGTGATTTAAAGACCGAGACTGAATCGGCATCCCGTACAGAAGCAGGCAAGCTGTTCCACAATCTAGGGGCCCTGTTACTGAAATGAAATGAAAAACATTAAATGAAAAACATTTCCTTTTGGGCACTGTTTTGCCTTACAAGTACCCCTCCATCATGACCATTAAAGCAAATGTGTTCCAGGCCAAAATCTTAAAGCAAAGGGTTTAGATCCATATATGATAATAAAGTGCTAATATATAGTGTAGAAGAAACTCTTCAGAAGTCTGGCTCCTACTACCACCACTTGTACCACACTAACTTGGTGGCACATTTGCTTTAAACCACAGAAAGTGACCATTCGTAGCCGGATGATTGAATAAAGCTGAAAAAATTCATTAAAAGATCTACAAATGTAGGTCCCTTTGAAAAAGTGTTTTCCTCTCGTCTAACTGTCCGCTTCGCGTCTGAAGGCTTGTGTAATTACCTTAAAAGATCAGTAGCTTTGTTTAGCATCAATCTCTGCAGTGGTCTATCAGAACTCACAGCCGTGGGGTTGGATTGGAAGGTTTGAAGCATGCACGGTGTGTGTGCATAATGTCTCCAACGTTCAATGTAGGTAAATGATCGTGATCTGTCATAATAGCTTAAATAATCCAAATTTTTGTTTTTCAAGCTCGGTTTTCAGTCCACACAGTAAGGTTTCACAATTTATTCATCCCAAGGTGTGCACATGCAACAGTGAGGTGTGTACTTTCAAAAAAGCCTTGCACTTTTTTAATTCTGTAGACTCATGAGTGTAACAATATACACAGTCCATGACTGGATTTGATTCATGACACTGAGCTCCCAATTCAGTGTCTTCACAATATTTAGAATAAAATTTGAATGTAGAAAAGTGGTTTACTAATGTGTGTAAAGAGTTTACTTATGTGCACAGAGCTGGGAGGCAGGGAGTGGATGATGTAGAACATGAAGGCACTGTACTACATTTACATTTACATCTGCGGCATTTAGCAGACGCTCTTATCCAGAGCAACATCCATGTCCTGATTACAGGGACAGTCCCCCCTGGAGCAACTCAGGGTTAAGGGTCTTGCTCAGGGACCCAATGGTGGTAGTGCCAGAGGTGGAACCTCTTGTACTAGACTGTTGAGTGACCACAAACAGTAGCTACACTGAATATTATCTATAATAGTTGGATTTCCCCCATATTTCAGACAAGCCAAAAAAGGAAATCATATTTAGCCATTATTTTAGTTCACCAGTTGTTCCTATTCTCAAGTGGGGTAAGGACCGAACTGATCAGAAAATGGTCTAATTTATCAAGAGAAAACTAAAAAATGTGTTAAAAAATTCATGTAAATGTGAAAAACTACTACTAAGAGAACCCATTGTGTCTTGTTTACATTCCTCACTTATCCATCAGGAATGATTTCATCAGGTGAAATCATTGGGATTCAGTTTCAAATCTTAAAGCTTTAAAGGTTTCTGGGGTGTGTTTACTAGGCTGTGTAAAGAATCACTTAAGCTTAATCACTTAAGGGAGGGGTCACCAGTCAATCAGGGGCTGATCAAACTAATCCTTTGTTTGAGATCAATGGGTTAAATAGTCAATCTGCTTGAATTTACTGGTAGCCTGCTGCTCCACCGGCCTTTTGCAGGAATAACTGGTGAGACCACCAATGCCTGCCAATTTAATCAAAATATCAATGGAGGCTGTCAGGGGGTCTCTGCAATGTATCTGGAGTGGTAGGGATGGAGTGCGTGATGAAGCAGATTATCAAATGACATTAGATCTGTCTGTCACCCGGCATCTTGAAGGCATTATGGTTAGTAGGCCTCTCTGGTGAGGTTGGTCAGAGGTTGGTCAGAGGTTGCTGTGTCCTGTATGAGCGATTATCAGCAAATATCTGCAAGTGCGCATACATTTCTGTCCATTTTGGAGCAAATTCCCTGAAAATGACGGGGTCACACCCTGGACAGGTCCTCAGCCTATCGCAGGACATAGCACCGTAAGTTAAAATAACATGTCTGAGTGGAGTATTTTTTTCATTCGGGTTGTATTAGAATGACTAAAAACATTGTCTTTTAGCTTCAACATAAAGCGTATGCCTCACAATTAAAGCAACATATATTACTGCTTACACCATGTATATAACAACCTAGTGCTTACTTCAGCAGCGCTCGTGCTCTCACTGGAGCCGTACCAAGAACATCAGCATGGTCTCTGCTTAAGGCTGACATGCTCAATTTGGGAGCAGAGTTTAGGGACTAGGCCCCAGGATCAGAAGGTCGTAGGTTCAAATACCAGACAAGTAGGTTGCCCTGTGGTACCCTTGAGCAAGGTACTGTCCCCATCAGTGCTCCCCGAGCACTTTAAATACCTGCCCCCTGCTGCACGGTGTGTGTGTTGGTAAAAAGCAGAGGCTGCATTCGTTGTGCTTCGCAACGCCAAACAGTCACTTTCACTTGTGTAATAACTTGACAGGTATAGCAACGTATAACTCCTGTATAAAGACTTATAGCGCGTGTATAACAGTCCTAACCCCTTAAACAAAAATAGGCAACTACCCGTGGGCCTGTAAATCCCTCACATATGGTTACAAAGACGAACGCTTCGCCTTTTTTCGAGGTGAAATTGTATTTATTACTTAGAACTTCTAGCGCGTCGGAATGCAGAGTGCGTGCGCGCGCCCGCTGCGTGACGTGAGACCCCCCCCCCCCCGCCCCCGTGCGTGCGCGCTCCCGCGGGAATCCCACAGTAGAAAATGGCGAGTGGGTGCAGACGGCAGCTCTGCACCAGCGAGCAGCGCGGCGGGCGGCGGGACTTGGACTTATGGCGCTCTAAACTCGTCCGCTGTGTGGGTAAGATCGCTACACGCGACCCGCGTGACGGTGGCGCTCGTTGTTCACGTACTGCGGGCTTTAAAGCGAGAAGAAAAGAGGACTGTCCGAATCCCCTACGGCTGTTTAGCATGGAGGCTAATGTCGCGTCAGCTGCAGTTGGGCGGCTGTTTTCGGACTCTAGTTCACTCCACTGTCTCACTGAAGTGTCACGCAACGATGCTTCGCCCGAATAACCGAGTGTAACCCTCTGAAGGGGTTGTTGTCTCCGTGTGGGTCGTGTGCAGTGCCGTGAAGCGGCCGGGGTTCCTGTGAGGGAAGCTAGCAGGCTAGCTGCAGGGAGTGTTGAGGGCGCTGCGAGAGTAGGAGCGGAGACTGTGTGGTGTTTTGTTTGGGGGTGGGGAAGGGGCTGCTAGACTGCTTTTTAAACCCAGATTGTAGACTGAGCTTCCTTCACACTGCTCTGGTGCCCTGCTAGAAATGACACCTGAAGTGTCGAGCCCCTCGTTCATGGTTGAACAACCTTTCAGACAGCTGAGTGAGCAGGGTTCTCTCCTCACTGGGAGCTTGTATGTGTTGCTGAGCGTGTGGAGAGACACACATGACATTTGTGTTTCATATTTCAATAATTCTCTTGTTTCTGATGCAGAATAGCGAAGTTGTTTTGTTTTTTGTTTGTTACTGGAGAATGATTGGTTGCTCAGAAATGATGGGCTGGTGTGGAGTGAGCTGAGCAGTGTTTAATGAGCTGATGATCAAGCATCGAGAGAATGTAAATAATGACTAGAGGACACCTGACTGGTGTTGCTGTGAGAGAAAAACTTGTTTCAAGAAGTCACTTTTGCAGGTAAAGTAGGAAACTTTATTGTATTAATTTATTTTTTTAAGCATGCACAATTGTCTACCAGTTGGATTAGTTATTTTGAGATTTTGCTCGTTTGATGGTAATGCTGAATTGGAAGACTGGTTAAATGGCTGGATGCCACTTGTTGACAGATTCGAAAATGTCCATGTCCAAATACAGTATGTGACCTTTATTATAAAGTGAAAAAATAACCCTATAATTTCCTTCCTGCTGCACCTGAAGTTTACAGAGTGCTGCAGAGTTCAGTGTGGGTGCAATCCTGTTACAATTTACCAATATTTGTTATTTATTGATTTCTTTTTTAAAAGTTTGAGAGTATTAAAGTAGTAGTTTATTTTCTTGTTATGGACTTCCCAACCCATTATTTTATTTATGAATGTTGGGTAAAGTACAATTTACTGTTTATTACAAGCTGTAAATAAATACATGGCTTTGCCGTCATGGCTTTCATTTATAGTCTTTAATTTTTTTTGCCCCATCTAATTGCTTCTTTTTTTTTTTTTAGTACATTTGTTAATGTAATGAAAGGTTAAGTAACCTTTAGAAGAAATAGCTTCACAGAATATTTGACACGTCATGCTGCCACCCTCCCGTTTGACTGTTGCCGTATGTGTTCTTATTACAGAAAGCTGTATTTGCTTATAGCCACGTTTAGCAGCACCCCTAGTCTTCTTTAAGGTTTCTTTTATTTATTTATTTACTTATTTACTTACTTACTTACCTTTTCCCCCAGTTCAAGGTGTGTGTTGACATGTCTGGGATATGTTAACTATGAGCACAGTAAATGAAGAGAGGACCCCACTCACTTTCATAACCGTTTGTCCCAAGTCGGGTTGTGGTCAGTGCTGGAGTATATCTCGGCTCAGGTAGGGCGAAAAGTGGGAAAACCCCCTGGACAGGTCACCAGCCGGGGGTCCTTCATGTGTGGGGTCGATGTTTTCTCCCCGTGTCTTTGTGGGTTTTGTCCAGGGTAACAAAAATATAAAAAAAGAAAAATTAAGTCAGTTTATGATTGCATGCATGTATTTGCTAATTTTGTCAAGGTTAGAAAAAAATCATAGATGGAGCAAAGGAAAACGTTCAATCAAGAGATTGAAGTGACTGGCAGTAAAAACTGCACATGTATGTGTTTAGGAATTTTTAATGAGCCAGATTTTCAAAAGTAAGTGGAAAAAATCATTTACCTCCAGGCTGGACCGACATCCCCGGTGAAGTTAGAAAACTTTTTTTTTTTTTTCTTAAGAAATATATTCTGATATGTATTCTAGATCAAAAGATTGGAAAGGAGTACAACATGTAAAGTAACTTTTGAGTAGTAAACTAGTAAAGGAAAGAATGGTGTCGCTGGATCATAAGAGCACTGACAAATTAAACTGATTTGTTTATTTTTTTGTTTGTTTCACAGGTGTGTTGTGTCAGATCTTTTGCATTAAGGAGCACTGTAAGCAAATATCAGAAGTCCTGTTTGGTGCAATTTTTCTGTGTAACTTCTGTTCTAGGGAAGATTTATTTGGTTTTTGATCAACTTTAGATCACTTGCTGGCCAGGGTGAATGTGCTGGTGGCTAGTTCTTGTCTAGGGGTTTGCAACTGGCAGTGATGTTTAAATTTTCTGTCGTTAGTGCATCTCGGAGGTATAGTAGAGTAATCTTTTATTCTCCCACGAATGGGAAATTTGGGCGTTACAGGGCTCTTATAAAAGTGACAGATGTACAGAAAGAATAGAAAAAAGATATAAAAAAATAGAGGTATAAGGAAAGAGGGACAAGTACAGGAGAAAGGAGAAAAGTACAGGAGCTATAATGATAAATTATCTATCTATATAAATATATATATACATATATACAAGATGCATATACATATCTACAAGAAGAATTATGTGACCAAATATAAAGTATAAAATGTAAGAGACTTTTTTTTTTTTTTTTTTTTTTTAAATTGTTTTTTATAAAGACATCTTTTAAGTAAGATGAATTTTGTTTTATATTTGGGATGTTGGCGTCCAAGAAAAGTTTTCTTTCTGGTGTCAAACATGTGGATCAGTTCCTCTAGTGGTAAAAAAAAAAAAGACTTGTAATGTATTGTAGATGAAAGGTGCTTTTGTCTAAAGATTTTTGAGAACTTTACATCTGGCTATCAGGCCCGTGGAGGTTTTTGGAGTTTCAAAACAAGTTATGAAACCTAATAGAAGATAAATCATAACTCATAGTGGACGTTCTATTGTGATGAAGCAATACTTGCACGATAGACTGTCGGGATCAGCAGGAAAACAGTTACCAAAGGCAAGTGCTGGTGTGCACGAATGCCACAGAGCGACACCAGCACACATGCTTGTTAAAGCAAGCAGGGTTCCCCACATATAGGTTAGCACTTAAATCGGCCCAACAGTATTATACTTAAACTGTTAAGCCCTTTTTAAAATGCCAGGTTTGAGAAAGCATTGCACCTTAATTTGAGAGGTTTAGGTGCTGGTTTTTATTTATATTTTTATATATCTAAAAATAGATTGTGTGTGTTTTTTATTTATTTATTTATATATTTTTTATGTCCAGTTAAACATTATGACCACATCAGAGGAAAAGGGATTGTAATCATTGAGAAAAGTGTTTCTTTGGTGGTTTCTCTGTTTTTAGATGAGTAGCATGGTTTATAGGTTTAAAGGTCTCTGTGTGTTGTAAGAATACCTTCCTTTAATAAAACCCGTGTTATTGTGGCTTACCAGTGGTGTAGCAGTTTCATTTTGCTTAGCAATTTTCAGTTTCGTTTTTGTCTTGTTCTCAATTTGACGTCTGTATTTATCTGTGGGGGAGGATGATGACTGAGGGAAGAGCTTTGGTAGTGGGTTTTGAATTGATCAGATGTCCCATAATGTGATTGAGTAGTTATCCTTTTAGGGTTGGAGGTTTTAAGGAAAAAAATGTTTCCAAAAGAATTTCTGTCAGCTGTGTTAGCAACGTACATGTAGTATGAAGATATGATTTGGGTGGAGCAAGAACATCTCTACAGATGACGGAGGTTTTAATATTACTTCCTCATATTGGACTATATATTTAGCTACTCTTTCGTTTATGCACATTACATTTTTAACCAAGACTGTTGCTTGTGTGTCACCTCAGTGTTGATCCTTTCAAAACGCAAATTAAAATTCCTTACCTTACAACAGGATACACACTAATTTTCCTGTGACTGTTAAACTGTTGGTTCTCAAGCTGTTTTAGCTACAACCTTGCTCTCCAGGTCTTTTCTGGGAGCATATCATTGCTGCTGCTTTTTTTTTTTTTTTTTTTTTTTTTTTTTTTTTTTTAAACTCAAAGTTCTCTGCCAGCTTTTGAGCTTGTATAGCAAATTATCAGTTATTGCAGATGCACTAAACCAGTTAACTGATTGGTGCACTAAAGAAAAAAGCAATATTTTACATTTAATATTATACATCTTTAATTCCTCAGTTAAATTTTCATTTTAAACCATTGCAGTCTCTGAAGAAAAAAAAAAATAGACAGAATAGTATATAGTTTTGTGTCTGTGGGGTGTTTTTTTTAAACTGGTGTAGCTTATCACATTCATTTGCAGTGCAGACAAAACCACACAACCTCCCACTGATGTCAGAAGCACTCTGAGACAGGATGTTTGTGTGTAGAACTTCTGTCACGTACCTCTAAACAGTGCACTTAAGCAGTTTTACAACCATGTAATGTTTCATTGTAGTTACTAAAAAAATTCTCAATTATGCAGAAGAATAATCTTCAGTTTTCATTTCATCAAAATACCAACCATTTCCCCTTCTGATACCGTCAGAATAGTTATTAATGTAATAATATATTAATGAATAGTAATTAATGATTAGTTAATATATCCCCCCTTATTTATATGTATGTTCTTGTCATTATTTGGGGTGAAAACTGTTTTCTTTTGCTAAATTTATTTGTCTAACTTGATCAGTTTAACAATTATTTGTAATTTTAAATTACTAATTTAAACGAAACAAGCACCTGTATGTGTATCAGGTGTTTCTAAGCTTTTGAACCGTGTGTTCTGTGAGTCTTTGAGTAGATGTCAAGTTCACTCTTCATTTAGCAGAAAAACTAAGTCTGATTTTTAATAAATAAGCTTTTCACAAAAGACTCCCTCTCATTTCACACAGGAAATGAGAAGATCCTAGAATTATTGCATGGAACGAGAATTTTGGAGGACCTGAGGCTTTTCCGCGGTAAGTATGCCTGACTAAAAGTACCTTCCCTTAAAGCAGTGACACAAGATGACTTGAAAAAATAATACTGCATTACAGTTTTTAATTATTATTATGTTAATAACAAGATTAATAGCAAGGTTCAAAAACAGTTTCCTGACAAATAATAAATCTTTGCAAAAAGAGGATACTTAGAAGATACTCAGTGCCATGTCTCCAGATGTTTCTCTATTCAGTACTTGCAGCATCCTAGACATATTTTCTTTGTGTTGCAGACACAAGTTGGAAACGTAATGGATCTGTAAGGAAAGGTTTACAGGCTGGTAGTGAGACCATTTATGCTATATGGATTGGAGACGGTGGCACTAACAAAAAGACAGGCAACAGAGCAGGAGGTGCCAGATTTATAGATGCTTTTTGGGTGTGATGATGGATGGACAGGATTAGAGAGGACTATATTAGAGGGATAGATTAGGTTTTGGAGACAAAGCTCCAAATTGTAGCAAGGTTGTGTTGGTTTAAACATGTCCAGAGAGACGAGGATTATACTGGGAGAAGGATGTTGCAGATGGAGCTGCCAGGAATGAGGAAAAGAGAAAGACCAAAGAATAAGTTTATGGATGTGATGAGAGGGGACATCCAGTTGGTTGGTTTGAAGCAGGAAGATGCAGAAAGGAAGAAATGGAAATGGTTGATCAACTATGGCAAACCCTAAACGGGAGCAGCCTAAAGGAGGAGATAAAATGGGTCTGTAGTCATGTGCATGTTTTAATGAGCTGCAAATTTTGAGTAATTGAAATATTTCTAAAAGGGGGTTGTAGATGAACAAGTACTCTAGCTGAGCAAGTGCAATACTTATGGTGACAAAATAACACATTTAAGTTTAGAATTCATGCCATTGGTAAAAATATTTTCTCACCTGCTGCTGCAATTTAAGAAAATTTCAATGTGTTGTAGGAAAAAAAGAAAAATCTTTTGGGCAGCAAAAATAGGGCCACATGCTCTTCATGACTAAAGGTTTGAGTGACCATACAATCCACCTTAGGGGACCCTAAGGGTTTTTTCTTTTATATGACAGATTATAAAAATGTGATTATGTAGAAATGTTTTGCATGTGACTGGCCATTTTAAAATTTATCAGTATGTTAACTTGATAAAGATCAAACATAAATGGCATCAGTATGGCAGCAGCTGTTACAAAATGAACAAATTGGTGATAATGAAACATTTTCTTTTTTTTAAATACAAAATTAAGCCTACAGCAGAACCTCCCCAAGTCTGACTTTGCCAGTTGTTATGCTTATTTTCCTTTAAATTACCAGAATAAAAGGATTTTGTTACTGACATTGGCCTAAGTCTAATGTCAGTGTGGAGCAGCACAAGATTTCTTTTCAGGATATAGTATAATGTGCTTTCTAAGCATTTATAAAATTTTTACTTTTCTCTTGGATCCACAGATTATAAGCCTGCAAGTGTGTCAAATTGGTCATTTGATGAAAATTGTCTTTTCTGCTGCTTAAGACGAGAGAAAGTGAAGGTAGTTTCTTTTTGTTTCTTTCTTTCATGGTTTAGCTTTTCTGTCACTGAGGACAGCCTGTTGTCTTACAAATTAGCATATTGGTTAATTTTAAAAGCAGGTATGAAAACAAGTCTAAGTATTCTTATACAGCTGTTCCCAAACCTGTTCCTGGGCTGCACATTTTAGATGTCAATACTCCCAAAACAGCTGTTTCAACTTGACAGACCTTTGCTAGTTTGAAATGGGTGTGTAAAACTGGGAAGACACTCTAATGTGCAGGACAGGTCTAGGACGGAGGTTGGGAACCATTGCTCTAATTAAAAAGGTTTGCTAGCTTCATCTCTTTATTAACCCATTTTAACACATGTTGTGTTGTGCTCAGAGGAAAAGGACAAGTTCTAATGGAAATATTCTATAAAAGTGTGCTGCACATTCTGGTTAGATTTTTTTTGTGTGTGTGTTTGTGTTTTGCAAAAAATAGGAGCATGTAGTTGCACTTAACAACAAAATTGTGGAAAGTGGAGGCAAACCTTTACTTGGCAAGGATCATTCTAATGTCAGCAGACTTGAGTGGCAAGTAGAAGAATTTCTCAATGCTGTCTTACACAGGAAAGGTGAGTGCACAAACGTTATAATCACATGTAAGCAGAATATCAAATAATTTGTAAACATTACAGACCCACAATACATATTACATACACCGGTTTTGTTTTGCTTTTTTGTATTTTTCTCCAATTTAACATTATCATCTTACTTTCCCACCGGATCATGAGATTTGCTGTTCATTTTTCATATGTATATATTTTTTTGTGCTTGTGTTCTTTATATTTTCTTTGTTTTGTGCACATTGTTACCATCCCACAGAATACACACCTAGGATCCCAGATCCTCACATCCCTGTGGTGGCTTGTGATACCATGCAGCAAATGATTGGTCAATTAGTGGTACATTATACCTCAAATACCAACTCTCAGGGCTCACCTCAGCACAATGTCAACATGGACCAAAATCTGGTGAAAGCTCACTCTATTTCATCACCCACCATTGCTGCTACAGCTACTGCTGCCTCTGCACAGAATCCTGTCCTCAGTAAGCTACTCATGGCAGACCAAGAAGCACCCTTGGACCTTTCAGTCAAGAAGGTCAAACCAGAAATCTGTGAACAAGGTATGATCTCTATGATAGTGCCATCACAAGAGTCAAAGTATGAACAATTCCTTTCCTTTTCCCAGCATTTATAATATGTTCACAGATGGTGTTCTGGATCTCTCAATCAAGAAGAACCGTAACCCTGAAACCACACCTTCCAGAAGCCCTCATATGATTTTAACAAAACCATTTAGTACAAGGTGGGTGCAAATGAAATGAAGATGACACATGGAACAATTATTTGAACCACTGTTTAAGCAATTGAGAAAGTAAAAGCTTTTTGTGTGCTGTTTAGAACGTAATGTTAAAACTTTCCAGACTTTTCAAGGATAATTCAGTGCAGAAATCTAACAAAAAAGGTGAAGCTGTGTAAGTGAACATTCAGTCAGTTTAAAATAAGAAGAAAGAAATGGGTAAAAATCGTTAATAGTTAATAAATCGCTAATATCCGTGGCTGTTCAAAATGCAGTTTGCATGATCAAATGGTCCAAACTTCTCAGCCTACACCAATCAGCCACAACATTAAAAACACTGACAGATGAAAAATGAAAAACAATGGCATCTACTGAGGGGTGGAATACTGATGAACATGAAGACTCAAGGCTAGCAATGCAAATTCTATGAAAGAGCTGCTGTAAATTGCTGAAAAGGTTAATATTTGCTGTCATGCAAGCTGCAATGCACTGCCTTATGACAGTTTTGTATCATATAGAGCCTCCAAATTCCTCAGTCCAGTTGAGGACTTGTGGGATGTGCTGAGAAGTAGTCTGATCCATGGAGACAACAACTCTCAACTTGAAGGGCTTAAAAGGTCTACTAATGTCTTGATGCCAAATACCACAGCACCTTCGGAAGGAATCAATTCCTAAGAAGGTCACAGGTTTTTTTGGGACCTACACTATAGGCCGGTGGTTTTAATGTTATGGCTGATCAGCAAAGGCTTTCTTCACAATGCCTAATGTTCTGCTACATTTTCTGTCCTCAGAAAGTCTGAGCTCTAGCCAGTTGCAAGCATAATTTTATTTGGGAATTTATGCTCATGCAAACCACTGTAAGCAAAGATTTTTGAGTTCTAACCTGTTGGGAGGAGAATGTGCCTTAATTGGTAAAAACTCAGTTTTTTAAATTCTTACAATTATCTTTTTTTTTTTAGGGACTCTGTTGATCTGAGTTTGGCTAAAGCAAGAGATCTGCAGTCGGCTTCCACATTGGAACAGTTCATGGCTAAGCTTTGCTTGCACCACCAGCGGCAGGTTGTTGATGCATTTGGGTTCTTGCAAACTGAGGTCAAGGCTGGAGCTCCCATCAGTAGTTTTGCGGCGTCCTCTTCACCAGGCATTGAAAAATCAACCCCAGCCAGTAGCCATGCCACATTAGAAGAATGTTCAAGGAACCAGAAGTCTGAGGAGATGCGCACTTTGTCAGTAGCAATAAGCACACCGGTGGCCCACGAGTCACTGTGTGTTAAGAAAAATGACGCATCACATGCAGAGCAGCCCTTGAAAACTGAAGGTTCACTGATTGCATCTGTCAAGATTGGGCATTCCATAGAACTTAAGACGGACAACAGTGAAGCTTTGTCATCTAATGTGGTAGGTGCTGAATGCAAAAGTCGAAATGTTCAGCCAAAATGTCCACCTCTTCGTATTGTGAAAAGTATAAACTCTGGCAGTCTTGAGGCCAAACATTTGGCTGAGGAGGGAGCAGCTGATCAACATTTCAGTACTGCCACTATAGAGCAGGGCCTGTGCTCTTCTGACTTACGATCACAAGCGAGTAGCAGTGAGTCTGATAATGTTGAGCTGTCCTCTTCATCCATGGAGCATGGGCACTCTGAGCCCAAATGTTGTGCTGTACAGAGAAACCTTTATGCACACACAGGTTCTACTGCCAGGCCCTCGAGCAATCAAAGGACCTCAAATGTAGTTTTGAACACGTCCCCAAGAAAAGCTAGGAAAAGTAGGAAGACCTCTCATTCCCTAATGAGAGTTAGCTCAGGATGTCATGTCATTAATGGTTCTGATATTCCCTATGACATTGTTTATGTTGGGAAACCAATTACTGAGTGTGAGCTTACATTACAGAGTCGTATGCTTCCAAGAAAAAATGCAAGAAAAAGCACAAGGGGATATCGGTATATCGAGGAATGCTGTGAACTTAAAACTGTCCGAACATTATCACGCAAGTCGGCTGAGAATGGTAGTGGGAACTGCCCTGTTCCTATGCCAGAGATGACCACGTCGGTCACGCCAAAGCAGGCTGTTTCTAAACCTGATGGTGTTCCTCCAATGGACATACCATTTACAGGGGATTGTATGGAAACTGTTATAAGCAAAAAACCCACAGATGAACCTGCAGAGACAGACGTTCCTAGAGATGTTATGGCGAATGAGGATTTGATTGTAGAAACCAGCCAGACAGGTCAAAATCAAAGTAAAGAGCATCTTTCCTCACTTGTTATAAATGAGCAGAGTGAGACATCTATGCAGCAGGACTTGAATGTTTCAATACATGACAGTGTTGCTGATAGTAATGACCTTCTAGTGGACCAAGAAAGCAGAAAAGATTCTAATGTGCCGGATCTAAACACACCCACTAAAGAGGTGGAGCCTGAAACCATAGAAACTCCAGATGCTCCCCTTTCAGATGCAACTTTAGATGGATTAGAATCAGAAAATAAGGATGAAGATGAAGCTACGGAGGAATTGCAAAACCCGTTGTTGGACATTGCCAAAGAAAGTGTCTCCAATTCCGAAGGTGCGAGTTTGAAAAATCAAAATGGAACAAAGGACGACTTTGAAACTGGGAGCCTAGTACAAACTGAATGTATAGAAAAGGAAGTAGAGATGCACCCAGACAAAAATCCACAGTTACAAAGGACTTGTGAGCTCGAAACAAATCTCAACTGTAGAGATGGTATCAACACAACTCAAGATAAAGTAGCTGAGTCAAGGATGTGTGGTTCAAGCGTTGGAGAAAGGCAACAACCTGAAGAATTCAAAAAAGAAGGGCTTGCCCTTGACGATTCCACTACAAAAAAGGCTGTTGGAAAAAACACAGATGTTTCAGACAGATGTTTGCGTAGCAGAGTCTCTAAAAGCACGCAAGATCAAACGCCTGGTCAGTCAGAAATGCTGCCAGATATTCTGGATAAAGACCAAAAAACCCCAGAATCTAAACAATCTTTGAAAACGGTCACATTGGCCGACAATGTAGAATTTGTGGCCAGTCAAAACGATCAATCAAACCTGGATGCCACAGAAAAACACAATGAGAAAGTTCAGAGAGCCCCAGCTCTCTCACAGAGGGACGGTATCTTAAAACCAGATATGGTATGCACAAGAAATCAAAAGCTAACAATGGTGAAGGAAACCGAGAATGACCAAAAGCAGAATGCCTTGGAGATCTGTAAAGATGAGAGCAGCACTCAAGGACAAGCTTGTGTATCTGATGATATTTCAGAAAACATTGGGACTGCTCCCTCCAGGAGTGGGGAAAATCCTGGCAGTACCTTTAAAGCTTTTGATACAAACAGTAATGGTCAGGTTAAACAGCCTGATAGTAAGGTCTCTTCACCTGTTCGAAATATTCTGCAATCCTGTGGAGGAATGGCTTTGAGAAACAGGAACAGCAGTGTTGCCGATCGGCCTATAGCTGGAGATCTGTGCACTTCCCCTGCTGGAGGACGTTTAGAGAAGCTAGAACGGATGCCTTTAAGAAGCAGGGATGGCTATAATGCTGAACAGCTTGTCAGCAAAGATTCCTGCATCTCCCCCAATAAAAGAAGTTCAGAAAGTGTAGCACGCATGCCTTTACGGAGCAGGAATAGTAGCAAAATTGATCAGCATGTCTCTGAAGATTCTGCTAGTATGATGAAGGACACGTCGAACACTCTCAATGAACAGCTCAGTAGTGATATTAGCCTTACCAGTAGGAAAACGGAGAGCACTGGACACATGCCTTTAAGAAGTGGAAATGTTTTAATCGCAGAACAGACATCCAAGAGTGCTTTGTCTCTTGGGAACCCCTCAGAGAGTCCTGGACGTAGGTCATTGAGAAGGAGCAGTACTTCTATTGCTGAACCTATGGATGGTTCATCAACACCTCCCAAAAACAAGAAACTTTCTCCAAAACCTCAACGGATGTCAAAAACATCTTTCTCAGTGCTTGAGGAAGACCCGAAGCCCAACAGTTGCGGTATGAAATTAAAAGTGGATAAAGCTCTTAAGGACCAAGTTAAAGATTCTTCTTTGACAGACAACTCCGTGCGTTTAGTAAACCAATCAGCCACCAGCTCTGTAGCTCCTAGTCCATCCAAGTTTTTGGAGGCATTAAATGGAGAGGATAACCAACATTTGATTTTAGATTTAAATACCAAATTCGAAAAGATGCAGAAAGGGTGGGTTCAAATGGATAAAGAGGGACAGCCTGCGCCAAGACCAAAAAATAAGGCTGACCGGCTAAAAGAAATCTGGAAAAGCAAAAAAAGAACCAGGAAACCGAGGTCATTAGATCAGCAAAAGTTCTCTCCGGTGCAGATGCTATTTATGAAGTCTTTTGACCTTCCCAGTATTTGCCGTTGGTTCTTACAATCAACTGAAACAAAATCTCTTGTCATAGTTAAAAAGGTGAACACTAGGCTTCCATCTGAAACGCAGTTGTGCTTTCACAGCTCCGCGTCTGTACCAGGGTCCTCCAATGGGGTCTTCCCAAGTCTGCAGGCTGAACGCTTAAAAAAGCATCTGAAAAAATTTGCCATAGCCTCTCCTGTGAAGAGCAATCCGAAGAACAAAAGGCTAATTGCAAAAGTGTTAGCTCAGGGCATCTCTGCCTCAAAAGCTAAAGACAAGCGAGAGCCAAGCACTGCCACACGGATCTCTACAAAGCCTCACAGCTATACTAGTTTGATACAATCTCCTGAGAACCACAGCAAGGTCACATCCAATGCGAAAAACCCAGCCAGTGCCAGAATTCTGAGGAAATATTCCAACATGCGTGAGAAAATGCAAGTTCAACAGAACAGTTTGAAGAAAATGGAAAGTTCACTGGATGAGGCAAAAAAAGCGCGCGTTATGCCAAAGAATGTCTCTAAAGAAACATCCACAGGTAGAGGACAGAGGTCTGCAATTGTCAAGAAGGTGAATGCCTTGGCTAAAAAAGCAAAAGCAAAAGCAAAGTCTGTTGTAAAAGAGAGAACGCCCAAAGGCAGTGTCCGTAGAGCATTAAGAGGCCTGAAAGACAGAGGTGGAATCCCAGCAAAGAGGGTGCACTCTAAAGTATCTAAAACAAACCCTGTAACCGATTCTAAAACCCTAAGCAAAAAGGAGACGGCGGTAAAAACTGAAAAGTCTCCACATACAAAAACTGACTTAAAAAAACTGCCTTCATTGAAAGGTCCTGAAAATTTGGCATCACTGCCTCAGACAGCAGACTTGAAATCGCTTAAATCAGAAGACCAGGTACTAACTAGGTCACAGAGAAAGATCGAAGCCACCCTTGCACAAACTGGATCTCCAAAATCTACCACAAAACGGGCCATTGAACCTTCGCCCACTCCAGCGAAACGTACAAGGACCTCAAAGTAATATATTCAAGCAGATAAAGACTGCAAGAAAGGATTATGTAGTGATTTCTTGCTTGAAGGTTTTCTTTGTTTTTGTTTGTTTTTTTAAATCTGTGCATACAGTTTTCATGTGTCTCATAAAACTAGTGCAGTGTGCAAAACTTTGCAACAAAGTTCACAACCAAATGTACATTGTGTTTATAGTACACAATTATAATTTTTTGTTTTCCCTTTTGTTTTTTGTTTTTTTTTGTAAGATTTTGGAGAGTAAATTTGCATATTTGGGGTGTCACCTTTATTGAGTAGCAGGTGTTATACTCTTACCACAAAGCTACAGTATGTTAAACTATAATGAAAAAAATGATCCATTGTTCATTCTTTTAAAAGAATCTTGTATGGAACCTAACAAATTTGTTATATTCCCAGTTGCTAATCTGTTGCCCTTTTCTTGGGCGTCGGTGTCCGTTTTGGCAATTAGATGGATATATGACTTTGGAACGTGCCTTATTAATTAACAGACTGTTGTTTGAATCTTTATTGCACATGGATAGGTAGGTGTCATTTACTTTACTGGTGTTATGTGACTAATCCATCTGGGATCTCTGCTCCATAAATAGTGCATAAACACCATTTGTGAATTTAGAAACCATTTGATTTGTTCAATTTTTGTTCAATTTTTTTTACACAATTATTTCAGAGCATTAAATATGTCTACATACATAATCCTTCTTTAACTTCCTTTATGTTTGCTTATTCATTGTCATGTTGCTTTTTTGTCTTGTTATTCGTTGCTTTGGTTTCCTCTAGTCCACTAGATTCCTACTTGCTAATGCCAGTAAATGCATAAAATAAGAAAAATATTTAAAAATATTTCTTAAGCTTCCTGTAATTTATGAATGACAGTCTGTTGGCATGTCATGATGGAAATAATTTAGTATGTTAAACCATCTGCTGAGGGGTGTTTTTGTTTGTTTTTGTTATTTTTTTGTGTTTTGTTTTTTTTTGTTTTTTTTTCCCCCCCTTGATTTGTTTGGAACGTCATACAGGCTGTTACTTTTGCTCTGCCAAAAGAGGGTTAACTTTTGTCTTTTATTTATTAAAAAAAAAAAAAAAATCTGTATAATGGGTAACTGAGATTCCCTAAACTCTATTTGAAGAGAGATGCAAAGAGAACCTTCTTCATTTTTGTGTTTCTCAGAATTTGAATTCTATGCATGCACGGCAATGTGCCTCTGAGTATTGTACAGAATAAGACCTTGTAGTCGGATTATCTTTTTTGAAATGTGACCAGGATAAGCCACCATTCAATTCAAATTGTTCCACCAGAACAGAACAAAATGTGGCCAACAGGAGATGGCTTATGTGCTGCAGATGACCCTGCAGTACTAGTATCGGCAGGCCACAGTTTCCTCGGTAATAATGTAAGAATCCATATTCAAATGTGGTCAAAATGCCTTCTGAATGAATCTTCAAATTTTCCCTGGTTTTTTAATCTATTTTTTCAAAAACTGGATTTTCTACCCTTAGGAATCTAATAACAGCCTTTATAGGAAGAAATGGAGTAAATTGTCAATTATTTTAGAGAGCTGTTTGGTGGTGGTTATTATTATTATTTTTTTTTTCCTCTCTTTCTTTGTCAGCTCAGTCTTTTAATATTTCAGTCCCCCCCCCCCCCCCCCCCAACACATTTTTTGGCTTTAAAAGTAATATCTTGTAAATGCAAAGCTATTAATCTTTTAGATTTTTATTGTTATTTAATGATACCATGGGGATCTTTGTCACAAATTGATTTACCCACCAAATACCAGACTTGAACATTTTACTCTTTAATGTTGATATTTATAGTTTTTGGTTTTTGTATATTTGAAGAGAACACAGATTTATTTGTGTATTGTTTTACGTTGCATTTTCTTGCTTTAACTGATATAAAGTGTTTCAATTTAAATGCTATTGTCATGAATTGAATTTTCTGTAAAAATGTTTTTTAGGTCTGTGGTGAGACAACAGATGTCAAACTAGGACAAGATTTTTAAAATGATGATCAGATAACAAGGGCCTCAAAGGTGGTGGTGGGGGTACAAAAAGTGCTGTCCAAATTTTTTTTTTAACTGGCAGTGATTTCAATTGCTGAAAAACAGCAAAAATTAACCTTGATTTATTCATTAAACAAAAGAGAAAAATTATTAATCTGAGGAAAAAAAATAGGACCCCCTACCCCATAATAGCTAGTGTTGATCCCCTTTGGCTGAAATAACTGCAGTGAGACGCTTCTTGCAGCATCTACCAGTCCCTGCATCAGTCTGAGGAGTGTTTGATCCGCTCCTCAATGCAGAATTCTCAAAGCTGTGAGATGTTTCAGGGGTTTCTTGCATGTACAGCCTGTTTCAAGTCACCCAACAGCATCTCAATGGGATTATATCTGGGCATTGACTCTACTACTCTAGAACTCTCCATTTCTTAGTTTTCAGCCAGTCCTTGGTGGATTTACTGGTATGTTTTGGGTCATTGCCGTGTTGCAGGGTCCAGTTCTGCTTCAATGTTCTTACAGATGGTCTCACATTTTCCTCAAACACCTTCTGATACACGGTATAGCAAAGGTTTCCTCCTTGCACAGCTCCCATGCAAGTTCCAGTTGTGTAGTCTCTACAGTCAGAAAGAGGCACTTTCACATCAACAGTAGCAAGAGCCTGCTGTAGGTCCCGTGATGACATTTTAGGGTTTTTGGAGATTTCTTTTGGGATTGTGTGGTCTGCTCTTGGTGTGAACTTGCTTGGACGACCAGATCTGGGCATGTTTGCAGTTGTTTTGGAAGTCCTCCTCTTGTAGACTGTTTTCTGGATAGTGGAATGGCTGACTACCAATTCTTTCCCTGACCAGACTTATAAGCTGCTAGTCTTCCTTCTGAAGGTCCCGGACAGCTCTTTTGATCTCACAAGAGCACCAAACGAAATGCCTGAGGTTTGAAAGGGCAAACCACCTTCAAAATGCTGAGTAATGATGTTCTAACCATGTGCATCTGATGTGCTTCTCCTTTCTGTGATCTGAACCATTTTAAATGGGAATAAAGGTGGGGGTGTTTTAATTTATTCCTCCCCAGAAATCTTAAAAAAAAAAAAAATAAAGAATTACATTTTAAATAAGATTTTGAGAAGTCTTCAGTTTGAATTGTTTAGATTAAATATCCATATGTCAAATAATGTTACAAAAACACACAGGCTTTCAAAGGTTGTCCTAATTTTTTCACATGATTCTATCCATCTACCTCTCCATCTGTCCATCACAGCTTACAGTAAGTTGTTTTGTACCCTTAACATGGTCACCTTTATAAAAAGTAGGGTGTGGTTTGAGCTGGTTTTCAGGAATTTTCAATTTTCAATACTGTAGTGTGTGTGGGGTGCTTTTTTTAAATATATATGTAAATACACTGCTTGTTAATTTGGCAAACACAATTTTACACGAACTGCCCTTCCTAGTGTAACCATCCCCATTTATCGAGCCTTGGGCCCCACATGAAGAAAAACACTGGTATGTGGTATCTCTAGTGGCTGGGTTTTTTCAAGAATGATCGCAATGTCCAAAGCTGTAGTAACTAGGCATAAGGTTGATCAGCCTAAACTTATGGGAAAGAGTAGTGGAAGCTAGGTTAAAAAAAGGGGAATATTAGTGAACAGCAGTATGGTTTCATGCTGAGAGAGCACTACAGATGCAATGTTTGCTCTGAGGGTGTTGATGGAGAAGTACAGAGAAGGTCAGAAGGAGTTGATTGTAGACTTGGAGAAAGCATATGTCAGGATGCCTAGAGAGGAGTACAGTGTGATGAGGTCTGCAGAAGGAGTGATGGCTGCATTTATTGTAGAGGTACTATTATTGATAAATGATAAATGGTCAACACTGAGCTCTTTCTTGTTTAGAAACATAGACAGGAGTTCCTGTGGACGATGATGTTTACAGATGACATGATATTCAATGAAGGATAGGAGCCTGAGGAGACCCTGAAGAGATGGAGATTTACTCTAGAGAGGAGATGACAAAGTCAGTAGGATTAAGACAATACATGAGTGTGAATGAAAGGGAAGACAGGAATGGATGTAGGGAGTGGTGGTAGAAAAGTTGGAGGAGTTGAAGTAAGAAATGGTTACAGGATGGCAGTGAGACCAGCTTTGTTATACGAGTTATAAATGGTGGCACATGTAAAGACAAATTTGTCTCTGGCCCAAACCAAGGCCCAGACAGGCCGATGTATTTCATTGTCCATTGTTTGCCCAGATATCCAAAACATTTACGTTTACAGCATTTAGCAGACACTCTTATCCAGAGCGACTTACAACAGTGCTTTGTTTCCACATTCAATCATCTTGGTAACCAGCTCAGATCAGTAACTGCTGATTAGCTATTACAACCTAAGTAACAAACTAAGAGCCCTTGTGCCAAGAGTATGTACCCTACACAAAGAGCAGAGGTAGGAGAGTAGATGGTTTGGGAGGGTTAGTCCCTGAGAAATTCCATGAACAGATGGGTCTTTGAAGTTTGAAGACCGCAAGGGCCTGACCATCAGGGGGAGTTTGTTCCACCACTGAGGGGCCAGAACTGAGAAGAGTCAACGGTGGGGGTTCAAGACGAGCAGTGCTTGATGGTCTGAGAGGAAGAGAAGAGACACAGTGTTTGAATAGAGCAGTCAGGTAAGATGGTGCAAGGCTGTTAGTAGCCTTGTAAGCAAGAGTTAAAGTTTTAAACCTGATACGAGCAGCCACTGGGAGCCAGTGTAGGTCCCGCAGCAAAGGAGTAGAAGAAGAGAACTTGGGATGGTTGAAAACGAGTCTTGCAGCGGTGTTTTGAATCAATTGTAGAGGTCTTGTTGCCTTCAGTGGAAGACCTGCCAGAAGAGAGTTGCACTAGTCCAGTTTCGAGATGACCAGGGACTGGAGCAGTAGCTGAACTGCCTGGGTGGTGAGGAAAGGACGGATTCTTCTAATGTTGAAGAGAAGGTGTCAGCAGGACCTAGAAAGATTAAGAACATGAGAGGAGATGGAGGGCTCATTGTTGAAAGTGACACCAAGATTCCTAGCAGTTCTAGATGGGACAAGAATGAATCTGTCAAAGGAGACATGAAGGTCCTGTCGCGGTGTTTGATGGCCTTCCAGGTAGAGAAGCTCATTCTTGTTAGGGTTGAGCTTGAGGTGGTGAGCTGTCATCCATGCAGAGATGTCAGCCAGGCAGTTAGAGATTCGGGTAGAGACCTGTTGATCGTAGGAGGGAAAAGAGAGGATAAGTTGGGTGTCATCTGCGTAAGAATGATCAGAGAAGCCATGAGAAAGTATATAGATAAAATAGAAGGGGACCGAGGACAGATCCTTGGGGAACGCCATTTGTCAGTTTGTGCTTGCGAGAACCAGAACAGTGGAAAAGGGACTTTGGTACTGTCGATCCTGTAGGTATGAGGAGAACCACTGCAAGGCTGTACCAGCAATCCCCAGGTTGGAGAGAGTGGTCAGGAGGATCTGGTGGTTCACTGCGTCAAAGGCCGCTGAGAGGTCAAGGAGAATCAAGACCGAGGACAGGTCGTTAGATCTTATAGCATGGAGTTCATGAGCGACAGCTAGTAGAGACGTTTTAAATCCAGACTGGTAGGGATCCTGGAGACCGTTATGAGACAAGAAAACATTGAATTGATTGATTGATATGGCTCGTTCTAAGATTTTGGAGAGAAAGGGCAGAAGGGATACTGGTCTGTAGTTTTTCGAATTAGTGCAGTCCAGAGATGGTTTCTTCAGGATAGGAATAACTATGGCTAACTTGAAGGCAGATGGAACGTGGCCGGTCTCTAGAGATCCATTGATTATTTGAGAGATGTATGGAAGAAGATCTGAAGCCATCTCTAGGAGTAGAGATGATGGAATCGGATCGGATGGTGGGTTGCTGGACTTCAAGAGCAGCAGTACCTCCTCCATGGAGAGTGGCGAGAGGGCAAGGAGTTGGTGGTTGCAGGGTGCTTGGGGCTGGACTGGAGAATAGTCAGTTGAGTGGAAGGATCTAATTGCCTCAGTTTTCTCATCAAAGAATGAAGCAAAGTCATCTGGGGAGAGAGTTGAGACAACAGGAGGACAAGGCGGTTTTATAAGAGATGAGAAAATGGCAAAAAGTTTATGAGGATTAGTTGAAGATTCTTCAAACTTGGTTTTGAAGAATGTTGACTTGGCAGAGGTTAGATCTGAAGCAAATTTGGAAAGAAGAGAACGATATGAGACGAGATCTTCAGAACATTGTGATTTCCTCCACTTCCTTTAAGCTGATCGTAGTTCTCTACGGTTGTTGCACAGAACTTCAGACAACCATGGGGCTGGTGGAGAGACACGCCTTGTTCTGTGAATGAAAGGACAGAGTTGGTCAATAGAATGGCTGAGGGAGGAGAGGAGTTCATTAGTATTGAGTTTGACAGCAGAAGGAGTAGGGGTAGTTGTAGCAGGCGGAGATAAGTGGGAAAGAGTTGTGGAGTGAAAGTGACTATTCTTGTCATGGCGAGGTGACAGCACAGCACAGAGTGAACCAAAATTGGATGAAATTGGACCTCTGCATTTAACCCATGCAAACACCGTGCAGCAGTGGCCAGCTATGAAAGCGCCTGGGGAGCAGTGACTGGGATGGTACCTTGCTCAAGGGTACCTCAGGGCAACCTGTGAGAGAGTGCTGAGATTTCTACGGGTATGTTCTGGAGTCTCGAGTGGACCGGGTGGCGTATCGGTGAGAAATCTGAAAGATAAGAGATGGTGAACAGATACATGTTTGAGGTGAGACAGAATATGGAGACAGAATATTGCCCATAGGGAGTGATCTGGTGAATATTAGATCAAGAGTATTGCCAGCTTTGTGGGTAGGAGGAGATTGGCTGAGGGACAGGTCGAAAGATGATAGTAGCAGCGTAAGCCCAAGAAGGATCAGTGGAGAGTTTTCATCCGGGAACAAGCTTAGGAGGATTTCTAGCTCATCGATGAGGCTACCAAGTAAGCCTGGGGGACTTTAGAGGACAATGATGTGAAGCTTAATATAGGTTATAGGTTAGGTTATAGTAACAGAATGGAATTTGAAGGAGGAAATATTGAGGTGGCCAGTATGGGAAGAAGGGGAAGCTGTGACCCTAATCAGGTCAAGCGGCCATGAAATTGAGTGAGAGAGAGAGTGTAACATTCCTACTTCAGCCCAGGAAAAGCTCATTAATTAGCTAGTTGGATAAATGTTTTGGTTGATGGGGGCTTCTAAAAGCAGCAATCGAAACCCCTGATCTAGGGATCAGAATTAGTTACCAACACACTACACTGTATATTTTGATGTTTATTTTACAGCACACCAAATCCGACTGATCAAGTCAGTCCGGAGCTGAAGTGGGTGTGTTAAGTAACTAAAGCGTCACTTTTGTCAATGTGCAGAGGGCACTGGTGGTTTAGTGGTTGGGTACTTGTCCTTGTGGTTAGAAGGTAATGGGTTTAAGTCCAAGACCATTTGGTTGCCCTGAGGTACCCTTGAGTAAAGTACTGGCTGGGAACATTTTGCACACCTTCTTACAACTTCTTACAGTGATGTGGATCGATGACTGGGTGGTAGGTGTTTCTGCTGAAGTGAAAGAAAAAAAAGAAAAAAAAAAATATATATATATATTCAATTCAATTAAATTTATTCTTGTATAGCTCGTTTTACAACAGAGTTGCCCCAAGGCACTTTACATTGGTGGTAGATGGTGGAACAGGTTACAGTAATAGAAGTTAAAGCCAGACGACTACGGAGGAGAGGAACCAAAAACTCCACTGTGTGGAGAAAAAGAACCTCTGAGGGTCCAAGGTCGACTGGCTACCCAACCCCCTTGGGTATACTAGCAGTACAGAGTTAGTTCGGGTTTAACTCCAGGATCAGTACAGAGTCCCAAGCTGCTTCCCAGGCTCAGCAAGTCGGGCGCGGCCCCAGGGACCGATGAGCCGCCAGGATCCCTTGGCGCATCGGATGCACAGCACAAACCAGATGGTAGTTCGGTATTGGACTCAGGCGATGACCACAGCAGGCCCGCCCCCCCCCCGCTATATATATATATATATATATATAGATTTCTCTTTTGTTCTTTCACTGCTTTTTGTTGATTGATGAAAAGAAATGATTAACACTTCCATTCTTGAAAGCATTCTTTGTTTACAGCATTTTCTCACACCTGCCTAAAACCTTTGCACAGTACTGTATATACTGCTAAAAAAATGAAAGGAACACTTTTTAATCAGAGTATAGCATCAAGTCAATGAAACTTCTGGGATATTGATCTGGTCAGTTCAGTAGCAGAGGGGGTTGTAAATCAGTGTCAGCTGTTTCGGTGTTAATGAAATTAATAGTAGGTGCACTAAAGGGGCAACAGTGAGACGACCCCAGAAACAGGAATGGTTTTGCAGGTAGAGGCCACATACATTTTTTTCCTCTTTTTTTTCTCCTTTTCAGTAGTTTTGCATTTGACCAGGGTCAGTGTCACTACTGGTAGCATGAGGAGATATCTGGGACACTACAGAGGCTGCACAGACAGTCTAACTCCACCAGAATGGCATATCAATACATGCCATTGCCAGAAGGTTTACTGTGTCCCCCAGCACCGTCTCAAGAACATTGAGGAGATTCCAGGAGACAGGCAGTTACTCTAGGAAAGCTGGACAGGGCCGATGGAGATCCTTAACCCATCAGCAGCATCTGCTCCTTTGTGCAAGAAGGAACAGGATGAGTTCATCCGACGCCACCAGGTTGCACCCTAGTCTGTCCAGGAGCTCAGGATCTGGGAGGAGATACCCCAGGACACCATCTGTCATCACATCTCGTGGCATGCATGTGTTTCACAATGACAAGAATAGTCACTTTCACTTTCATATCATGTAACCTGAATATAACCTTTCACCTTATGATATACAGTGCTTTGCAAAAGTACCCCCCCCCTCCTCCCAGGCCTTTTTATTGCTACATTCCAACCTATCATTTAAATGTTTCTTAATCTTATTTTATGTGATGGATCTGCAGAAAATAGTTTAAGTTGGTGAAGTGAAATGAGAGAAATATAAATAAAAAATCCTTAAAAATAAAAACTGAAAATTGGCATGTGCATATGTATTCACCCCCATGAATACATGCCATGAAGCCCCTCAAAAGTCCTGGTGCAACCAGTTTGCTTCAAAAATTACCTTCAAAAAAGCATACTGCTAAAGCAACACTCAAGTGGTTTAAGGGGAAACATTTAAATGTGTTTGAATGGCCTAATCAAAGTCCAGGCCTCAATCCAATTGAGAATCTGTGGTCAGACTTGAAGATTGCTGGTCACAAGCGAAATCCATCCAACATGAAGGAGCTGAAGCAGTTCTGCCTTGAGGAATGGGCAAAACTCCCAGTGGCAAGATGTGGCCAGCTCATAGACTTAGACAAAGTGCAGCTGTAATTGCTGCAAAAGGTGGGCCAACAGAGTACTGACTTTAGGGGGGTGAACAGTTATGCACTCTGAAGATATATATATATTTTTTTGTGAAGCAAACAAACAATTGGACAAAAATAACAGAAAACTTCAAAGTTGTAGGCATGTTCTATAAATGAAATGGTGCAAACTCTCAAAACATGAAAAATATATAGTTTAGTTTAATTATCTGATTAGTTTGGTCTAGTGTGAAAGGAGCTGGGTGTACCAGAATTAGGGTTAAAAACTAGAGGCCCAACTAAACTTTGTTCCCAGAGCAAGACTTTGCAGTTATAAAAAGGGCCAGGAGGAATCTGCAGGTTTTTAGTCCAAACAAGAACATCTGATCCTGCAGGTTTTGTCAGTTGATGGTGTGAGCTGCTTAAAAGGGAAATATGAATTCTGTGAGAATTTTACACACTTTGGAAGTGATTATAGATGTAATTCTATGTGATAATCTTTACTATTTTCATCACCTGCTATAGATCATTTTTGACTCAAGGTTTCATTTATTTTTTTGTGAACAGTATTTATAATACTGGTAAATCATTCATTTTCAGTTCTGACATTTTGGGGATTGATTCTTATTTGACATTACAATCACTCTGACAGTGTTTCACATAACTAGTCAACTCAGCAGTAAAATCAATCACGATTTTCTGTTTGACTATAAATAACTTCTTCCCCCTGGCCATCAGACTTTTAAACTGCTAATGTCTTCACACTTTAATTCATCTATATCTATCTGTTATCTATTTATTTTCTTCTTACACTCTGCACTTTACTCATAACGCTGCTCTGTTACACTTTGTTGCTCTGTTACACTTGTTACACTGCCCAACAACCTGGGCTGCTTTGCTCCATAACACTGTGGTCCTCTTACAGATGAAAGTACTGTCTGTTGTGCTGTCTGTTGTCTGCACTTGTTGCCTTGTCTTGTGTCTTATGTTGTGTCTTCTGTTGTGTCTGATGCTGTCTTGTGTGTAGCACCAGGGTCCTGGAGGAACGTTATTTCGTTTCACTATGTACTGTGTATATGGCTGAAATGACAATAAAATCCTACTTGAAAATGTTCATTTGTCCATCATGTCTTTATCACCACTGCAAATCTGGTGTACACAAAGAAGCATGGTTCACTAACAATTTTTATTATTTATTTTATAAAATAAAATGTATAGCAAGAAAGCAGAATTTGATTGATTTTGGCAATGATTCACTGAGTATAAAAATGTGTACAATGCTTGAATTTATCTTGCAGCTGTCGGTCCATTAAGAGAGTTTGCCATTATGCTCAACACACTTGGCAGCTCAAGCCACAGGCCTTTGTCAGTAGAAGTCAAAGACACAGAAGAAGAACACACAGGCCTTGTTCAGAGAAGGCAGCTCAAATTAGTTTGTTCTGCATATCTGGTTTGACCAGGACATATTTTCTGCCTTCAAAATGCATTCAGGTGTTTTCCAGTCTGATTTAAAAGACTTTCATAGATGGTTTTAAATAAGATCTCTGGAAATGCAACTTGGCTTCATGAGGCTGCAGGCAGTGGTTCTTAAGTGTGCCCACAACATATTTTAACCCAAAGTACTGAAGATTTCAACAGACATTTTTGGTGCTTAGTTTTACTGTATGTTCTGCTTTAACTCTGACGTTTAGTAAGACCTGAGCTAAAACCCTCTGACATACATGGGAGAGTTTTTTTAGCCTTTTAACCAATGTTATCTGCTGAACTGATCATCCTACTGCACTCACTCCATTTCAGGTAGTAGTTTGAAATGTGGTTGAAATTATGTGGCTGAAAATAGAACACTATAGTTATAGTCACTGAGGTTTGGAACACATCCATGTGAGCTTAGACAATAATTTCATTACTCTGCTGCACTTAACTGTCAGTCAAATTTCCTCCTTTAATGATTTGCAAGTGGTAGAACTTGGCACAACATCAAACTGCTAGTTTTTGACTACATTCAGGCTGCAGGGAAAATTTCACATATGTGACTGGGATTACTTTTTTTTTTTCTGTGGCTGCTTTCAAATGTGGTCTAAAATAGACAGGTCTGATTTTCAGCAACACAACCACTGTCTTAACAGACATTTTTAGTCACTTTAGATGAACATTCAGCTAAAGAATATTAACATGGAAGACTGCTGTAGAGGAAGTAGTCAGTGGACACACAATCAGATGCGCCATTCAAGCACAATCCTTCCACCACAAACATCACCTTCTACGTGAAACCAGTTCACAATGGAAGCTGATATTGGCCACAATTTTATTAGCATCATTATTATTTATTCAATTAAAATCAGCCTGGAGTAAATTTTCAAACAAACTATACTAATGATGTGGTAGATGGAAATCTAGACAGAACTAGTGGACATTAAAACTATACATGACATGGTTAAAATCAGAATAAATAACTATTAAAAAAGTGGGATGAAAAGCATGTGTCACGGGTGAGGTATGTTTTGGGCACAGTAGGGGGCGCTCTGTTCTGACTGAGCACACCTGAGCTCATGAAGGCACAGGTGTGCTTCACTGGGGCTGCTATTAAAGCCCAGATGAGTCAGAACAGAGCGCGGTTCAGTCATGAGGTGGAGCCTCAAGTTTATGTTGGTTTTTGGAAACGCTTGGTAATTTTGATAACTTGATTTAGACTGCAGTTCCTTTGATCGATTAGAACTGCAGTCCCTGGATCTTGTTTTGGTGAATATGAGTAATAAATTATGTTCCAGAATCCTGGCTCTGCGTTGACGTCCTTCCCACACCTCGCCAGCATTACAGCATGATGCAAAAATTCATTTCTAAAATGTGTCATCGTTTAAAATAATAGCAAGATGGCAAGGTAACAAACTATGTAAAAGTTATATTTAAAACACAAGTTTGTGACAAAAACAGGTAATTTCTTCAGTCTGTAGAGCAGATGTCACTCTGTGATTGACTAAGTGTGCCTGTCATATCCTGGAGGGGGAGCTCTCCTCACGGGACCTTCGTTCTACATAAAGGTGCCGCAGAGTGAAAACCATGTGAAAAAAAGTGAAAGTGACTATTCTTGTCATTGCGAGGTCACAGCACAGCACACAGTGAACCACAACGAAATTGGACCCATTTAACCCATCCAAACACCGTGCAGCAGTGGGCAGCTATGAAAGCGCCCGGGGAGCAGTGACAGAGACAGTACGTTGCTCAAGGGCAACCTACTGGTAAGGGGTTTGAACCCACAATCTTCTGATCCTGTGGCCAGCTCCCTAAACACTAGGCCACCACGTGCAAAATCTTTATTGGTTTCCTCCCTTTTCAAGAAATGTCTATAAGTTGTAAAAGTGTGACCAGTAAGTTAGTAAATGTTATGTTGAGTTTGTTTGAATATGTTAGCAAGTGTTTCTGATAACTTTGTTTAGAAAATAACCGGTTGATGCACTGAAAGAATTAGCATGTAGCTAGCACGAGCGGTACAACGTATTTCCTGTGGAATGTCTCAGGTACCAATTAACATTAGGAAAAGAAGATAATGTGATTTACTGGACTGTTCAGACGCACATTTTGTGTATGAGGAACAGTTACAGAATTTCATGGACTAAAAGGATTTACATACAGACTGCAACTGAAATCGGATGGAATGTCAAAAGATAACTATGTAAGAGTGTTGCTTCTATATTTACTTGTTATGTTTTTCTACAACAATGATTCAACATAAAGATCCCATAGAGTGAAGTCCATGTGCGACATTGGTTTCCTCCCTTTTCAGGCTGTAACAATGGCCTCTAACTAATTGCAAACTATACTAAAGCAGTGCTCCTCAGCCCTAGATGGAGTTTTGCTTGGTTGTCAGGTGATCAAGCTGGAGAAGCTGGAGAAGCTGGAAAGCACAGCGGTGGAAGTGTCGTTTTTCACAAACTTACATTTGTGTGTTAGTGAGTTTGTTGTTAGTTAATTTTTTTTTGGACTGTGCACAAAGGTATTGTGTATGCTACCCTTTGAACTTCTTCATTCAAGCACACCAGACAAACACACACACACACACACTGTCTGCTAAAATAATGCTTCCATGGAGGGATCTGTGTACAGAATTATATTGGTCAGACAAATTACAAAACTTGAGTTCTCAGTTGGGTTTAGATCCTAACCTTATGGACTCTGTACAGCTAATTTACATCTGCAGAAGTATCTGAGTATCGATCAGAAGTACCATCCAGTCATGCTGGTGTAGGTCAAACCAAATTCTGCACAACATTAATAGAACAGTTAAAAACAAACATTCTTTTCGGCTTCATTTACATATCAATCCACTGTTTCTCTTCATATATCTCTACATTTCTGCTGCTTATATTGTTCATAGATGTACATTTCTAATTTTCCTTGACTTTTCTTCATAATTTACTTGAGAAAGGATGATCAGCTGCAGATGTTACTGGCAGTAGAAGGTGAGGACATTTTGCTGGTTTCCTCTTATTAGCAGAACAGGGCAGTGCAGTCCACAGCTTAGTGTGTCCAGCCAAGCCATGTAGAGAGAGCTGGGGCAGCCACTCTGAGGAACAGGTAGCGAACTAACACACACACACACACACACACACACACACACACAAAACGATGGGTGTTGTGTTTTCAGGATCAATAGAAAAGCACTTTTGTTTCTGGTCATGGCTTTTATATGAAATGTGCTAAAAAGAAGAAGACAATAGGTCTTCATCGATCAGCTGTAAATGAACCTGAGGAATTCCAAGCAGTGTTTTTACTTATTGTTCAGTTTTGAGATAAATGTTACACACAAGCCTTATCAAAAGGTTATTTGTTAATAATTATGGACTGACTTCAGTACTCACATTAAGACCAGAGCTGCATGTTTGGAATTCCTCCTGATGATCTCATTCAGCCTCACCTTTCTCTCCGACTGTAAGAAAGAGAGTTTACAAAGAGGTTAGCATTGCAATCCAAACTTTGTATCCGGTCAATCGGACGCTCTCTTACACTCGTGCACACAAAAACATATGCTCACCTTGAGCCTAAAGGCATCCATCTGCTTGTCTGAAATTTTCCAAGGACCATCCGTCCTTTGCTGCATCACCGATCCCTCCACCTGCTGTCCCTCTGGCAGTCTGAAAGAGGTGATGGAATTCTCAAAGCGCTCCAAGCTGCAGAAAATTGCAAAAAATCATTTCTTGTGCTAACGTCAGATCAGTTTGCAGTATATTACTATATCACAATTACAACTGTGTACTGGACCAGAATTTGTAGTGAGAATTGCCACTTCAAAAAAAAAGGACAAAAAATAGCTTCATTTGGAGTACTTGTGGCTAGAAAAAAAAGCAAGGCCAATCCAACTCAATTTTTTGTTGTTGTTGTCCATTGAGAAAAATCTGGATTTGAGTTTTAAAGATGAATATGAGATGAAAGATCAGATTTTCAACTTTTATTTCCTGCTATTTATATTTAAATATGTTAAATTACATAAAACATGCCAGTTTTTACAGTGCAAATCAAAGTGTCTTCCTCTGAAGAAATTCATGTGGGTCACATACTGAATAATACTTTTAAGCAAGCTATTTCGAACATAGTCCTTAAAAGTAACCTGAAAGAGAAGTGAAAGTGACTATTTGTAATTATGAACACACCACAGCAAACAATGAATTATAACCAAAAGCTTCTCTGCATTCAAACAATTACACTAATGAACCAATGGGCAGCCATATCCAGCACCAAGGCAGAAGTGATGGGGTGATAACTTGCTCAAGGGTACCTGAGTCAAACCCAGAACCTTCCAGTCATGGAGCCTAGTCCCTAACCATGAGGCCACCTCCCAGGTCAGTTACACATAAGTGAAAATGCGCAAAATGTTATAATTGATCTTTAACACATGTAATGACTCAATTCAGACTTATATCACATGTTTTGCTTCTGGTTTTGAAGTCTAAGCTAATATCTTACTTTTTAGAAAAAGGCGGCCGTTCAGTGTCTGTCATCACAACCACAACTTGGACGTCTAGTCGAAATCTTCGGAGTAAAACCATCATCCTGAGAACAGACATTTAATAGTAGTCATGATTAAACATGATCCTTTTCTGTAAAAGGTGGACAGCCTGTTCAAACTGAATGGAAAAGTACTCTTTGCGGTCGTTCTCCATGGTTTCCTGCTGCCCTATGATAAACACCCGAACTTTACTTTTCCTCCAGCGTTTCCTCCTTGTCAAAAGATATGGGACTAACAGTGTCAGACCTGAAATGAGGTGACAAAAGAGAAAGACAGAGTGCATTAATGCCCACCCAATAGAATAAGATAAGGAGAAGGAGCTTTTCATTACATTTGGCTTCAAAACACGAATTGACAATCATATCCCACCACCATCGTCGGAGATCCAGTACACATCTATGGTCTTCTTTCCTTGTTTGTTCTGAAACACTGTTCGAATCTCAGCATTCTTTATATGGTTTGTGTTTTCATCACCTGCGGCATAAAAAGTAGAAATATCAGAAAACCAGTGCGTACTATAGTATTACATGGTAGATACTAATTGAGATGCCATGTGCATTTTTTTGGTAAATGCAAAGATGAGATCTTTCTTTCTGTGAAGTTTGTCATGAGCCTTCTTACTGTAAATGATTTACATTTGAATATAGCTTTTTTTAGATGTTATACACCACTGTCTAAAGCCCTGCATGTTTTAGTGTTTTCATGGCTAACAGCAAATCTAATCCAAAAAATCAGCTTGTTTGCAGCTCCTTACTGCAGTAGTCACCAGCCCTGGAAGGGAAGAGTGTCATGTTGGCTGGGAAAGTAGACCTTCAGAAGAAGCTTTGGGGACTACCGATGTCCAGTATCATGTTAGTGAAAAACGCAGTGATTCCATGCAGCTGTTTTTGTCGAGGCAGTTTGTCTGCAACAACTGGATGCTGCTTTCAGCTAAATAAGCGTATTATGAATCTCTTAGCTTATTTAATATTGCTGATTCAGTATTTTGCTCTCCATGCTATCACAAGGAACCACAGCTGAGGCTTTTTACATGAATCAGTCTGCCCACTAAACTCTTCCCTACACATTTTATTCTATCCACTGATTCATTCATTCATTTATTCACATGGTCTAAATGTTTTTTTCTGGTCTTTTCTGTTTTTCAACTGCAGAAGAATGAAACCTTAATTAATCGTGAGTCACATTGGACTGGCTCCTGTTGTGACAAAAACAGCATGACTCTTTTGATTATTTTTTTAATGGTGCTAAAAATACCAGTCTACCCACTTATAAATTGGGGAGAAATCAAGTGGGAAACTTGGGAATCTACTTAAGTGTTTCTGAGGTCTGTCTGTACTCTGTTCTGTATATCTGAGTGTTTTCATTGCCTCTAAACCTTTACTAAGCTGAAGTGGGGGATTAAGGCTGGGACAACACTAAAACGTGCTGTAGAGGGTGCCTTTAGGACCAGGGCTGAAACTTGAGAAATTAAAAAACTAATTTTTTGTACTAATGTGGTGAAAAAAGCATGTTCCAGTCTTTTTTCCTGTGGTGTGTGGATCTAAGTAAGCCAGTGAAGTTGTATCTACTTGATAATCATCCGGTATGTAAAACTGATGAAGCCTCTGAAGGCATTGACACCTAAAACATGTCTGGTTTTAGAAAAAAAGATAAAGTACTTGATTGTACAGTACAATTCAAATTATTTACCAGATTCCCGTTCTGAATTCTCGCTGTGGTCTGACTCCACTGTCTCATTGGTCTCAAATGCCTGGTTTTCTATCAGACAAATAAGTCAGTCATATATTAAATATCTCTTATGCATCTTTCTAAGCAAATGTGTCAAACATTCCACACACACCCACCTTCACATTCTAATTCCTCTGTAATATCAAGTCCGTCCATCATCCTTAGAACACACACTCCATAGTTAGAGTCAAAAGTATCACTAAGAAGAAAAAAAGGAGGACATTTCTGGTCAAACCCTTTAGCAACTTTTACTTCAATGCACCTTCATTAACAAAGGCCTTTACTCACTATATGGTGTTTACATAGTCCTCCACATTGTATGGTGAGCACTCCTTCCAGTTAGTCTTGAAGCCCATGGCCAATGTGTTAGGCTTCATTTTTCCCAAACCAGAGGCCTTTTGAGGAGTTTAAGCAATGTCAGTTGCAAAAAGGGCCATATGAGCAGTCTAAACAGCAAATCAGACAAAATGTGACCAACAATGTAAAGACAGACTTACCTGCATGAGCTGTCGAGCTCCCTCTCTTAGACTGTCTCCTTTGAAAGGAGTGTAGAAAGATCGGACTTTCCTGCAGTTTAACCATTTCACTAATTTGTCTGTGTTTTGTTGGGATATGACTGATTTGTCGTCATTCTAAGGGAGAACAAAGAAGGATTGCACTTGTTGAACAGCAGCCTGTTAAACAACACTTTTTGACTTTTAGATTGATTTATAATTAATAATTTATTACTTTGTTAATGCATTTTGACTATAAACTTATTCACTTAAACACTCTCCAGCCATAGTAAGAATCAAGAGGGGCTTATTGCTTTATTAAGTGAGTAAGGTTCTTTTACTCACCATAAGAATGTCTCCACAGATCATCAGACTGACATTCTTAGTAAAAGAACCCACAAAGTCAACTAGAGCTGGCCGCAAGTTAGGGGGACCAGTCAGAACTAGACACTGTGGCCTGCAGAAAAAAAAAAAGAGTAAATTGTAAATACAGTTATGTCAAAAAACTTATTTTTTCCTTTTGTTTGTCTGATTAAAATTTGATTTGCAGCCTTACCTGAAATTTTTGACATGGTCTTCTACACTAGCAAGAGAGACTGAGTAGGACAGAGCTATGTTGTAGGTACCGGCCTGGACTGATGAACCCCAATTGACCTCTAGAAGGAAAATTGGATTGTTTTTGTATGAGCCATGGTCTTTTAACTTAATTTCTTTGTAGCTGCTTAAATGCCCATCATTTAATCTGGTTAAGAACAGAGTCAGATACAAGTTCCTTACCTGGTTTCTTGTATAAAACATAGCCAAATAGGAACAGAATAATGCCAAATGTGATTAGAGCTGCCCACCATGTGAGCAGGAACATCAGCACTACTGAGATTACAGCTCCAAAGAGAGAAGTCCAACGATTGTAGTATTTAAATGATGGCCTCCAACCTGCAGGGTTGCATATTAAAGCATACTAGGCATCCAACAATGTACTGCACAGGGGAACTGCATGTCATTTTTGTGTACTTGGATTGAGGAAAGTAGGGTAATAAAGAATTAGATTTTTTTAACATCTAAAAGAGATTACAGTGACCTGCAAAATAAGTCTGGGATACTCCTTTAGGTGTTATTGGTGGGATTCAGTTAAAGTTGGCTAGTCACCTGGGGAGTTGGTGATGGAAGCATGGAAGCAGCTGAAGTTGATGAGAGCGTATGAGCACAGGAAGAAATTGGAGATCAAAGGTGCAATGACGTTTAACTGGGCTGAAAAGGAAACCCAGAGGGAATTGTTGAACTGTAATTTGTGATCACTAACAGTATGTGATGAATAGTATATGTATGATGTAAAAGTTTCAAACTTGATGGGATAAGTTCAGTTTACAAGGGTCAGTCTAAATCTGTCAATAAATAACTGACTGATTTAGTTGTAGAAATAGCCATACTTCAGACTTTGTAGAAACACTCAGGCAGACAGTTGCTTAATGCTTAGTCTTTTTTCAAATAAATAATCATAACATGATTCATAAAATGTAGAAAAGCATTTTTCAATGAAGTGTAGAAAAGCATGCTTCAACTTGAAAAGCTCACCAATTAGAATAAAGGCTAGAGCAATGAGGTAAGTCAGGATGTAGGCACGTAGTGGCTCATCATTTTTTCCATAACCTTTAGCGAAGAAGTCGATGTAAGGGTATATGTTGTCCCTGCAGAGACACTAAGAAAAAACACGTAATTCGGCAAAAATAAGTATGCATTCTTATCGGAACACCCTCACTGTAATTCTAAGTCTGGATTTAAAAGAATTTGCAATGGGGATTTCACATTGCAATTTAGTCAAGCACAAAAATTAATCCACATGCAGGAAACAAACCTGGTGAATGGTGAGCAATCTTACCTGGAAGACTTTAGGGGCAGATACCAGGAAGGCGAGGGCTGATGATAAACTGGCCGCAAACACACCAGCAGTGATCAGAGGGCCAAAGCCTGAGATCAAACTGAGTGCCTTAAATTTCAAACACACACAATATACAAGTTCAAACCAAAAGCTTGAGCAAATTTTAAAACTGTGTCACTCCAAAACAGTAGCTTTCCAACAGTAGTGGATCTTTGGCCTTTATTGTTTATTTATTTATTTATTTTTGATATCCTGGAGGGTTTCTTGATAAAAAAAGGGCCTTAGCTGAAAACCTTTTCTGTCATTAACAGAACACTCTCTACAGGTTGTAACAAATGTATGAAAACCAGAAATGTAGTAGCATTCCAAGTTTTTGGAGTCAATATTTGAACACTCTTCTATTAAGAATGGCTTTAACTCCTCGTAATTGTATGAGTAGAAGTCATACCTGGAAACTGTTTGCTAGACCAAAAGAGCAGGTTTGACTCTGCTCACATCTAGTGAAGTTCCATCCCAGCTTGCATCCTAAACCCTCACACAGCTCAGAGAAGTTCAGCGGCAAACTGTCATTCAGGTTCCCAGAGGCATCACGCACCACACATGCACCTGTGGCACACACAAGTGAGAGGAGGAAAGTATAAGGAAACGAATGCAAGGAAGACACAGTAAGGACACAGAAGCCACTGCTGCACTGATATCTCATCCACTTGGAGCACTCACCTGCAGTTATGGAAATCACTAAATAACTCAGTGTTGTCCCGAAGATGGCCATAAGTGTTCCTTTGGGGATTGCTCTCTCTGGGTCCTTTCAAAAGAACAAACCTAACATTAGCATAAGTTTATTACCTTATTACCTTGTAGTGCCTTAGACCTGAGGATGTATTTTACAAAAAAGGATTGCAGAGTTAGCCAGTTACCTAAAGTTAAAGATTTTCCAGTCGGTTCTTGTCTTTAATTTGGACTTTTCTCACTAAACCTAGAAGTTCTGCTTTGTGAAATGCCACCCTGGGCTCTAGGGACTCCAATATGCTTCTGAAACTGTGTAAGTGAAGAGTCACCTTCAGGTCCCCTGAGATGTTGGCACCTGCCAGGATGCCAATAGCAGAGGGGAAAAAGATGGCAAACATCTGGAAGAAATTTCCTTCAGACCCTCTCCAGTCAGGAAACAGATTCTCCACAAGAATCTCAGCTACAAAAGAGTGTATCTCAGTTTAAGAACAATGGAAAAGAGACCTTCTGCCAGATAAGACTAAAATGAGTGAAAATCTTGCACTTGCACTTGTCATTCAGGGGATACCTCGATAGTTGAAGAAACCCTTTGCCTGCTTCTCTGGTGTGGCTGGGATAAACGTACCCACAAGATAGTTGGAGAAGGTTACCATTAATACAAGGAAGAACAGAATCTGGGTCTAGGAAAGAGGGAGAGAGAAATCTTAGAACTCTGGTCTCCTAGCTGAAGTCAGAGTGGTAAATTGTAACAGAAATGCTTTCAGCTTAGGTATTTACCTTTGACTCCCATTCCATTCCAGCCAATGAGATGAGCAGAAGTAAAGTGACTGTGATTGTACCTACAATACGGACGTCATTGATTTCATCCACCATCAAAGCATTATACTCCTGGGTCATAAAAAGATAGAGATAATAAAAAATATTGCAGAGAGCAATAAAAGGAAAATAACAGGCATAGGGTCTGAGTTCTTGATCAGAACTCACATAAATAAGATCACATATATAATATCACATATATAACACATATATGAGGTCACAGATCAGAATAAGACTCAAGGATGGTGTGCATTATGCTAATTAATCAAGTCTGTTTCACTTTAACTTGAAGTTAAAAAAAAAAATTACAATTGTCAATAATAAAGTGTGTTGCAAAATACCACACACCAAAGAAGTAAGTGTATGTTCAGTTCTTTTTTTACAACAAAAATAGCAAATAAGCAGAAATAGCTTCCAAATAAGCAATATCTGACCATAAATTTGCACCAAAACAGAACTTTCAAGCTTCTAATTCTTCCTTCTGTAAGACATATGGTCATGATGATATTATGTATAATAATTTGCAATATTCTTACAATGAGGAGGTCTCGGACAGTCTCTGCAAATCCCACAGTGTTTAGGGCACACCCAAGAGCATTGGCAAATGAAAACACCATTCCAATTGGACCCCCCATTTCAGGGCCCAATGTTCGTGAAATCATAAAGTAGGCGCCACCTGATAGTCAAAAATAAATGTAATGAGAATGTAATTGGCTGGACTGAAGTTGGAAATGTCTCTTGGGCATTTGCCACTCACCTGATGAGACCCTCCCATTAGTGGAGATAGCTGATACAGACAGTGAAGTGACCGACGTTACCAGGACAGACATGAAGATGATGACCCAAGTGAGAACTTTGGATAAAACAGAGAGATGTCAATGCCAAGGGTTTTGAAAATATTTAGTTACTAATATGTAATTATTAATCTTTAATAATATACCTACTCGCCAAAGATTGTGTACATTATTAGTTAAATTTGAATAAATGGGATAAGAAAAAGTCAGTAATTAAGTTTTGATTAAGTAATTAAAACTGCTGTCAAGGCAAAAAGTCTTTATTTTTTCAATTTGTAGCTTTCATAATAATGTAGTTAAAAAAGTATCTGTACGTTTTTTTTTTCCACCTGTACCTTTACTTAAGCATTAGGCTGAGTACAAGATTCATTCACTGTGTAGCCGAGAGAGGTTTAACTCACTGATTCCAGCCTGAGCTGTAATCCAGGACAACCTCAGGAACAGAATAACTCCCCAGATATTGAGCATACAGCGAATCTGCAAACAAGATATTTATTAACCCAATACACAAAATAGTGTTCCAGTGTGTGTGCACGTATATGTTCATATATGCATTTTGCACTAACCATAACACCCGTGACCCAGCCAAAGCGGACTGGTTTGTTTGTTTTCCCTTCTTCACCATTCTCCTCCTCTCCTTGTTCTTGGGCTACTGATAGGCTCACTGTTCCTCCCATATTGCTGCTTGATTCTCCATTCTGAACCACATACAACCACAAGACAATAAATACATCAGTTTTTCTGTATACTCTCTTGGGGATGTTCTTATTTCATATTTACTGGAAGACACTACATCAGGTAGGGGCACCTTTAAATCACAGAGTGAAAGTGAAGCAGAAATCATATAGAGCCTATTCGGTTAATTAATTTTACAGCCCATGTGATATTGTTTGTACACACACACATGCAGCAGGTGGCAGCTGTTGCCTGGGAGCAATGATGGGGACAGTACCATGCTCAATGGTACTTCAGGGCAACCTACTGGTCTGGGATTCAAACCCATGATCTTCCAATTCTGGGGGCAACTCCCTAACCACTAGGCCACCTCTGCCCCAAGAGATCTAATAATAAAAAAAGACATGCTTTCCAAATGCTAAATATAGTTACTAATGCTAACCAACGCTAAGTCAACAACAACTGCTCCCTGCTGTGAAAAGCAGAGGTTGAATTTTGTTGTGTCTCACTGTGTGCTGTGCCATACTTCACAATGACAATGGGGCAGCGGTGGCCTAGTGGTTAGGGCGTTAGCCACATGATCGGGGGTTCGAACCCCTTCGCAGTAGGTTGCCCTGAGGTACCCTTGAGCAAGGTGCCGTCCCCATCACTGCTCCCCAGGCGCTTTCAATAGCAGCCCACTGCTGCACATGTGTGTATGGGTGAAATGCAGAGAACGAATTTCCCATTCGTGGGATTATAAATAACGGATTATTATTATAACAGACACTTTCACTTTTTCATATATTGTTCAGACGTGAAGGCTAATTGTTACCATTTTACATAATCTTTTATCACAGAACCAGTATGAAGTATTCAAGCCCTGCAACTTAAATCCACACAAGGTAATCCTTCTTACAACTGTACATCTATATCATGAATAATTTACATTTGCGGCATTTAGCAGACACTCTTATCCAGAGCAACTTCCATGTCCTAATTACAGGGACAGTCCCCCTGGAGCAGTTCAGGGTCTTGCTCAGGGACCCAGTGGTGGTAGTGCTAGAGGTGGGATTCGAACCTGGGACCTCTTGAGCCATTGGTCCATAGGCCAGTATCCTACCACTAGACCACCACCACCCCAATAATTATGAATAATCATAATGATAAAAGTCCAGATGGATTAAAAGCATTGTTCTGAATTGGCTGCTACCTCAAAAGCTTTGCGGAGGGTCTCCAGGGATGGCCTGCTGCGTCGCAATCGGCCAGTGGCTGTGGCATTGGAGTAGAACTCCAGATTAGGCACTGCATCCATAGTGCTGTAAATGGATGGTCGTCGAACCTCCTGGTTTGAAATCTGATGATCGGACTGTGGTCCTTGGACAGTGTCCATGGTGATGCTGACCCCACTACTGAAGCTTCTAGTTTGAACGTTTCTGACAGCATCCTGATCCCCTCGACTTGAAGTATACTGAGGAGGTGCCTCTTCGCTGAAAGAAAAGCGGCCTTGTGGCAAGCTGTTGAGGTCAGATAGCCTGCGTTTGGAGAAGTGGTGCCCCATCAATGCCTCTGTGACAACTTAGAACCTGGAAAAAATGCATCAAGCAGGCAATATGAAACCATCTTCTTGATCAGACAAAATAATTTAACAGAGTGATCTACTTGCTATGGTTCTTTAGGTTTTTGGAGAATTCAGCTGTTTTAATATTCTGGATAATGCTTTCTTCACTTGAAAAGAGCCCTGTATTCTGTTAGGGTTTTATGGATCACTACCTCATCACTACCTCATTTCCAATCCTTCACAAACATTTTTTTTTCCAAGTGTGAACATTACCACTACGATAAGTGTCAAGGTGCAAACGCATCTTTCATCTCTCTGGCAGCTGACTATGGGAGATCCATTAGTACATTTATTTTCCTTCACTGATAAGGCCCTCTGTTCATTTTGCAAAGTTTACTCAGTAAAACTGATAAGTGATGCCATTTGAATAAGCAGCTGGCTGTTTAAATGCTGGAAATAGAATAGCGTAGGATTAGAATCAAATACAGTAAGCCACAAAAATAAATCTGCTGCACTCTGACTTACTAATAATAAAACATTATTAATTCTTTGTGGAAATTTAAAGAGTTAAAATATTTCATGCCACACATTTCAGCACAACCAGCAATAAGTGTAGTTAAACGGGATTAATGAAAGGATTTTGTAAATGTACTAAAATTAATCAAATATATTAGTTATCACATTTAGGTAGTACTGGATACACTGAAAACTAATATTGTATCATTTTTTATTATATATTATATATTTTAGTAAATATTATATATTTTAGTATATATTTTAGCTATTAACTTTCAATATGCTGAATTTAAAAACAAAGACTGATACTAATAGACTTATATGTAATTAAAGCCCATCATAATTACACACACAATATATAGAGATAGTGACTGTCTGTTTGCATATGTTTTATAGTTATAAATTCTAAATGAAAGCCTATCTTACCTTAATGTGTCTGGGTTTCAGCTGCCCACAGTCTTGATCTCATGCGTTTTTCTTAAAACGTATTAATAATTTCCAAAGAGGTTCCCTATCGCTCTCTCTCTTGTAGCTTATCTTGAAAAGTTTCTACATTTATATTGTAACCTCACCCCTCCCATACAGGTGGGTGTGGGTGTTCCAGAATGGCCAGCTACCCTGTTCACTGTAAACAAGGTTGATACACTGTCAGATCATTCATTCTGTTCAAGCACATATTTGTTTATTCATTATCTTATTTGTTTAATTCATTACAATACAATTTTTAAAGAGGTGAAATTTACTGCTATGGATGCAGAAAAATTGAACAAGTGTAAGGATAAGAGTGATCTGTGCGGTCTGTGTCTCCAGTCTGCAAGGTCATATTAGTTCCTGGCAAAAGAAATTCAAAGAACAGCCACATGTGAACTAGTAACTTGGTCATGAGACCCTCAATGATGAATGTACCCAGAATATCAGACCCTACAAAAAAACAATGCTCTAAAATTGCTGAAAAAGTTAATGCTGCCAATGACAGATAGGTGTAGGTGAAGCTTGGCGCATCTGGGACAAATCAGCATGCCCATGCTGAACCCTGTCCAATGCCAAAAGTGCTTGGAGTGAGCACATGAACCCCAACAACTGGACCCTGTAGCTTTGAAAGAAGTTGTAGTTTTCTACTGCATCATGGGAATGGCTAGGTGCGTGTGTCACTTACCATTCAAAGCGATGGCACTAAAAGTGGACAAATGGAAAAAGACAAGTTAGCAAGCAAAAGCAAGCAGTGTGGGCCTTGGAATTCATATAATGGTATATGGACTTACCAGCTACATAAAAAATCTTAGCAGATGAAGTGCACCCCTTCAAGGCAGCGCCTAAGACTTCTAGTGGTTAGGGAAAAGGCCCCACAATCTGAAGGTTGTGGTTGATTCCCAGACCATTGTGTGACCCTGAGCTACCCTTGAGAAAGGTACCGACCCCATTACTGCTCCCCAGGCACTGGATACGGCTGCCACCTGCTGCACAGTGAGCATGAGTTAAATGCAGATTTGTTGTGGTTCACTGTGAGCTGTGCTGTGTTTCACAATGACAAATGAGTGACAAATAGTCACTTTCATTTTTGAAGACCATGACAAAGAGTTCTTAAGCTGGCATTACTCAAAGAATCTACTTATGGAACCATACAACTATAGGGCACAACTTTTTTGGTGGCAAAGGGAGACGTGGTGGTTTAAAGTTTAAAGCTGATCAGTTCACAATACATTTATATTCCCAAACTAAAGGTACTGCTTCTTCCTTCCCTGGTGTTGTGAAGGGAATGTGTACAGCCTCAGTCTTTACTTTCTCCTTCTTGCGAATGTGATTGTGATGATGATGATAATGATGATAATGTGAGTTTTTGTTAAAACTTTAGCATCCACTTACTGAAACTATCATATCCTTTTGACTACGGATAAAAACCATGTGGTTTGTTCTGGCAGCAAGGTGCTTGTCCACATTTGTCATATTTTCATCCAGTTGTCCATTTTGCCTGTCTGTTTCTTGCATTGGTATGCTTTCAGCATCCCTGTGTCAGCTTTTTGACCAACCGTCACAATCAATCATTAACCTCACAGCTAGACTTAACAATAAAGTGTGACAATTATTAAATCACGCGCAAGGACAATAACACTATAAACCAGCGTAAAAAGGCGTCACTGTACATCTTTAAAATGACTTCCTCCTCTTTATGAATTTCACAGAAAGGGAGAGAGGTCACAGTTCTGACCTTGGAAAACAAGATGGATAAAGAAAATGTAAGAACCGTCAGTGACAATGAGAAAATTAATGGATCATTTTTTTTGTAGACTGAAAAAAAGGTTAAATACTTTATTTACTAATTCAACATATCCCTGAGCTTTAGAAAGGACAGAGTGTCAGTGTTGAGAAAGTACAGGCTAATGAAGGTGCTTTAAAGATTCCCGATATCAACTGAAGAAAATCAGTTAATACGTCAGGGGGACTATCCTTACGAACTCACATCCCCCCAGCTTGAATGAGATACATCAGGAGGAACGTAAAGGTAGACCTAATTGATGGGCCAACGTAAGCCTTCTGTTATTAATTTTTTATTTAATACTTAAATTTTGTGAGTTTTAAATTTCTTGTAAATAGACTTGTAATTATTATTAATTGTAACAGTCATCCACATCTTTTCCATGAATACATAACTAAAAAAAATATCTTAAACCACTCAAACTACTGCCATTATAGTGGTGCAGTCTTGTTGGTGTGGTATTGTATGTGTTTTGGCTGCATTGTAAGAAAAGTAATTATTATTTTTTTCATCATTACTACTATTATCTTAAGGCCTGTTTTAACTCTCACAAATGAAACAGGAAAATGTAACCATAAAGGGGTCACATAAGCATCAGGGTGCTAAAGCAACAAGTGCTTCAACAGTGACTGTTTACTAAATGCTTAACTGTTCATCCTTTTTTTAGGATTATCATAGGATTGTTGGGTTCCAGATATGTCTGGTTTAGTATTAATAGTAAAAATTAGGTTTAGGTGATTTTGCACAATCAGAGTGTCACAAGCAGATTATGATACAAAAGTGCATATGCTTCTGTGGCCTGTCTGTTTACACAATGGCAATATGTTCACCCTTTGTCATGGTCTGTGTGCCACAAAACCAATTAGTGATGGCACAAATCCATAAGGAAGTTTTTGCGCTGGTACATTTATATGATCTTTCACATAAACCATGGCGCAGTTATATATATATATATATTTATATCTTGCAGAATAATAACTTTGTTTGCATGCGCTTTGTTCAAATAAGCAATAAAATCTTCACGGAAAAAGGTCTGCTTACCGAGGTTCAAGGAGAGAAGGCTCTCTGAGACTTTGTGACAACCCCCTCCCCAGCTGCAATTCTCTCATCAGCGCGTGTGTGTGTCTTTTTTTGTAACGGAGTCACCTGCATTGGCGTAAAACTAATACGATACTGTATGATCAGAGCTTCACCTATGGCTCAAGAGGTCCCAGGTTTGAATCCCACCTCTGGCACTACCACCACTGGGTCCCTGAGCAAGACCCTTAACCCTGAGTTGCTCCAGGGGGCTGTCCCTGTAATTAGGACATGGAAGTCGCTCTGGATAAGAGTGTCTGCTAAATGCCATAAATGTAAATGAACAACTCTGGTTATTGGGTTAAATGGCACTTTACAGGGCTGGGCAAGTGAAAAGTCAGTTGTTCAAATTAATGTGTTGGGTTAGAGGGTCCCTAAAACGGCAGGTCTTATGTTCGTTCCTGTATCCCAAGGAAAGATACTTGGTGAGCTAGTGATAGGCTCATTAGCACTTACGGCTCATTGTGTGGGCGGCAAATTGCAGAAAAATGTTATGCTGGCTGTGATGAAAGGTTTGCAAACACACAGGGCATCATGGCTTATTGAGTATGGGGTTGCATATCTACTGACATGTCAGAGTGCCTCCAGCTTAACCCTATCTGTGGCTGAATGCACCAACAACGCTTGTTTTTTTTCTGTTCTGATTTTCATTTTGTTGTCTTGGTAAGTGCACTGTAGGAAGAAGGCAAGTGAGTAGAAACACAGATTTCTGCTGGAAAACCAGGACTCCTTACACTGATGTGGATGTTACTTTCACACATATAAACATTGTTGTTGTTGTTTTATTTTTATTTTTATATGCTGTTCTTATTGCAGGAAAGGACAAGATGGGAAAGGGAGGGATGAGGAGAGCAGCAATGCTTAGAAACACTGTTGAATCCCATGTACTTGTTTCATTACTTTGGACATTTCACATTGGCTATAAATAATGTTATAGGTTTTTTAATTATGTAATTGTGTTATATGCAAAAGTTAAGCAAACACTGTCTTGTGCTATTCTTTTGCTTTATTCTTGGCCACTATTGGCAGAGGAAAAGCATGAATGCACTATGCCACTTCTGTCAGATGGAAAGATACTCCTTGTGAGTGCCAATGTCTATTATTAGTGTGCCCTCACTAGAACACTCACTTGGTCCTGTGTAATATGTTAAACGTCTTTCACACTGTCTAGCTTTATGGAAAGATGAACAAACCTTTTTGACTGCTTAAAGCTAACCATTTTTCCTTTTGAAGAACCTGGTGCTAAAGTATTTTCCTTGGATTAAGTTTAGGTGTGGCCTGACCATTGGTAAGTTTCAAATCACTAGAACAAAGCCTAGTGTCTCCATTTTGTCAGTTTTGAAAACATTACCTGTTCTTAGATTGTGTAAAATTTAATGATTGTTAGAGCAGAAAAAACGGTCCAGAGTTACTTTTACTTTTGCGTTGTAGGAGATACAAGGTTTTAGCACATTGTATGACTGTTAAGTCTATATACATGTCCACAGTACACTGTAGCCTTGTCTTTTCATGGGGTCTCTTTTTGACTTGTTCCATAAGTTTTCTGAAGAGGGGCAAACGTTGGCTTGATGTAACACATCCCCAACCACCTCACTCCAGAATTTTTAAAAGCATCTTCACAAAGGCCAAACATTTGACTGTAGGTGTATGCCTCATTAGGATGAAGCCCCAACCCTTTCCATTCTACCTTATCCTGTGATGTTCAGCTTCGAAAATAGTTTTACACATTTTTGTTTTTATAAGCAATGATCATCGCACTGAACATGAAGTCAGGAAGATTTTGCTGTTGTTTCTTTGAACCAATAGGTCAAAGGTCTATGTATAGAGAGAGCTGAGATCAATGAAAGTGTTGCTGATAAATGATCAGTTTTTATTCATCTAATTTATTCATTCTCTCCACAGAACAATGTCTCAGCGGCAAACTCAAGAAAAACCGTTATCCCTCCGACAACGGGTGGCGTTCTTTCAATCCACTTCCTCCATAAGTGGAAGGAGTGGTGGAGGTGGAACAAGGAAGCAAAGGACAGAAACATGCAGGTCTGTCTCTTCTTCTCAAACTCTTCAGAAAGAAGACAAAGACAAGAAATGCTCTGGCAATGCTCCTCCCATGGAATCACACATCCCTGCTTTGTCTAATTCACCTCCAGACACCAGTGATGACCATGACCTCTGCCCCCTCTTTCTCCACTCCCATTGCGACTCCATTTTCACTTCCTTACGTGGCTTAAAAGAAGAAGAGCTACTGCTGGACTGCAACTTACAGCTCCCTGGTTATTCTCACAGTGCTCATTTATTGGTACTTGCTGCTGTCAGTAAAAAGGCAGAGGAGTGGCTGCTATCTGGGCAGATGCAATTTAAGGAGGTGGATTTATGCAGTTTAGAAAGATCCCAATGTTCTATAACTCCAACAGGACTAAAGGCTGTGGTAAACTTTGCTTACTGTGGAGAAATGGATGTGACTCACACTAAGGGCCAAGATTTGGAGGAGGTACTCATGGCTTGCAGGTGTTTTGGGTTGGAGCGACTGCCTGAAGTGTGTAGGGGTGAAACTCCATTGAGCGGAAGTGCCGAGAGAGGAAGGAGCCTTCAGGTGATCAGAAAGCTGTGGGAGAGACACATGGGCTGTGATGTCATCATAGAGGTGGAGAGTGGGGAGCGCTTTCCTGGTAAGGCCAGTAAGAACGTTGGTGTTTGTTTAAAGCTACTTACTGACCCTGATCCAGCAACATGTCACATCTTGTCAACTCAGAGCACCAAGCACTGCTGGTCTTGAATCTCACATGCACCACGATTCTTTTCATTTTTAGCTCCTCAGTGGGGGAATGAACTTCCTTCCTTCAAGAGCTGCTGAGTCCCGTGGGATTAATGCAGTGGACAAATTCACTGTCCACAGTGTTTGTGCCAGCACAATGGCATTCATTTTTCATTTCTTATGTTCACCCAAATAAGCATGCTATACTTGACATGAATCAGGCAAGGAATGATTCTTATTTATATTACTAATTTAGCTCTACTTCAATTTGCTGTCTTGGTGGTAAAGAGGAAAATGTTTTTAAATGTGAAAAATTATTTCATAAATGATTTCTGAAGCCTTCATGGCTGCCCTTTTGCTCTGCTTTGCATACTTTGCATAAAGCATGTTTCATGTTCAAAAAAAAAATAATTATGATCTAATGTGGAAACAAAGCACTGTTGTAAGTCGCTCTGGGTAAGAGCGTCTGCTAAATGCTGTAAATGTAAATGTAAATGTTTGCTTTGTCATAGGAATGAAGTGGAAAAAGAGACCTTTCCTTGCATTTCAGAGGGTCATGAACATCTTACAATAAAATATTTTAGAGGGTTGTTTGACTTCTGTGATCTCCACAGAACTCATAAAATATGCTTATAAAAGGGCATGTGCATGCTTAATTCATGGAATTTTCATCTTAAACCCAGAATTATTAGTTTAGTTCCTGGAACCTTGAGAGTTGCAAAACAGCCACCAATGGCTGTCTATGGCCTGCCCAAACCATGTAAGCAGAGAACCTGGATCTTGTCAGGTGTGGCCAGTAATGAAAAGGAGGCTCAATAAACTGTTGACTCAAGAATATCTATTTTCATATGAATTAATCTCTGAAATAAACATGCTGCCCATGTAACAGCCGGCATCACAAACAGTCAGAATTCATGTTTACAATAATTTATAAATGCTCATTATTTCTCACATTAAACCAGGCTGTTCAGTTGTGCCTTTAAGGCTGATCCATGTCAATTACCTCATTTCTTATTGGCTACCTCTGCAGACTCCTTGGACTACATTGTTTAGTAAGGTAGGAAATTAGACAGGTTTTTTTGGAAACATGAATGCCATTTTAAAAAGATCATCTCAAATCAAAATGCATTTTAGTCAATTAAAATAAGCTGATACAGCTATAAATGGAAATTATGTTTCCTGAAAGTGAACTTTTTGTTAAACTTATCCTCAAAACAATATCCTCAGACTTTGGCTACTACTATCCAAGCAACTTAACAATACTTGAAACTGCTGACCGGTTTGCATGGAGTATTTTGTTTTGCTTGCAGCAGTAGTCGTATTTTGGATTCCAAACAACCTCATTAAAAGGTTCCTTACTGCAAGACATAGCAGCTTCATTTTTATCATATATTGTGATAGCAACAATTTTCTAAATTCTCCAATCATTTTTCTCATACAGAAGAACCAGCTTAGATCTGGAGATAAAAAAGGGCATGATGCTTAGTGTAAAATTATGCTGTTTTATTAATATAATTTAATGAAAGTCAGTTAAATTTAATTCATTTCATTATGTTATAACTTCAGAAAGCAGTCAAGCCTAAAACACACCTTTTAATATTTGCCGAAATGGGGCTAAACTGCTTCAGGCAGCACAAATAGATACATGTATTTGAAATGTGTTTTTTGCAGCTTAGTTTAATTTTACATTTTTATTCTATGGTACATTTTAAAATACTGTATATTTATTACAAATACAAGTAATTTCAAATATGCTGGGAGTTTAAAGATAAGTCTAAAGTCCATAATGGCAGAAATTAAGGCTCACGATTGCAGCACTTATATGTTTATGGTGAAATGTACTCTTTTGTCCTTTCTTTTTTAAGCTCATCGTATTATCCTGGCTGCTGGAGGGGACTACTTCAGGGCCCTCCTATGTGGAGGGTTACGTGAGTCGGAAGAGGAGTTGGTGTGTCTGCGAGGTGTTGAAGCCAGTGTGCTGGATTCACTGCTTAACTTCATATACTCTGGCCAGCTAAACCTGGGTTGGCAAAATGTGTGGGACCTCACAGGAGCAGCGATGCAGTTTCAACTGCAAGGGGCTCTGACACTCTGCCTAAATTTTCTACAGGATTATATGGATGATGATTCATGTCTGGACACGCTGTGTCTAGCTGAGACCTATGGGCTCAAACAGCTTGGTAGGACAGCAGAAGACTTTACTTTATCTCATTTTCAGAGGGTCTCAGAGGGGGAGAAGTTCAAGGATCTTTCCTGCTCCCTGCTGGAAGGTCTACTGGAAAGAGATGCATTAAGTGCAGACAGTGAGGTGAGACCAGATAAATGTTTAATTGGTAAACCCACCTACTCTGCATTTTATCAGAAACGCCTCCCATAACGCTGTGTTGTATAGGTTGAAGTGGTTGTAGTGTCCATCTAGATTTCCTCTTGGTGTGCTGGTTTTCTCCTTTTCTCATCCTTTTGGCCTTTGAGTGCTGGGATAGACTCCAGCACCCCGTGACCCTGATTAGAATGAGAGGGTTGATATGACTTATGGTTATAATATGTGTTATGGCAAAAGGATGATATTTAAAAAAAGACAACTCAAAGTACCATGTTTGCTCATGTATAAGTTGCAGTCGTGTATAAGTTTGATTTGACGTTGAAATTTGGTCCATATTATTTTTAAGTGATACCGTGACTCTCTCTGCTGCTCTGTTTCAATTTTCTTTTGTATATCTCAATACCTTCAGCTTAAAACCTGCATCATAGGATGCCCTCTTTTTCTTGTTGCCAATAGATGACATTGTACTTTGACTGTCTATATCACATAACTCTGGGAAATACTGGGATTTATGGTAAAAATGTATTGAGTTGCTACGTACACGGTCACCGGTTTAGGTAATCAAAATGGAGGCATGTGAATATCCTGGATTGAAATTTGCAAAATTGATTTTTTGTGGATTATGCTGAATGACACTTTCAGGTTTTTACAGGTAAATGTAGTACTATGTATTTTACTTAATAGGAAAGCACCAAAAATGTGAATTCAGTAATAATTTAGAGGATAATTGCCTGGAAATGTGAATATTCACTGGTCTCTATGCAGAAGTGTCAATCACTGAAGAAATTTCCCATGTATGAGTTGCAGATTAATTCCCCATGTATAGGTCGCACCCCCAATTTTACAGTGGATTTTGGTACAAATTTGTGCAACTTATACACAAGAAAATATGATATATCCTGTTTATAGTGTCACACTAGGCTTAGTCCTATTGCAATCCTTCAACAAAAAGAAGCAGAAGGGCACTTAACAGCATTCTTATTATGGCTCTTATTATTCTCTGCAGGAGGTGGTGTTCAGGGCAGTAGTGACGTGGGTTGAAGAAAATGAAACACAGAGGCTGGAAAGTCTCCCAAGACTTCTTCAGAGGATACGCTTTCCTTTAATGACGCCACAAGAGCTGGAGAAGGTACAGCAACATAAACATTAGAATTAAATCGGAATAAAAAAAAAGTATCCTTCAAAAAAGGTTCTTTGATTCCAACACTAGTGGAACTTTTGGCACTACATAGAATAATGTTATGAAAAGTTTCCTGAAAGAACCATATTTAACTGGCTTTCCATCCCATAGATTGACCACTATACATTCCAAAAGGGAACTGGCATTCAACCCATACAACAAAAGTGGGCAGCTTTATACAGTGAAACACTTTCTTAATGAGACTAAGAAATAGAAGTTGAATCACATAAAATGGAACAGATCAATGATGTTGTGTGCATGAGCACAGCTCAGACAGCCCGGGTATATTAACAAACAGACCTTTATTTTTTCAAAGTAGAAACACTGAAGACTTAGACTTAAACTTAGTACTAAACACACACACACACACACACACTAGAGTGAAGGGAGCAGGAAAGGGTAAGAGGAAGGAACAAGAGATCATAGCATAAGCACTGACATTAACCCACAGTCGTACAGTAAACAAACTTTAGAGAGCTGATCAGCATAACCAATAATGTAAACACCAAAGTAGTTTTAACCACCACAGAGACAAGAGAAAACACCAGGACTAAAATGCAGAGGAGGGACACAAAAGCAGAACAAGATCACTGGAATTCCACAAGGGTTAACTAGAAACCAAACATTTAGCAAAGGAGATTAGCATTGGAGGATAAATGCTATCCGCTAACACAGACAGAAGAGACACAAACACAGGAACAACGCAAATCATCATAACTGATTTTACAGGAGGGCAGACAAAAACAACATCTGAGCTTGGTCACTGAAGTTCAGGGGGGAAATCTTTGGAGTAGAGGAGGGCAGAGGATCCTCCATGAAACAATGCACAGGGGAACCAAAATGCCGACGCCCCCATAAGCACTATAACATCCTATTTATTCCCTCCTGCTACTGAAGTTCCACCCATGGTTCCACTTAGGTGATAATTACAGGCTATTACCAGGTTATTACAACGGCTTCAGGTGCGTTGGCCCACAACAAATTATGTTTGTATTATAAAGCTCTGGATTTGTGAAATTAAGCTCTGTAAGCTCTGGAAGGCCTGCATAGCACTTTTTCTCAGGCTTTTCCTTGTCAAACCCCTATTCTATAAATTTTAAAATGTACCTGTTTCCACCTAGGGAGCTGTGGATTAATTACAAATTTATCAGATAAAATGTATGTATTTGCTAACACATCTCATTACATTCCAATTTGACAAATGTTAAATTAAGAAACAAAAAGAAACGTCCAGAATAGATCAACGGTCGACTGCAGGGCAGAAATACTGATAAATGCAGACATCTCAGGGGAATTTAGCATCTCCAACTTACCTTGCACACATGTGTTTGGACTGGGCTCCCAAACTCTGCACAGAATGGATCCAGGCCATCATGGCAAGGAACCGAACCCAGTGAATTAAGCATTGTTCTGTCCTCAGGTGAACTCATATTTCCCTGTTTGCCTTTGGGTAAACATTGATTAAAGAAAGAGACAACCTTTTGTAGCTGCCTTGAGTACACCAGGGCAAAATTTTCCCCATTTTTATGGCAAAATATTTTGAAAACAGACTTTTTACCTTGAAAACAGACTTTTATGGATTAGACTGATCTTTGGCTGCACTGCTGTGTCCACACTGCTTCTAAGCATCTTAATTCAGCTCATTAGCCATGATTTAAATCACGTGTAAAGCTGGGAAAACATCAGAAGACCCCTTACACTGGAGGTCGACATTGCCTTTCCACTACCTCTGGTGTTTCTTTTCATTTCATTCCTCTAGGTAATTGATTGCAGACTGCTGAACATGAGCTCAGGAGGAAGAGCAGCCTTGGAGACAATAAGGAATCTTTTAGAAGGAAAAGAAAGGAGTATAGGCTGCAAACCCCGTACCCCAAATCAGGTAGAGTGTTGCTTTGATCATCAGCAACAATCCCCTGGTCCTGACTGACTCAGTACTCACATTTAAAGCTTGTGCTCCCCCTGATTAGCAAAGATTAAGTATCAGAAGCTTGGGTTACACAACACAGGTCAGAAGTTTGGGCCCACCCTCAAATAAAAAAATGGTAATAAAAAAAATAAATACATTTTAGCAGGAAGTCATACTGATACTCACTAATCAAGAAGATGTACATTTTTCCTCCTTTCCTCAGGTATCGTCTCACTTTCTCAAATTTGTTTTAAATAATTTGGTCAGAAACTCCACTCTCTCCTAAACACTTCCATGCTTCCACTGGTATGTCATCCGGACCAACAGCCTTTACATCTCTTTCATCACTTCCATCTTGCTTAGTTGCTGCACTTCATCCAACCCTGATCTCTTTTTTTCGTTATTTATCAGCCCCTTGAAGTATTCCCTCCACCTGTTAAACGGTAATGTAATATTAGTTTAGGAACAACATAGTGTGTTTTTGACCTTTGCCTCATCTGCTAAATTCAGGGCTTTCATCAGATTTGTCTGGAATATAGTTGACATTTACAAAAATAGTTCTAGCCAGTATTTCTGTTGAAGGAATGCGTATATAAAAAAAAATCAAATTCATTATTTGTCGTCCAATCTTTAACAAATTATATTTTTAAAAATTGCCACCGGCGTTAGCATTCAATTCTTTGAAGATGGTACTTGGCAAACTAACATCCACAAGACAGCTGTGAGTCAACTGATACACCTTTACTGCAGTCTCAGGTAAACAGGTAATTCGTAACATTGTGCTGGACACTGATTCTCCAGGACCAGAACAGGGCACCCCTGACAACTGACTTTGCTTGTTTATTAGCAATTTTAGCTTTCAGTTTTAAACTAAAGAAGTAAATTTCAATTCAAACATGTCTTGACTGATTGACTACATCTAGGGAAGTAGGAAAATGGTGTAAATTTTTGCTTATTCAGTGTGTGAAGTTTACTAAATAAATAAAAAAAAATATCTACTTGTCTCTTTCTATCTGAAAGGTATTAGTGCTGGTTGGAGGGAACAGCGTTAATGAAAACTTTGAACGGCGGGAGGCGAATCACTGTATGTGGTTTGCTCGCCGGTTTATTCATGGAGAAGGCCTGATACGGATAGTAGAGTGGAAACCACTGGCTCAGCTCCCAGAGCCTTCACGAATGCGGCACTGTGTATGTGTGCTCAATAATATTCTGTACATACTGGGAGGCCGCAAGTACTACGGAAAACTGGATATACTTAAGTCTGCGGTGAGGTAATACCTTGTTTCTGGTCTTTTTGACTCCCATTGTGGGGACCAAATGTCTACCAGCTGTCCATCATGGCATGATATCTGGATCATTTGGTCGCCACAAAGGAAAATGTGCAGTTTTCTCTTCCAAAAGGGAACTAGCAAGAAATGTAATGATAGTTCTAGGAATCCTTATAAAAACAAATGCAAAGAAGCCCAAACCTGAGAAAACCTGTAACGAAGTCTCTGCATGCTTCCAGATACGACCCTGCCCAGTGTAAATGGGAATGTTTGCCAGATATGGCCGGTCCCAGAGACCACTTTGCCGCTGTGTGCAAGGGGGGCAAAGTGTTTGTCTTGGGCGGCAACTGTGATGACATGAACTTCCTTGACTCTGTGGAGTTCTACACACCAGAAGACAACGCCTGGAGGTACAGTCTCAGCATTTTCTTTGTGCTTTGAAGCACCACATACATTGCTGAGCATTGCTTTATAGTAAAAAAATGAACTTTGCTTATGAAGTAAACTACATTGTTCATTATTTTTCAGCCTATTGTCTGTCTGTTCCATCTGCAGAGCTTATTTCCATGTACATTCATTTTAGATGACTAAGATCAACTCAAACGTTGAATTCCATTTGAAACCAAAATATGGGAAGAAACAGATAAATAACAAATAAAAAATCCCAGAAAAAGATTTTTTTGCAGTAGAGGTTTCATGCATCTGTACGTTAGTTGAAGCTTGTTACTTTAGTATTAAGTCTGATTTTATCGGACAATTACACCAAAAAAAAAAACATTATCTCATCAGTTCAGCTGATGCATGTTAGACGTAACTAGATGTAAACAATATAAAAGATGATGTTAAAGCTTCAGCTGTAAACCAGAAGGTCAAGTAAAGCATAAAGAGAATCAGAGAATAGATATTATTCAAAATTCCTTTTCATGTCAACAACAAAGACAGATGTGACTGCCTTTGAAAGTGAAAGTGACCATTCTTGTCATTGTGAGTACATGGCATGCTTCTGGGGCTGAGAGGGACTTTAAGAGGGAGTTTAAATATGCTTTTAAATATTAATTTAATATAGATCATTTGTGGTAAAGAATGCATGATTGCTTCTGCACTGTTTGACAACTGAAAGATTTCTGAGATGTAGCAAAGAGTAAGAAAAGTAAATAAGATCCTCCAGCTTCAGTGAGATGGCAGTAGGTTAGCATCAAAGATGAGTTGAAATATCATTTCCTTTATTTTCTAAGCCACTTATTTCAACCAGGGTCCAGGAGCCTTATGAACAGGTATTCAGGTCTTTTTCAAGGACAGGGTTGTCCTGAAATGTCCAGGCTGTGGTGATCAACCCCTACAAATGCGGTAGAGTTTAGGTTGAAAAAAACTTTAGAGACAAATGTTCTTCCTCTGTTTATTTAGCACTGAAATGAACTGCATTTAAAAGCTGCTCTCTTCTGTCCTTCTGCATCTTTTGTAGGTTTGCTCATCCTTTAGACATAGCCATTTGTGGCCATGCTGCTGCAGTACTGGACGGAGAGATTTTTTTGTCAGGTGGTTGCGACTCTCGTCTACACTGCCTTCCATCTTTATGGCACTATGACCCAGTTAGTGGCTGCTCAAATCGTGCTCCCATGACAAGTGGAACTGGGCGTGCAGGTCACGTGATGATTGCTATAGGGAACCGACTGATTGTGGCTGGGGGTTTGCAGCCCATGTGGGTTGGGTTTGGGGATCAGTTGCACTGTGAAGCTTATGATCTGCTCAGAAATATCTGGACACCCCTGCCCCTACTGCCTCGCCCTCACCTGTCCCCTGCTGCCACCTGTGTTGACAGACAGCTGTACATTTTGGGAGGGTCTTCTGCTGACTCTGCTCGTGATACACCATGGGTTCATCGCTATGATCCTCGGGCAAATTGTTGGGACAAACTAGGGGTCATGCCCCGGCCTTACACTGACCTTGCGGCTTGTACACTTCAGCTGCCCATAAGCCTTAGGGGTTAGGCGTGCCACAAAATGTGCATATTCTGACTGGAAATGAACAGTTTCTTAAAGACCATGCTGTCACTATTTTACACAGAGCTAGGATGAATACATTATTCAGGTAAATGTGCCTTTTCAGACAAAAATCCTTGTCCTATGATTGACCACCTAAAATAATATCTGTTCACTCATGGTCCTGTACCGTTCTGATTATTAGTCAGTGGGGTAATAATGCTTATGCAAAAAGATGGAATGGAGTCTCTACAACTGTAGATTACAAAGTGCACCTGCATGTTCAGCAGATGGAAATTGGGGCTACAATGTTGGTGTGCCTAATGAAGTAACTTGTTGATGTTGAAGTATTCAGTTATTATCAATAATAAACACATGTAGTAACAGTACCACTTTTTTAAAGCTGCATTACTGTGATTTTAATTATTCTAAAGATTTCATCTGATTAACATGTTCATTTATATTTGTTGTTTTTAGAACATTTTCAATTAGGAGTTTTTGCTCTATTACTTGTGCATCTTGGTTCAAGCACCACTACATACAGACTTCAAAAAATATTTTTTTTTTCACTTTTTTCGCTGTTTTTCACTTATGCAGTACTATGATTGATCGATTAACCCTATTGTATGACCTTGGGATCAGTTTAACTAGACACCCATGATGGAAGTCCATGCTTGAAAGCCTGACAGACTGAATTATGACTGAATTAAAACTGTGCAGGTCGAATTTCTTCAACGGTATAAAAGACCAATCTCCAGAACCTCAGAGATGTCTCGTTGTCATAAGGCAAAGTACAGTCATGTGAAAAAATTAGGACACCCCATGAAAGCCTGTGTTTTTCTGTAACATTGTTGAACATTTGGATATTTAATCTCAGTGTTAACAATACTGGGAGATTCAAACAATTAATTTAAACAATTAAAACTGAAGAAAAGACTTAAAAATCTCAATTTCTGGTGAGGAACAAATAAAGACACCCCCACCTTTATTGCCAATTAAAATGACTCAGATCATGCTCAGGTGGTCTGATGAGTCCAGATTTACCCTTATCCAGAGTGATGAGCGTACGGGTAAGAACAGAGGAGGATGAATTGATGCACCCATCATGCCTAGTGCCAACTGTACAAGCCTCTGTACAAGGTCAGGTCGAGGTTCAGCAACGTTATGAGCCCAAAGAAAGTCAGCCGACTACCCGAATATACTAAATGACCAGGTTATTCTTCTTCCCTGATGGCACGAGCATATTTCTAGATGACAATGCCAGGATTCATTGGCTCAGATTGTGAAAGATTGGTTCAGGGAGCATAAGACATGCATGAGACATTTTCACAAAGGATTGGCCACCACAGATGTGCTGGAGAAGAATTTGTGCAGTGGTCCGACTCTCCCATTATTTATATACATACACACACACAAAGTATGAGTATATATATGTGAGTATAGAGTTAGAGTATGTGACTTTTTTATTGGATGGGCAGTGTATGTAGAGCATAAGTCCAAATACCAATTACGTGCTGCAACAAAAGCAGGGGAAGATTGTGAGGAAAAGCTCATATTAACATTCAGTTCAGTAAATTTGTGTCAATGTTTAGTGCCACCTTCAGGCTGATTCTCAGGATTTTAGGAGAGGAACTGCTATCTATAGACCATGTTTCATGTCTGTACAACTGGTCTGCATGATTCATTTCAGTGGAGAAAAAAAATACAAAAAAGAACTGGAAGAGAAAAATGGTCTTTATGCCTGGACCCATAATTAACTCAATACACCGATAGCAAATTAACATCCCTTTGTGGGGTCCATACTAAAGCCAAGAAAATAGACTTGAGTTCCAGGTTACGACATTTGATTGGTTAGTTGCTGCTATAAACATCTCGTTTTTTTAAAAAATATTTTTTAGTAGTGCAAATAAGGAAGTTGGCCCACACTACACAGTACATAATTATACATATTTATTGTACACTACAGTTAACAGAAAAATGTCCTTGATTTTGTACATACATTTAATATGAAGCACATTTACACAATTGCACATTCATGTCCAAATATTGTTAAAAAAAAGATTATCCCCCGCTTCTTTAAGACTGTGAGTTTAAAGACTTGATCACAATAAGCTACTCCAATTATCAATAATGGCAAGGTGTATTAAAGAAACAGAAGGAGCTAAAACGATGAAAAATATATGTTCGGCTATCCCAGTGGATCACTTCTATTATCATACATGAGTTCATGGCAAAAGCTGAAAAAACAGATGCTTACATAAGTGCACATGCATGGCTTGACAACTTGACTATTGTGAAAAAATGAAGCATGTAATGTAGTCCAGATTCAACATTTCAGCTTAAAAACATTTGAAGACTGCATAGAAAACTTTGGTGCTCAAAGTTCAAACATCTCTATCTTTCATCCAAACATGCATCTCTTTGGGCTGTGTTCTTTTCATTTTGCTTTAATGATGTACTTAGGTACACAGATTAACAACATGGTTCTGAAGATGACTGAACATGACTGAAAATGTTGATGTGATATGATCCTCTCCAAAAACTGTTGCTCAGCTCTCCACCAATAACCAGCAAAGAAGTAAGAACACTTTGGTGATATTCATGAGCATCAGTGGACTCCTTGTTGAGGGGGACTCTGATCTTTTCAAAATCCTACATGATTGATTTACATCATTCAGAGGGGTTTGATGCCAAATGCTGAAGAAACCTACAGAGTCAAAATTGTTTATGAAGCTTGACATCAGAAAAGTTGATGTAATGATTACATAAAATGGCATACTGTCTGATTCCAAAGTCATTGTTTTACACAGATTTTTACAAATATTTCTGTTTAAGAGATGCGGTATTCCATTTTGTACACTCACATATAACATATACTATAATCATTGATTTTTTAATGGGCCTGGACTGTAAATACAATGGCTGTATTTGTGACTTTGTGATCCCTGGTTTGGATCGTCATCACTGTAAAAAAAAAATCTGAGTGTGTAAATTTCTCAACCGTGAACCATCTTAGCCACCTGGCATGGCATCTCATTGGTTAAATTTATGCAGAAATTTGGCAAAATTGTTAAAACTCCCCCTCTAAATGCAGTACTGACTTAACAAATAAATCTAAAATGGCATAGAGCTTCCCCTTCCCTTTTTCTTTTTGCATATTTTATAATGCAATGATATATTACTTGTATGTTTCATACATTAATGTTGTGTTTTCAAGCCTAATATTTAACATTTCCCTATCCACACACTATTGGATTAAAATGTCCTTTATCTAGCAACTGTATTTTTGTATTTCACGTGTTGCATCCAGCATTGGATCCTTTTGATATACTCATTACACAGGGCACCATACAGGGTACAATACCAATACCAATAATAAAAAAAGAAATAAAGGAAATTAAATAATAAATATTAATAATAATAAACATTGTATTTACTATGAACAAAATGAGTATAACAATAAAAAAGGTTCTTTTGAATTTTACACCCTTTTGGTGCTACAAAAAAGCATTTTATGAAGGTAGTCGCTGGGGTTCTCTTTTTTGAGACTGACACTTACAATGTGAAAAAAACCCCAAATGGATCCCCAGATTAATAAAATTCCAAATCTAATTAGCAAATCTGTCATCATTATTTACAACGAGTAGTCAATACCAAAGCCATGAAGTTACAGACTGTTAAGTTTCTCCCTTTTCCTCAGGTTTTGTCTTTAGATAATCCCTACACAAATGTTAGTTGTTATAGTTTTATTGAAATCTAATTTCTGTTGGTCAGTATTTTTAACTCACAAAAAGCATCTGATTTAGCATCTGATTTAGTTCGGTTTGAGTAATTTTATCATTACTTTGGACATGATATGTGATAAGTTTTTAGAAAGCACTGCCACAGGTGGATTGTATTTTCAATATTATGTGGAAGTCCCTCCCCATACCATGATATTATAGTCCACTGTGGTGTAAACAAGGAGGGTCCAGAAAAGCTTCAAGTTTGTCATTTATAGACAAAATAAAAGCAATAAGTTTAGTCTTGTAAACCCAATCATTCAAGATTGCAAAAAACCAGAAAACTACATGGCCCAAAGTAAGTGGACATGCATTCAAGTTAGTGGACTTGGCGATTTTGAGCCGTACTTGTTGCTAACAGGTGCATCAAATCAAGCACACAGCTATATAATCTCCATAGATCAACACTGGCACAGGATGTTATAGTATGTCCATTTTAAGTTCTATAACGGTGACATTAAAATGCCTTGGACTACAGGAATTCAGAAGTGCATTTGGAAGCAATGTCAGAACAAAAACTGTGTTTTAGGAGATTCAGGAAATAAGTTTCCATAGACGAGCAGCTCCACACAAGTCTAAGACCATAAGTGTTGGTAAGACTAGTGGATGTCATGCAGGCAATGGACAACAGAGCAGAAGAAATGTCTGGGATAATAAATCATGTGACATTTTCTGGTAGCCTAATGGATAAGGTGTCTATGTTACCTACAGAAATCATATTGCCAACAATAAAGTTTGGTGGAGGAGGAAAAATAGTCTGGACTAGTTTAATTAAATGTTCGGACCCTTAGCTCCAATGAAGGGCAATCTTATTGCTATAGGGTATAGTTAAATTCTTGAGAATTGTCAGCTTCAAGCTCTAGAAAGTATTTTCCTCCTGTGAATCCCTGCAGCCTAAAACATTAAAAGCCTCAGCAGATTAAAGGCAGTTTACACAGCGAAGGGAGGATGGTTTTTGAATCAATAAACATCCCTAAATTGTCACGTCCACATACTTGGTCAATCTACTTTTCTTCTGTGCCATAAAATACTCAAAACTCTACATTAATAACTATGGGATTTTATAGTATCAATTGTGAAAAAAAAATACAATAAAAAGAAAGTAGCCTCAAATTAGATCAAGAATTAGCTTGAACAAGGCTACTTACAAATCCTTTATTACATGAACACGTATTTCAGGAATAATATGAGCTTAAGCTAGCCATGCTAATGACTGTAAATTATTTCATTATTCATGTTAATTAGACTCCAGCAGGCAACAGACCGAACTGCATAATGGCTACTTTTTTGGGTTTTTTACTAAAGTAACATTTAAAGCATACAGTAATGCAAAAAAAAAAAAAAAATCAAAAGAATGAGTGAATGTGTAACAATATTATTTTCAACCCCTGCTCGTATAGACACTTTAGAATAAAGTTTTATCATCAGCAGTTTGTATATGATTTGTACACGCATTACAAATAAGCGTGCCCTACAGTGTCATGGTGCATTCACGTATACAACCCCCAGCCAATTGACACATCAGCCCAGAATCTTTATAGTCATTACTACTGAATCACTAAGGACTGAGCTCCTCTCACAGCCTTTAACATCTGATGCCGTTGCGAGTGAAAAGATCTTATGCTGATTATAATGCTGATTATAGCATGTTTTATAGAGCACAATTATAAATCAGTTGTACTTCCTCATGTCATAGAATGATGCACAATTTACATGCATTTATCTGAAACTATTACAGATGTTTCAGTCATAGGCAAAAGTTGGAAAGCCCCCAGTCAAATGACATGTTCTGTATATTTGCTAACGTTCTCTACAGAGATCAGACTATAATATCCAGCTGAAATGTAACTGATGTGTTTAATATATTGAAAAAAACTAATTTGCACATTCCACTTTTTCTATCCATGCCAGGACCATGATGAAGTCTAGCTAGGAACGCAGACATGGGGAAATCAAAAAGGAGCAAGACCACGCAGCCTGAGAATCAAACCCTGAATCATGGTGTGCTGCCTGCCACATTTTCTTCCCCCAATATGTTAGCTTTGGAAAATAAGTAGTAACTAATAGTAAATAGCGCATTAAAACGTTCAGAAGTGTATCTCTGTAGAGAAGGTGCGCTTTTCCTACTTAGAGCAGGGATGTTCAATATCAGTCCTGGAGGGATGGAGTCCAACACCCTTCTGTGATTTCCCTCCTTAAACACACCTGGTTCACACTTAGTGGCGGATGCAGTGAGAGAGTTTGGGGAGGGAAACTACCAAATTGTGGTGAACGCCAGCCCTCCAGGACTGGAGTTCGACACCCCTGACTTAGAGAATCATTTGGTCATTTGTGCCCTAACTTTTGCATATGACTATATGAATAAGTAGAATAAGTAGACTAATTTCATTAATTCAGATGCATAGTTCACAACAATTATTACAAATTCAACAACAAAACCTCATCATATAGCACCAGAGCATTACAATACTCAATGAATCTAAGAGACTGAGACACACACAAAAAAGGCACTTATGTCTGGTGATTACATGCTAGGTGGAAAGACTACACAAAAACAGTAAGCACTACTTCCGAACACGCACAAATGCTTAGTTTGATAAGTAAACAAATCTACATATTGGCAATCTGTACTTTACTTACTTTTTAGAACAGATTCCAGTGTAAACGTGAGTATTTACCTCTGAAGTGCTTATTTCTTCCACCACACTCCACTGTTACATTAATAATTATGTGTAGAGCAATTCTCATTCTCTTTGTGTAACTTAATGTGAAATTCTCGCTCTCCTTAAGTTGTGTCCTGAACAGCGCAGGTTCTGCATAATGATGTTTTTATAATGCCTGGTGTCCTCACAATGTCTAGTCACAGACATTTCCACACAAATACACTGCAAGAAATTGAAAAAACAAAGAAAACCATCAGTGTATTTGAAGCCGGCCTAGAATAAATCTGACTGACCGTTTGTTAAATTCTTGACCAGATCTCTGAGCTGAAAGACTTAGAAATGCACAATTGTCTCTTAAGCAAGTTGTAATATTAATAATTATATGTAATATAATTAATAATTATGCTATGTCATATGTAAATCTTATGTCACTTTAATGATATGTGTCACTTTAATAGTACAGTAATAATACAATAATAACATGCCACTTTAATAATAGTGTTTCTTTGCACATTTTGCTCTATTCCAATTTGCTATTTATCTTTATTTTTGTATTTTTGTAGAAAGGCTAAATAGAATTGCTAATGGCCTTGGAGTCACTTTTATCCCCGGCACATATACATGCTTAAACACGTGGCTCTATATTTTAGTCACAGGTAAACCGTTTAACCTACAATCAATGAACAATGGCAGATTGCATTTGCAAAAAAGTTTCAGTCCCACTTAATTATTGCAATAGTTACAGGTGTAAGTTGCTAAAAACTAAAAAAAATGTAGGAACTATGTAGCACATGAACTTTGGTGTGAAAAGTGCCTGAACTGAATTATTTCGTGATTTGCCATTGTGTCTGTAAGAAATCAAATTGTTTGGTTTCTAAAGTTTCAAAACCAGAACACACAATATTTAATTATGATTCAAATATGATTCAAATTATTGTTGTAGATGCAATCTTGTTTAGCAGAAAGACATTTGCTGTGCAGACTCAACCTTGTCATCAAATGCACAGTAGCCCCAACAGTATTTGAACACTTTACACATTTAAAAAAAAGGTTATTACAATAATACAACAAAGCCATGGATTAGCAGTGTTCGAATGGTGTCATGCTACCTTTTAGCTACCATTCACACTTATTAGCTTTAGTGTGTACAGCAAAACCTCTTCTTTATGAATTTAAAGCACTTTTGGAAACTTCAGAAAAGTCTAAAGGGAATTTGAAGGCTGATCTAAAATCAGTTTTAGGGGAAATGACTTTTTTTATTCACAGGAAGCCATACTGTGTTGAATAGGTCCCAGCCTTAAAACCAGTTGGGCATATATTATGCAAGGTTTTTTTTTTAATGGAAAAGAATTGGGGTCTTTGGAATTGAATTTTATTGTTAGTAAAAATAGCCTTGTGTCTTAAATGAAGCAAAATGTGGACTGCAAACATTTCTTGATTGAATAGCGTGAGAGCAAAATTGTACATTTGATTCCAAACAGCTTGCATCCTGTAATCCTGTAATTTTTCTGCTATCATCACCATCAAATAATAAAGGCTTTAGATCTTAATTGCTCAAATATTTTACCAAAAGCTACCACAAGTAATGTATGAAATGTGAAAGTGTGGGGCTGTTTTTATGGCAGTGGTGTTGGATCAGAACCACTGGATAAAGACATGAATCATGTTCACCAACTAATAGTACTAATAGTGCTCTCGCCAGTAACTTCCTGCATGGTGTCCACAGTAAATAAGCTTGTGGTAAAATATCTGAGCAATTAAGAGCTTAAGTCTTTTAAGGAAGCATTATTTGATGGTAATGATAGCAGAAAAATCTACATTTATTTGCACATATTTTTACTGTACCTGCAGTCATCACCTCCAGTGCTGATCACAAATTTATCATCATAGGAAAAGCAGATGTTCGTTACATGTGCAGAATGACCAAAGAACCTCTTGTGCTTGGCCTGGAGGACAGAGAGAGCAGACAAAAATTGGATTAACATTTTCAAATTGGCCACAATGGCCATAATGCCCCAATGAGATATTAATGCCCCTCCAAACGTACAAACTTCTCAGTGCAGGGGAAGTCAAAGAGCTTGACTAGACCAAAATCGTCCCCTGTAACTACATTGAGGCCAGCATGTGAGACACAGGCACAGTTAACATCAGCTTTGTCCGCATTCCTCGGCCAGACCCCTAGTACCTCATCACCAAGGACACTGCAAAAAGAAGAACCAGTTCACATTGAGCATGCTCATAAAACCGATTATGTTGTTGGATGAAATAAATCATTGTGGTGTTGGTGGTGGTCTAGTGGTAGGATACTTGGCTATGGCCCAAGAGCCATACCAGGTTTGAATCCCACCTCCAGCACTTCCACCATTGGATTCCTGAGCAAAAATCCTTAACCCTGAGTTGCTCCAGGGGGACTGTCCCTATAATCAGGAATTGGAAGTCACTCTGGATAATTGTGCCTGTTTTTGATTGGTTTTATTTTTAAAGGAGGACACATTAGTACTACCTTGGGCTCGATCTATATTGTGGTCTGGAAAAAAACCAAAAAAACATGGCCAGTACTGGCCAGTCACTCAGCATGTTGTGCAAGCGCTGTCAGGTTTTGCAAAAGACATGCAGGCTTTGTTAGATATATTAAACTTCCGTATAGGTTTTGGATTATTAATAATAAACATGTGGAAAGTTTGAGTTGGTATATAGCATTTTTGTTTTCTTTATGTCCATATGCATCGCTGCAGTCTATGTAAATCTTGATCTTAAGACTTTGAACCTTCCCAGATCAAAAATGTTGCATATGACATCATAGTTTTTAGAGGTTTTTGCGCAGTAGGGTAGCATTCTGAGGGTGATAGGAAATATTTAAGGAAGCTTTGTAATCCAGCTCTGAGCTTTTTATTTACATAATTTGTAAAATAACCCCATCTTTGATTATTTATGCTCTTTTTCTAAACACGGTTTTAAGGCACCACTAGCAATGACATGTGATCTCTGCCCAATAGTGGAATAACATGAAACCTTTGTCATTTTATTATATATGGACCTTTTTAATTAATAGAGCACCATAATAATAGCATATATGTATGAAATTTTGTGCTTAATCTGGTTTACAAATATTAGTATCTTTGGCTGCAGGTCTGATGACTAACCCTTAGCCTTGTCTTGTGTCTCATGTTGTCTTGTGTGTAGCACCAGGGTCCTGGAGGAACGTTATTTCGTTTCACTGTGTACTGTGTATATGGCTGAAATGACAATAAAATCCTACTTGACTAGTACATGTAGAAAAGCATTTTTCAGTGATGATGTTCTGTGAACAACAAAAGGTGTAGTCTGATATCCTAATCCTAATCAATGAAACTAAGATAATCTTACCTAGTCCATGAAGCCCAGGTGATGCGGTCAATTACAGTCTGTTCAGTAATCATTCTACCTGAGGGCACCTCATGGATTTGACGCTTGTAGGCTCCTGTGGACACCTGTAGAAAGACAGCACACTGTCATAAGTTCAGGCAAACAACCTCTAGATACTTTTTAAGGTCAGAGAAACCATTTAATGTCCACCTGAATGAACCTGCTGTCTGCAGAGAAGTCCATTTGTATGACAAAGCTGGAGATGTCCTTGCAGTAGCCGATGCGGTTTAGAGAGGAACCTTGAGTCAGGTCATAAAGGTCCACAGTACATTCGGCTGAGCCCACTGCCAACAAATGCTTATCAGGACTGAACCTGGAAAACACAAACTTAAAATGATGCTCTTCTCTCTGATTTTTTTCCTCATTCAAACAGACGGTTGCACTTGAACAGGAAGCCATGTGTTTATGCAAGGTCAGGAATACACCAAGCATGTATTTAGTCTTTACCGAACGTCCTGTATGGCGGAGCTCCTGTCCCGCTTCTTGCCCCACATCTTTAGGGAGTTTGTGAGGAGGATGACAAACTCTCCATTTTTCATGCCGATAGCCACCATTTCTCCATCGGGACTGTAGCTTGCACATTTTGCCGAATGTCCCAGATTCACTTTATTCAGAAGTTTCTGTTTATAGAAAGAGTTCTAAGTTAAGCCCTTAGGGTGAGTTTAGACCAGGCAGTCAGGTTTGATTGAAGAAAACCCTGGAGTTGCATCCTTAAAGTTAGTGCAGGTGAGAAGGCCGCTATGTAAACCTATAATTTTGGCTTTGGTCTGGGCCTTTTATTTTATATCAAATTAATATCAAATTATAATATCAAATTGTCTTTCATGAACCTACAAAAACATTTTCAAAGAATTATTCTGAAAAGCACAACTTACTTTACCTTGTCAATCAGGTCCCATATCCGGATGGTTTCATCATCGCTGGCAGTGATAAAGATGTCTTTGGTGGGATGTGTAGCCAGTCCCCAGATCTCTCCCTGCATGTGGCTATTTATTAGGATATTGGAAGCAGCATTCTTCTCCCCAATTTCAATGATCTCTCCATCCTTTGTTCCCACCAGGATTTTCCCCTGAACCCATGTGAAATACCCAGTACAAAAAAGAACATTTCTGTTATAATGTTCTGATTAACTACCAACAGTACATATGTGACTGATACATAATTATGAACACAATGCTATGTCTATGTTGGTCATTTTATAAGGTACATTTACCATATTTGTGCACTTACAAAAATAGTTAAAGACTATTTATCAGCCACCCTCAAGCCTGTCAAACAATGGAATTTATTCTTATTACCTGGATAGTAAAAAGGTAGATAAATTGTGAAGCATAAACCTAAAAATAAACCTAAAGTGTCCCTATATGGTAGGTGTACCTGATCTCAAAGAGGCTCTTCCAGTAAATTAATAAGTTACTCACCTTTCCCCGACATACAGACCTCACACAGTCCACTACCTGGCCTGTCTCTAGCTGGAAGGCACGACATCGCTTCATCTCCTGATCCCACAGCTTCACTGCACCGCCTTCTTTTGTCCTAAAACAACCACATTGGTGACATTCAGAAAGACATATTAAAGACATTTGCACACAATGACATGAGATACAAGTAAATTTCTCACGGCCGCTCTTTCCCTCCTGTGACAATAAGGCCATCTCTCAGTGTGGTGTACATGGTGAAGACAGGTCCAGTGTGAGCTTTAGCCACCACCCTCAGCAAGAAGTGATCCCTCCATACATATACATCTCCATTGATGGCCCCCGTAAAAGTAAGATTATTCTAAAGTAATAGCAAAAATAAACAGAAATAAAAGATTACCAAGAAATAACAGTTGCACACAAAGTAACACAACTAGATTGAGTTCAGTCATTACTAAAGTGATGTAGTAATTTACAACATCACTTTAGTTAAAGTGAAATTAAAACAAAGGAAAGATCTGAAGGTTGTGGGTTTGAATCCCAGACCAGTAGGTTGCACTGAGATACCCTGTCCCCATGTCGTGTGTGTTTAGGTTAAATCCAGAGGCTGTATTTCGTTGTGGTTCACCGTGTGTTCTGATGTGTAGTCACAATGACAAGTTGTCACTTTCACTTCACTTTCACTTCATGACAGTTTGGAAAAGGACCAGACTGTGTTCTAACACACATAATGAGGTTCATAAACACGTGATTTAATGACTTTAGTGTGAACACATGAATTAACTAGACTGTCAAATGCAAGCCAAGCTTTCTTGTCCAGTATCAGTGCCTGAAAATGCATTTTTTTTTTTACAAAATGGGCACAAATTCCAACAGACACAACCCAAATTCTAGTGGAAAGCCTTTGCAGAAGTTGTTTAGTCTTAAATGAGAGGTAAGACTAATGCCAGTAGTTTTAGAACATAATGCCAAACCAGCTCTAGTGTGATGGTAAGGTGCCAACATATCTTAGGCTATATACTGTATATTGTACCAAACAGAAAAAGTGAGTGCGCTAGTTTTTATTGGTATAACATAGACACAAAGCTGCACTTACAGCACCAAAAGCTACAGACAGCATGGTCTGCATCCTAGTATCCTCCACTGAACCTACAACTCCCTTCTTATACATGAGGGAGCCACCTGCCAGTGTCCAGAACTTGATGTGTTTGATTCCCACTGACACAAATTGGGAATCAGAGTCAGGGCGAAACTCCACCACAAAGATCCTGTCAGGATGGCCACCCTTGCTGGTGACCTTTGCTCCTAGTAAGAGAAGTCACATAGGAATAGAGGGAGTTAGTCTCAACAGCAGGAGAGTTTATTTGTGGCCTAATATATTCCATCCCTTGACAGATGCCATTGTAACAAGAAAAATGTTAAAAACTTCAACTGTCAGTACTTTAAATATTGTGGCTGACCGGTTTATTACTCTTGCAAAAAGGTAACATAACATGATAGTAAAACTAGTAAAATTGCTCAGCTGAAAGTAAATGAATCAATTAAATACACAACAGAAACAGTTGCAAGCAATGCAAGAAGAATTAAATATACCAAAATAAAAGAGCAACTAAGATGAGATGTGTTGGAGGTAAGAAACACCTACAATGTTACAGACTATGAAACATAGTCTGGTGAGACTTGCCTTCTTGCCAGCGCCACACAGTGATGGTGTGCTCTGGATCGATGCCCACAGACACAAGCAGCTTGCCTGTGGCACTGAAGTTCACATAGCCAACCCCTTTTGCATGACAGCATCGCAGTATGGACAACGTTTCTTTGCTCATGGCATCCCACACATGGATGGAAGGGGTGGCCCCTGGGAGAGAGAACAGGACACTCTTAATATGATTTTTCAATGGGTGTAGTTTAGAAACACATCTTAAAACTATAATATAGTGGTTCACAATCCTGGACATTCATTCATGAATTTCATTCAATATTTGTTCAGGAAATCTTGAAAATGACTTGTGTAACCATTGAGTTCTGGTATTTAGCAAATGCTCTTTTTCAATACAACTTCAATTTCCAATTCTGTGGGTGTTGGTCTAGTGGTAGAATACTTGCCTATGGACCTATGACTCAAGTCAAGTCAAGTCAAGTAGGATTTTATTGTCATTTCAGCCATATACACAGTACACAGTGAAACAAAATAATGTTCCTCCAGGACCCTGTGTTGTAAGACCCTTAACCCTGAGTTGCTCCAGGGGGACTGTCCCTGTAATTAGGACATGGAAGTCGCTCTGGATAAGAGCGTCTGCTAAATGCTGCAAATGTTACTAAAGGGACAGTCCACCTGGAGCAACTGGAGGAACCCAGTGGTGGTAGAGCTGGAAGTGGGATTTGAATCTGCAACCTCTTGATCCATAGGTGAGTATCCCACCACTAGACCACCAACAACCTTGTAGCCGCAAGAATCAAAATAGATTTCTTTGGCTGACTGAGTACATGCCAAGTTCTTAGCTGGTAGGTGAGTGACACTGCTTGCAATTGTGTATGCAAAGGAAAAAAAAGATTTGCACCAGGAAGTAACTCTATTGAATATTGGTAACTGGGCAGGTGCTTCTACAAGCCATACAGTGACCAGGATTTGCAGAAAAACCACTGAAGCAAATGAACTACTTCACTTTCTGCTACAAACATGAAAAATGGCTCATAAATCACTCAGCATACAAAGTTCAGCATCAATACTTACCAATTTGTCCAGTGGCAATGACATTTTTATATTTCGGATGCTGATTAACAGTAAGACAGAGAATGTCATCTGTGTGCTCCAGGTAGAAACTCTGTGTACCTGACAGGAAAGAGCATGAGCTTTAGCCAAATATTAAAGATTATGCATAAAAAGTATGTTAATAAAGTTGCTTTTTATTAAACTGTCCTACCAATTTGCAAGATTTCATGTAAACTATAATGTAATAAAAGAATATGATAAGCAAAAATTACTTCTTGAAATAAGTCAAAGGAGCAAAAGCATCTAGATTTGGAGAAAAAAATAAGTATTTTAAGTACATAAGAACATATTTTGCTCAGTTTTTCCTTTTTTGCCTCTTCCAATTGGCGGATTTGTTGCTTAATATATGGACTTATAAAAATATTTTCAACATCAGTTTTTCTGCAGAAAATGAATTTTTAAAAAATTATTACTTCAGTTTAAAAAAGTTTAGTTCAATAATGTTTGTGGTTATTTATAGGAATTAAGTTTTATCAATCAGCATCATTCCTCTGGTTTGAATATATTCACGATGTTTGTACAATTGAAGTTTTGGTAGTTATATACTATTGCTTACAGAAAGTACTTTTTTAGATTTATTGTTAATTATTGAACATGAAATTTCAACTGTGTTTTATCATTTGAAAAATTCTTTTAAAAACTGGATTATATAAAAATTTATAGTCCGTTTCTAAAAAGGTTTAGAAGAAGTTTATTAAGTTTTGTAAATTTACTTTCTTTGAGTTGTTTTTACAGAAACAATATCTTAGTTTGAGTTAAATAAGTTTTAAACAGAAAACTTGCATATATGTGGCACAGAAGAAAAAAAAGGACCCAGTGTTAAATTAGCTCTTCTAGGTCATTGTGATTGAAAATTTTGCTTTTGTTTACATTTTATATTCTGTAGCTATTAATTGAAATGTGTTTTTGTGTATACCCAGGGTAAGGCTGTGAACCAAGGCTGTGGCTGCAGTGTGAATAACAATATCAGTGCCATCGTTGAGGTAGTGAAGGTTGTTCCGACAATCAAAGCCTCTGAACCCAAACACATGTTCTAACACCAAATCCTGGAAGGCAAAGTGGAACAGCTCGGTTTAAAAGTGCATAACATTCAAAAACTGTAGTCACTAGGAATGTCGTAAAAACAAAGTGTTTTTTTTTTTTTGCTCTTACCCCTTAATGTTGATGACATAAAAGTATTTATTAAATATATATTTTATAGTTACTATATTTTATGAACTATAATTCAAGCTGTTTTAGTTGTCTGGCTGGTCCTAGAACATTCTATAGCAACTTGCATATTTTTAATACTGCGCTGCAGCCCATCTACAGCCGAAATCAGACAAAGTAAAGCTGATGCTGATGGTGAATCTGACCACTTCTTCATCTTCTCGCAGAGCTGGTGGTTCAGTGGGTTCAGTGGGTATTGTGATGAAAAATGTGATAAGACTTTTATACTAATGTGGCTTGAAATGCCGAGAAATCATAGGCTTATCTATGTTCCTTAGGCTAATCTATAGTGTTTCCAGCTAATAACAAACAAATGAGGCTTACAGACCAAAGCATGTTTTTTTTGGTAATTGCAACTGATAAAAATTACAGTTAGCTTTCCTCCAAAATACTTTTAGAAATCTTTTAGAAATATGCTAATTCTTTTGTTACCTCCACAAGCTTCTTTTTCTTAGAGATGCTGTTTTTTTGCAACTTCTCTGGAAGAGGGACAGCACGGCTTACAGGAGGCCTGAAGATATTCAACAGTTTAGTACAATTGTCTGCACAAAACAGGTTAGCATCCCTTCAGACGGATTCCAATTGAAGAGAATAATATTTCGGTTTTGTTCTAGACCAGGTCATGTCAAAATAAAGGTAAAAATGATAACTCTGTGTAGAGAAGTAAAAGATACAAAGGACAAACATGAAGAACCGAATCATATCAAGTGCATTTGGATGATATAGAAATCACCAGTTGTCACTGGTATATAACCGTTCCCTAATTTTTATTTAATTCTTTATTTGAATGTACAATGTAATAACAGTAAATGAAGTGAAATGTATGTTAATTTATTCTAATGAGATTTATTAAGAGTACCAGCATTAAAGCATTAAAAAAGATCAAAGTAATTGAGTAGTTTATTCTTATATATAAAAATAAGATAACCATGCCATATCATACGCCATCATGGGCTGCCATAACATGTTGTATTTATTCATTTAACAATGTCATGTTACTGGTTCCTAGAGGTATCGAATCAACAATTAAGTAAACACACCCAACACTGAGTAAAGAGAACGAAGAATCTACTTTTTCACGTCTGTAGTAGCTGCTCTGCATAACAGTAAAGTGGATTCTAACGGTTTGAATTACAGTTTGTGCTTTGGCTCTGTAGAATTGTAGCAAGCTCCAGGTTGCAAACTTATATTATTCATCTTACCATCTTTCCAGGTGATTTAGTGATTTAATAACTGGAGATAGACGTGTAATTTACTAATAACAATGTAATCGTTTACAGGTTATCATGGAGGCCTTCATCTTTGCATACTGATGTTCCATGTTTTAACCAGATGTGTGCTTTTTAAATAAAAATAATTAGTAAATAATAAATAATTAGTAATAATAAATAGTAAATAGTAAATAATTACTAAATAATTTTTATTTAGTGCTAAGCAAGCTGAGAAAATGTGAGCTGTTAGCCCCATATCAAGGAAAAACAAACTGTGTGACGTTTGATGTAATTTGTAAAGCTGATGGAAACTGGTAAGGGACTAGCACCCTGGATCGGAAGATCATGGGTTCGAATCCCTTACCAGTAGGCCTGAGGTACCCTTGAGCAAGGTACCGTCACTGCTCCCCCAGCAGCTTTAAATAGCTGCCCCCTGCTGCAAGTGTATGAGTTAAATGCGGAGGTGTAATTTTGTTGTGGTTTACTATGTGTTGTGCTGTGTACTCACAATGACAAGACTGGTCACTTTCACTTAAATCATATATATACGCCGATATAGCTCAAAGTAGTTTAGCCTCACCAATTAATGTTGACATTAAAAGAAGTGTTACATTTTGTATTACAAACCAGGCACAATGCAAAGCAACCCAATAAACATAGGTCCCTTATGTATATGTATCCTGAACACACTGCAACAAAAACATCCTCGTGGGGGATCCTGAGATGTTCTCAGACCAGCCAAGATATATAGGCTTCCCTGTGTGTCCTGGGAATGACCTGTGGACTCATCCCAGTTGATCATGCCTGGAACACCTCCACTGGGAGGCACCTGGGAGGCATCCTTACCAGATGCCTGAACCATCTCATTTGGTTCCTTTCACTGCGGATGAGCAGCAGCTCTACTCTGAGCTCCTCACCATCTCTAAGGATGTGTCCAGCCACCCTGCAAAGGAAATACATTTCTGCTTCTTGTTTCTGTTATTCTTTTGGTCACTACCCAGAGCTCATGACCATAGAAAAGGGGTTGGAAGGAAGACCGACTGGTAAATTCAGAGTCTTTTGGCTCAACTCCCTCTTTACCACAATGGTTTGGTACAGCAACCACATAACTGCCATCACTGCCCCAATCCTTCTGTCAGTCTCTTGCTCCATTTCACATTCAACCATGAACAAGAACCCTAGATGCTTAATCTCCTCCACCAGAATCAGTAATGCAGAGGATCTTTTTCAAGTTGAGCACCATGGTGATGGCCACAGATTTGAATCTCATGCCTACCATTTCACACTCGGCTGCAAACTATCCCATTGCATGCTGGATGAAGGCCATATCACCAGTAAAAACTGAACACCCCTCTGGCCCCTGACTGCATCTTGAGATCCCTTCCATGAAAATCACAAACAGGATTGCGGCCAAAGGCCATCTCTGCCGGAGTCCAACACCCACTTAGAAAGGGCTGGACTTAATGCCATGACGCCCCTTAACCTTCTGGCCTCTGGCCCTCCTGAGTCACCTGATGGTTTGCCAGAACCTCTTTAAGTTCAGATAAAAGTCCATCTCCATGGACTCCTCCCATATCTGCATTTTTGCTTCCCTGACTGCCAACGCTGCAGCCTTCTTGGCATGCCAATACTTCTCAGCTAATTCTGGTGTTCTCAGGGCTAGCCAAGCATGTAAGAACTCCTTTAGCCTTACAAATTCCTTAATCAATGGTGTCCACCACCGGGTCCTTGGGTTGCCACCATTACAGGCAGCTGCTTCAGCAATTGAGTATTTGAACAGAGCCCATTTGAACTCCATCCAACCTCCTGCAGTATCAGGAAGAAGCTCTTCCAGAAAGTGTGTTGAAGACTTTCTGGACAAGATCCTATGCCAGATATTTCCAGTTTACTCTAACTACCTGTATGGGTTTACCAGTTCTATCTGGCCCCCAGCCTCCTGATCCAACTCACTCATCAACAGGCGGTGATTAGTTGAGAGCCCTTCCCTTCTCTTCCCCTAGTGTCCATAATACACGGCCCCTCAATCAAGGTGTTTAGAATTCCAATAACAAAGAAGTGGGTCCAGTATCCTTGTTCCGGATGACGTGTCCTCAAATATTTGTCAGCTTTCCTTCCCAAAAGGGCATTAAATATAATTTTTCGACATTACATTCATTTAAAATATATTGCTATTTAAGTTTTATGTGAGGCTTTGCTGGCTTTGTGTATGTATTTATTGTGCATGCAATGCACTTTTGAAGTTGCTACTGAACCTAAATAATACTAATATACTTTGTTATATAAATTAGCATGCTGTAGGCAAAAAATAAGAGTCAACATGAATCATAATACATTCAAATACACTACACACAGCTGACTTTTAAACACAGACACAAACATACACAATTGGGATAAGATGACCAAAAAGCAAACAGGTATGGGCACTGCACACACTGTTGGAAACCTATATTTTAAACACTGGAAAGAAGGCATCCTATTCTGAGCTGCAAGTGAACATTTTGTGCCAGATCTAAAACTGGACCATGTGGCTAATAAAACAATGCAACATTTAGACTTAGATTTACTTCTGTATCATTGCTGCTATTTGGGTAAGCAACAATGCAGTTAGACAAATGTGTCTCCTTATCTGACTGAATGTTAACTTACAGCATAATGTCTTATTTGTCTCTGTGCCTTTAAAAAAAATAAAATATACAAATAATGAAAACATTTTGTAAGCCTAAAACTCACAAATATTAAATTTCCAACAGTTAACAACAATAAAACAGAACTGTCAGGTGAAGTAAATACCATAGATTATCTCGTTACAATGGCACCTGTTAAGGCATAGGATACTTAGGCAGTAAGCGAACAGTTCCTGAAGTTGGTGTTTGAAGCAGAAAAAAAGGGCAGTTGTAAATATCTGAGCACGTTTGCCAAGGGCAAAATTGCAATGGCGACAAGACACTGTGGGAAGAAAGCAAGTGCACCTCCAAAGGCAGTGGCCACTTTTAAGAAGAATATTGTGCCCTGCAACACTGTAAAATATGCTCAGGAATTGTTTAAGATGTTGAATCAATTTCTATATCTCCCCAGGTCTGATTGAAAGATCTGTAAAATGTGCAGGAGAAACTAATCCCATCCCTGGAGGCCCCTCCACACAAATTTCAGAACTTAAAGGATCAGTTGCTCTGGTACCTGTTGTGGTTCTGGGAGCAGAATTATAATGCCTTGATGGGTCAGAGGGGCATTGCTGGCCTAACTGTCTAACAGGTGGATTAGGCAGGTGGATTTACTCTTTTGGCTGGCCACAGCATGTGCATTATTAAGGGTGCATTAATATGAAAGAGGTGGTTAATCTTGTATTATTTTAAAGTGTAAGATATAGTTATATTTCAACATATTATTCCCATTGAAGTTCATAGTATATTGCATTTAAATGTATTTTAACATAGTTTAAGGATTATAATAAAACATGGCAATTGCTGGATTATATAATCTTCCTTTGAATGATCAACTACATTTGGGGTGAGTGTGCATTTATTTTTTTTACTGAAGCATCATTGGTCATCTCAAAAAGTGCAAGCATATGCAATAATTAGGCCAAATGACAAATCTGGTTGATTTTCTAAATTCATGGCATTTAGTAGACAGCCTTATTCAGAATGACTTCCATTTCCTAATCACAGGGACAGCCTCCCTGAAGCAACCTGGGTTGAAGGGTTTTGCTCAGGAACCCAATGGTGGTAGTACTGAAGGTGGGATTTGAACCTGCAACCACTTTGTCCATAGGCATAGAGCCTACCACTAGACCACCACCCACCCATTTATAAATAGTCCATGTTCTAGACTGGTACCGGTCCGTGGGTCTTTTGGTACCGGGTTGCACAGAAATTTGTATAAAAAAATATTTTATGGCTATTTTATGACTCTAAAATACTATTTTATTTTGAAAAAACAGAATTTTCAGTTGCTTCCATTCCAACATCTTATCTTTGTGACGCGGGATTTTCTGCAGTGATAGCGACCAAAACCATTAGCCCATAACCATGGGACTGGCTTGTTGAAAGGAAACAAGCTCAGGGCTCTCATTAATTCATCTGATTGATGAGTTGTATTTAAATGCACTTTGTTTTTAGCTGTTTCTATACCGGTCCGTGGCGCAAAAAGGTTGGGTTGGGGACCGCTGTTCTAGAGCAGGGATTCCCAATACTCCCATATTCATGGCTCTGTTTCATCTCACACTCTTTGACTTGCTAAGTGGATAACAATCATTACAGCCATGGCCTAACACCAATCCCTGTAACTGCTGTTCGGCAGTATTGCAGCTTATTGAACCTGTTTTTGGTTTGCATGTTTACTAGCAGTGTGTCTAGGATGCATTAAATGCAGAAGATAAATTCATTGCTTCACAATGTGTTTTTGTATATATATATATATATATATATATATATACACACATATACATATACATACATATACACAAAATATAAAATGTGCCCTAACTTTTGCATAAACCACATTTGAGCAATATTTTTTCCCAGTAGGGTCAGTTCACCACAAAAACAGATTTTTTGCCTCAAATGTACATAAATATGTTCTCTGCAGATGTTGACTAAAATGTTTGAAGTGGGGTGCTGTAACCTTTGTAAATAGTTGTGTCAGTTCCTTTTAAAATACACCAATCAGAGACGTATTAAAAAATTGGTAAAATAAGAAGGCATCAGTGACAAATAGTGCTATGTAAAATCAGGTGCACGTTGAGTGAAAACTTGTTCGGAGAACATATAGGACACATGTTGACACACAATTCCAAAACAGCTGATGAAAAAAGGAATTAAAACCTGGATCATTCCTGGATCATCATATGAAACTGTCATGAAGAGAACAAACATCATGAACGGGACAACAATGGAATGGGAAGAACAGAACTGTTCTGGCTGTTGTCCAGAAAGGCAGGGAGGGACAGAGGAAACAGTTGGAAGCACAGTCAAGATGAGAACACATAAATCTGACTTTACCTGGATCCTCTTCAGCGCAGCAGACAAAGCCAAGGGAAAGATTTAGTGGGGGTGAACTGGCCTAAGTCAATGTGAGGGACCAATTTGCAGTCAAAGGCCTCATGCACAAGCAGTCTAGAGCAGGGATTCCCAAAATATAATATATATTAAACTAATCCCCTAAACAGTTATCAATTTAAAAATCTGTAACTGTTATCAGTACTCTACAGTGGTATGGCAGTCCTTATTAAATCACAATATATTTAGATTGTATTTATTTAAAGTGAGAGCACTGTGTAGTTTTGGGTATTCTGAAAATGTTTTGTTGGAAAAAATGGGATTCTAAGAAAATGGCTTCCTAGGTGTTGGATTGGGCTGAAGCAGAAATGTTGACTTCCTGGGGGACCTGTCTACTGTTTTGAGGACTTGTGGCTTAAAAAACCTAGCATTTTGCAAGAGAACATGCTTACAAAGTCGGGTGTGTTGTCCACCACTAAGCAGATCTGAGTTTGCTGTTTTTTTCAATTCAATTCAATTGTTCAATTATCTACCAAATTTTAGCCCATTCCAAATTCTACCCATTACACTGGAATAAAGTGCCACCATATCTTTCTGTATTGAATATAAAATGATCAGGCAGCTCAACATGCTTGGAGAAGAACATTAATAGCAAGTTCTCTTACATCCTCGAACAGACACAACGCAGTGGCTGTGGGACAATTAAGGCATCTTTGTGGTTCACACTGAGCTGCGATATCTCTGGGAAACAAACTTGCAGTCTCTCCATAATAGAGACAATGTTTAGATGACTGCAACATTCAGGAGCCACTGTGGTTGCGGTTTAGTAGCAAGTTATGAATGGCTTAAAGGAAAGGTAATAGAAATTTAACTGAAGTAACAGTGAATCTGTCTTGAACTTTGATTTTGGTGTTATCCACTATGCTGTTACTATAATGTCATCCATACCACTATTATCTACTTGGATAAGCAGCCCATCCAGCTAAACCTCATGGCTTTGATTTCTTAATAAAAAACTTTTCAACAAAACCCTTTGTGCGTTACTTCAGTGATTTCAAAAAAGTGATCACATTTTTAAAGTATTAACTTTTAAGAATGACGTGTGATGCAAGACAAATTTATATAGAACAATAAAGACGGGACAATACATTTTGCTTGGGCGGTCTAGAATTCAACTGGTTAAATGCTACATCAAATACTTCATCTACAAACGCATCTGCCATTCTAGTACTGATGCTTCAGTTTTTGGCTTTATTTAGTCATTAAGTTGCAGTTTTGGAAGGTCTATACAGGAAAATTGTTTAAACTTTTCCCAAAAACTGAATAACGGGAGTGGGTCGTTGCCTCTTATTTGGGAACCCCTGATCTAGAAGGCATTTTAGGAAGCATTACAGCTAGTCACTTTTTCTCTGGGCATAGCAAACCATGCTCTTTGGTTCTCTTTCTTTTTTGCCATGCTGGAGAGATAACGGCTCAGAGAGGGAGCTAGGGTGGAATGAGGAAGGGAGCACTGTTTTGTGCTTCGATTAAAAAGGTATCATACCCTGGAGTCCCTGGGGCAAATGTGCACTATGAGAAAGGTGAGCCATGGAGAGACAGGGAAAGAGACTGCATCAGTAGACGTCTTGACAAGAGAGGACACACATCGAAGAAAGCAAAGGCATGAATGCAGTAGATGGTATGGAGGGTGATGAAAAACATGAGAGAAAAGACCACGCGAAAGAGAAATTGCCTTTGAGAGGCTTCAGTACAGGCTGACTTTTTATTTATTCTTTAGCTCTTTATTAGAAAGCAACATAGTGCTCTAACAGAAATAAACAACCTAATCATTTTCAACACACACTTTTCCTAGCAACTACTTGGACAATTTTATAGATCACATGTATGCTGTCATGTAATCAAACTAATATTTGAATTTTGAATGGTAGTGGATTTTAGGATGTGTCTTTTAACAGCTGAGGTTACTGCAGTATATTTGTATTGTGTACAGATGATAATATTTGTTCCTAACCTTATGATAAGGGAAAGAATTCAAAAGCACTCCTTGACTCAAAAAATGTAGCTGAGAGTTGTTAAATTTTTTTGTCTCATAAGTTCAACTCACAGAATCAAGTTTGCATCATTGCTACCATTGCTAGAAAAGCTGACTCTCCTTGCTTGTTGTGAGGACACTGATCCCACAGCATCTCCGATCAAGCAGTTGCAGAAACAGAGACACTGCAAAAAAGCTTCTGTCCATGCTAGACATGCTAGACAGACATGCCATCCCAGAGTGGGTGTTCCTTTCACTCTCTTATAAAGGTCCGTTGACCTCAAACCTATTTTATTTAGTTTTACTGAGATCGTATATATTTCCTTATCTGTAGCTAAGAGCAAAAGGAAAAAGTTGAAGGGTATCTTTCATGCACCCAGGCTGATTTTTTAATTCATTAAGATGCTTAAGAGCAGCAGTTTCCAACCTACTTGATGCCCACAACTGAAAAATTGTTTTAACTGACTCTTACAAATAGCACAATAATCAACACATTTAGCTTACTAAAAAGCATATTAAAGCATATGAAATTAGAAATATTTCTATTTGTAGCTATTTCTTGGATGTAATTTCAAATGGCAACATTTTCAATGATTTTTCCTGAAAATACCAAACTAACAAGTCAGTTATTTTAGTGAATAACTGTCAAATGACTACTATCACATCAGTTTATTGTAAACGTTTTGTGATAAAAATATGTGGTCTAGTGGTAGGGTACTTGTCTACGGACCTCTGGAACAAGAGGTCCCCGGTTCGAATCCCACCTCTAGCACTACCACCACTGGGTCCCTGAGCAAGACCCTTAACCCTGAGTTGCTCCAGGGGGGACTGTCCCTGAAGTTAGGACGTGGAAGTCGCTCAGGAAAAGAGTGCCATCTAAATGCTGTAAATGTAAATACTATGGCTGTGGCCCACAGGTTGAAAACCACTGCTTTTAATTTAGACTGAAAACCATGTGTACTAGGGACACATTCAAGGGAAAAGGAAAAAACAGCAAGCAGTAAACGGCTTTTGAACTGAACTGTACTGAACTGAAACTTCATCTAAATCAGTGTTTCCCAAGCTTGTAAAGACCAAGCAGATGGTCCCTAAGCTTTCCTGCAGTTTTGTGTGAGTTGGAAGGATTTTTACTGCATGAGAATGCAGAGCCTAAAACTGTGAAACACTCCCTTGGTTCTATCTGTGCCTAGACTGAAAGGAATTACTGCCATAAATGCCAGATATTGCTATTTGAACAGGAGAGAAACCCAGTGAATTTTAAATATAAGACCAATTTCACAGTTCATGAAGGTGAGAGAGAGATTATGACTGTGCTGTAGGTCACCCTGAGGTACCCATGAGCAAAGTAGTGTGTGCTTGTGTGTGTGCGCTGCTGGTGTGTTTGGATGGGTTAAATGCAGAGGTCACAGTATGTGTGTGAAATGTAATTTCATCTTACTGTGAGGGGGCATCAGTATCTTTGCGCAGCTTGGTGATGTTCAGTCGAACTGCAGAATGTTTTTCTCTTTTTTGAAATTTAGAAACTGGGAAGACTTTGGGGGCAGCGGTGGCCTAGTGGTTGGGTGTTGGCCATGTGATCGGCGGATCGGGGGTTCGAACCCCTTCCCAATGGGTTGCCCTGAGGTACCCTTGAGCAAGGTGCCGTCCCCGTCCCGCTCCTCCCTGCGATGGGCTGGCGACCTGTTCAGGGACCCCCCCGTCCTCGCCCTGTGTGCGCTGGGTTGGACACCAGCGCTCCCCCGCGACCCCGTTTGGGATAAGCGGCAGAAAATGGATAGATGGGATGACTTTGTCCAGCCTTTGTCCAATTTACTCCTAACTGGAGTCAGATAAGACCAAAACCCCGCCCTTTATGTGCACTTGTGCACTTTCTAGAGACTTTCCATGCACCACACTCTGGGAAGTACTGATCGAAATGAAAAACAGGCTGTTCACAAGCACATCTGGTGTCTGTCAAAAACATACCACTTCAGGGAGAACAGTGTGTTGATAATAAAAAAAAGGTGAACTAATTAACAGCTTTCATGTCTCTTCAAGATTCTTTGAACCATCTGGCAAACCAGCCCACATTTCCACTAGTTTAGTTAAAAATAAATAAATAAATGCTGATAGAAATGACTGTTAAAATGCACTTTTGACTTTTCATGACTGCAACCATGTCTTTGTGAAGGCAGCCTTTGTGTATCATGCATTTAATATGCTGCTACAACTGCAATGACAAGAAAGTGCCAGAAGGGTCATTTAGAATAATATAATAATAAGAAAATAATAGTTTTAAGAACCTCCACATAATTCAAACCTCAACATATTTTTTTTGTTGTAGAAACATACATCCAGACACATCCATAAACCTATATTATTAACAGTGAATATGTCAACATTTCTCTTGTGTGTTTTATTTCAGTTTGCAGCTGAATGTAAAAAATGGCTGATTAACTCCTTTTGAAGGTCTAAATCTTGGCATAAATGGAACAATATTTAAATTTGATGCTCAGACATCCCTTTAATATAAACATGTAGCTTTTGATATGAATACAAATGGGAGAAAAATCATGATCAGGCATTGTTTAGTTTTATTCTGTCGCAATGGAGATACTGGTTGGCAATGGCAAACAAGACCAGCACGATCATGATTTTGAGAATGTCTCACTCTGTCCTGCTATGGAAATGAATTAAATTACATTATGAAAATGTGTTTGGGGGAGCAAGATGCAAGTGAATGGATTGTCCCTCCAGAACCACCAATAAAAAGCGTGTTCTGCTTGTGTCTGCACTACATGAGGTCATAGCAAGATAGTGTTACTGGATAGAAAAGTTCCAACAGCTTCAGGAAAGTCTTGATGATAGAATATTTGAAAGGATACTTACTTGACAATGCCCTGCCTCCAAAGGAATGCAAAGTAAAACACAAAGAGCATCTGCAATGTTTGAATAACTGACCGAGGAGCAAACAGTCACATTATAGGACCCACACATCACTATGCATTTCTGAAGCTTTCACACAAATCAATTTAACAAATGCATAGTTAAAACTTAGCTAATGTGTGATTTTGTCATTTGTATTTATAAAAGCATGCTGTATTCCCAACATATATTAAACCAAGCCTTAGGCCTGCGACACAACAAGGTGACTGAGATCAAATGCCTTCAGCATATTGGTGAGAACCGCTAAAAGCCAGTGTGTGGCCGTGTTGGATTCTCAATGGTCTCTTTTTTGCATATTTCTAAAATGTATAGTATTTAGAATTTATATTTAGAAATGAAAAGTGCAGGGATTTTATCGATTTAATGCTGCTTTAATTTCATTTCATTTGAATGTCTGAATTTGAGTTGCAAACTCATGGTTTACCTCTACTTTCATGCAGGGTTTTTTGAACATTCAAAATATATATTTACAACAGCTTTTCAATTTAGATTACTGCCAGCCCCCCTTTTTGTTTCTTTTTTTTTTTACACAGGTGCAGGTCTTGCAGATTAGCTTGGTGTGTCCTGGACCTTAAATGAACAAAACTTGGCATGGTAGTATAAAGATAAGGTAACCTAGCAGAAGGTAACAACTAGAGGTGAGGTAGCAGAAGGCAACAAATAGACAGAGGAAGAAGGGAATATGAATGAAGAGAGAAGCTGAAGTGGAGGTGTACCTCTCTTCAGCAGATGCCTCCTTTTGCTGCTGGTGAGGTTTGGTGCCAACCATGTCACGTATGCTCACTGCGAAGATCTTAGTGGTATAGTCAATGTCCCTCTCCCTAGCAACATCACTGTCATAACCTAAACACCAGATGACTCTATAAAGCAATGTGCTTGAAATCACAGTGTGGAGTAAGAATGAGGATCGGGAGTTTAGCTGTTTGAAATATGATGATCAATGTAGTTTTAAATATTAGAAATGAAAAAGTAGCATGCTCCTAAAATGGCACAAGGTCAGTGATCTACACTCAAAATATGGTCAGCATAACATCTGTGTTGATGTACAAACTGTGCTATATGGCCAAAAGTTAATTATTCCTCTACTGGGGTTCCCGGGTAAACATACTCATTGCTAACAGGTGTATAAAAACAGGCAGAAAGCCATGCAATTTCCATTTACAATAGTTTTGCAAGACATGTGGGACTGTAACAGGTTGTGAAATTTCTGCTCTACTTAATCTGCCCTGGTCAAATGAATGTGCCATTTTTGAGAAAGAAATCAACCGGGACTAGATTTTGGAAGGAGTTTTGAAATAAAATGTATTATAGACTGGTCATGTGGCGACATAGATTACTCTGTAAGTTGACAGAGTGTAGCATATATTAACATATACTAAACTATACACTATAAAATACTGAAGGACAATATAAGTCATCTTTAATATTCACATTTCTAAGGTCTTCGCATTGACCTCATTCACATTTGAGCTTCTGCTTAACTGCTAGTTTTAGAGGTTCACAAATTTTATTCACTCACAGATGTGTCATTTTAGTTCATTTTTTGTTAATAAATGAAAGACCATGTCTAACAAGACTGTCTCAGTGGTATAATTGGGTTCTTTCTGTAATTTTAGGATTTCAGCTATAATCTGATTATGTTTTATGTCATCTATATTTATACAGAGAATAAAAATGCTTGCTTCTTTGGCAAGAAATATGAAAACACATGGCATCATATAATTTTATATCTTACACTTTTTTAAAACTTATCTTAATATGTAAAGTCTGTGACCCCTCTCTAGTAAGAATAGGAAAACTGTAGTTGCCTCCATCCTCCTCTGTGTCCTCCTCGGACTCCTCGCTGTCCACAGGCCGACTGTCTGGATTTACTGAAGAGTCCAGGGACCATATCATCAGGGCTGTGTCTGCTCCACCCACTGTTAGAAGAGTCACGTCGTCCTGTGCCCAGCGCACATTGGTCACTTGAGAGCTATGGCCAACGTAGCGCTTGAATCTGGCACAGTGACCCTGCACAGATCAGAGCACAGACCTTTTCACCTTGTCAAGCTTTTAGCAATCAACCTTACATATGTATATATATATATATATACACAGTACTGTGCAGATGTTTTAGGCAGGTGTGGAAAAAATGCTGTAAACAAAGAATGCTTTCAGAAATATAAATAATGATTGTTTATTTTTAGCTATTTACAAAATACAAAGTGAAAGCATTTTTGAAAGCATTCTTTGTTTACAGCATTTTTTCCACACCTGCCTAAAACCTTTGCACAGTACTGTACAGTTTGCACAGTAATGTGTGTGTGTGTGTGTGTATGTGTGTGTGTGTGTGTGTGTGAAATTTTATGAATATAAACTAAAACTGGTTCCTCTAATCAATTAAATCAAAAAGATGTATTTCTTTACATTTACAGGGTAGCTGAAAAGCTTGACAAAACCAAAGTCATCTCCCGTGGCCAGCAGCTTCCTATCACTAGTGAGTGTGGTAGCACTGATGTCGGTGATCCCGCTGTGAATTGGCCAGATGCCTTCGCAAGTGGGACCCAGAACAGAAGTCCAGGTTGCCCATTCAATCTTCTCAATCTATGTTAATAAGAAAGAGGTACAATTTTTTTTGGTAAAACTTTGCAAGCATACAAAGGAGAAAACAAAATGGAGAAACATTGTAAGTTGCAAAAGTCAGATCTGATTATTTGACTCAATTACCTCTGAGGAGCGAATATTCTGTTTCTTTCCCCTTGGGGCCTCAAAGAATAAATGCTCTTTAGCACCAGAGTTAACTTGCAGTAATTTACCTAAAAAAAACAAACTATTTCAATTCAAAGTAAAGAGATGTGCTTGCTAAGACTATTAAGAAACTAAAAGAAAAAAATCTGAAATGTCTGAAATATGAACGTGATATATAGAAATAACGGCTCCTGTTTTCTAAGACACTCACCACGGGTGTCCCAGTCTATGTGGGTGATGTAGCTTGTAGTTCCTTTGCAGATACCCACTCTCTTACTGCTCAGTACGTTGTATATATCCACAAAGTGATCATGAGAGGCCACAGCAAGATATTTACCAGCATCTGAACACACGCACACACACACATGCACACCCACACGCGCGCACACACACACACACACACACACACACACACTCAAATGACTGTAGGGTTTTCATATATTCTAATATAAAAATGCACTACAGTAGAAACTAGTTGACTTAAATATATGAAAAGAAAACAGAATGTTTTAATATTTAATAACCAAACCTATTTTTTCTAGGAAATAACTGCAGTCAATAAAACTTCTTTTAAGGACTATGAAGGACCAAAAAAGCAACATCAACAGTTTGTTAACCCACCCCAAACTGTAATAAAACTGCCTTCAGCCGTATGTGAACTGAGGCTGTGAAGCATCACCTCGGGAGAACTTAATGTCAGAGATGAGCTCCTTCCTGTGGTGGAAAGACACCATGTCTTCCAGCGTGTCCGCATTCACCACCAAAAAACTGCCATCATTCAGGCCCACGGCTAAGGCTTTCCCATCCGGGGAGAAGGCACAGCATCTTCCTCCTGACACACAAAGCAGCCAATACATAAACAATAAGGATGAGGTATCAAGAATATTTAATGTAAAAAGCAGTTTATCACTAAACATAAATGTGTGAGGCATTCTGATTTCCAGAGTACCAGATTTTTAAATTGTTTATAAATACAGCGACATAAATGAGGGACAAAACTAATGGCCAATTATGTAATGTCAATTCTACCCACCAAGTGGGAGGGAGGACAAAAAAAAAAAAGACTGATTTGCAGTCTCCTAATGATAAGACCAGTAATTAGAAAACTGGTAGCAGGAACCATAAATCTGTTTACAAAAAGTGAGACCCAAAGCTTTCAGTTAATACTGTAACACCTCTAATAGATATCGTGCAAAGAAATGCATTTGGCTCCATAAGATATTGCAAGGCAACAGCTTTCAGGTCTGAAAAAGTGTGAGAAATTAATTAAAAAAAGAGATATGAGAAATTTGATTTGACTTTTTTTATACTTTATTAAAATTTACATTCATGGCATCTTCCATTTCCTAACTACAGGGACAGTCCCCCTGGAGCAGCTTGAAGTTAAGGGTCTTGCTCAGGAACCCAGTGGTGGTAAGGCTGGAGGTGGGATTCGAACCTCCAATCTTTTGGTCTGTAGGTGAGTGTCCTACCACTAGCTCAGTGTAAAAGCTGTTTGCTACAAAGAAGAGAGCTCTATTAAAATCTATCAATGGAGAATTTGCTAAGAAAAAGCTACTGCTCCTCAAAAAGAACATTATCCACAGTTGCCGATCCTACATCTGCCAATCCACAGTTTAAAAAAAGATTACGGAGTGTAACCTTTGAGAAAGAAAAATTGAGCATTTGAGCAAAAGAACCTCATCCCATCAGTAAAACATGGTGGTGATATTATCATGGCTAGAGCCTGGTTTGCTGTATGTAAGCAAGGACAGTCTGTCATCATTGAACAATTATTCATAAATTAAACCAATTAATTTTCTAAAGGATTACTGTTTAAAGAAGAATGCTAGTGTTTTGGAAAGGTCAGAAATAACTTATCTAGTTTTATCTATTATCTATCTATTATCTATGTGTATTACTAGATACTAGGTAACTAGAAAACTAAACTACACAACTGGATAGCTAAATTCAGAGGGTAGTTCAACTGCTGGTACCTTTCTTGAGTTTGCGGACGGCCACCATGCGGTGGTTGGTAGAGATCTCCCAGATGCGCAGAGTTTTGTCGTCACTCACAGTAGCACACACAGCAAGCAGAGGATGAGTGGCCAAACCCCAAACCTCTCCTTCCATGTGACCCTATAAACATATTTATTTTTAAGATCTAGCATTATACATATTTTCCATATTGCCAACGATGAGGCACCTCATAAGGTCTGCCTTGTTTCTACAGACTGTAGTCCATTTGTTCTGCTGTATCTTTTCCACTTCACCCTCCCCCAAATTTAGATCAAATTCGATCCCAAATTTTTGATCAGTTGAAAGTCAATAACTATTCATTCATTCATTCATTCATTCATTCATTTTCTGCCTCTTGTTCCCAAACGGGGAACGGGGGAGTGCTGGTGTCCAACCCAGCGCACACAGGGCGAGGACGGGAAGTCAATAACTAAATGCTGAAAATTTAACCCTGGACAACTACAAAAAAAAGTTATTATTGGTCATTTGCACAGAAAACGACTAAAAGCTCGTAGGTATACTTTACATACCTGAACCAGCAGGGTAATTGGTCCACTCTTGTCTATTTCTAGAATCTCTCCATTTTTAGTTCCCACCAGGATGTGGCCATGGCCCAGAGTTATAGCCCGAATGGATGGATTATCCTCCAGGAGCAACCCTGAAGATAAAAAAACATTCCCTCCATTCTGCTGGAAAATTTATCATGCATGTTCTTGTACAGGTTTCTTTAACTGTCATTACAAACTATGAAGCAATAGAGGGCAGCACTGAATCACTTCATGGGAAGAAGGGCAATTCAAAAACAGCAGAGAATGTCTAGGCTATAAGACAAGTCTTAAAAAACTGTTTTGTGCAATCCATGCTGCATGCCACAATGGCTTGTGTCCCAGCTCCGGTCTTGGAGGGTTGATGTGCAAGCACGGTTAGGAACATCCCCTTCTCACAAACACTAAACCTGGCAATTAGCAGATGACTTGAACCAGGTGTATTTGAGCAGGTATATCACCAAACTGAACCCCCAGGACCAGCGAGGGGGACCGAAAAACCCCCTTCCTCGTAACTGCATTATTAACAGCTGTTATTAGCATTGTACAGTTGTATTTAAAAAATTGGGTCCTGCTGGATTAGTGACATAAAAAAAAGTATATTCTTCCTCAGCTGACAGCGCTGCTTTTTTACATTTTAAATTAGAAATGGTGAACTAAAATAACATCATTTAACAATATTTAAACATGCTCTCTATAGAAGACATAATTATAGACAAACTCAACAAGGCATTTGAATAGATATGTTCAAACATTTGCTTTCGAGGAACCCTCTGACCAATCGAGCATGTGTTTCTACTATTGTGTCCTGTGAGCATCCTGACCAATTACAGGCAATTCAGGGGATGAATATAGGCAATTATACAATCCTAATGAAACAAGCCTGGTCACAAGTAGTCTGATTTTAGCTGGAGTCACGGTATAATATCACACACGTAATATAAAACAAGAGAAGTGCAGCAGGTCGCACTACATAAAGTTCACCTTACAGTGAAGTATTTAAAGGGAGAAAAACCTTTGGATCCTGGGGACAGAGTGGATCTCTTGATGGCATAGGTTTTAAGACATCTCTCAAACATGTCATCCCAAAGCTCAACCACTCCATCCTTTCCTCCAGTAACAAACCCCTGGGGAGGAAACAGCTGATAAAAACACTGCAAAACAGCTTGCTGCCTTAGATATTCAGCTTGAGACCTTTAAAATGAATTTTGCTTTGTTAACCCTAAGAAGTTACTTTTATTTTGCAAGGTTATTGAAATCTCATTACTTAACTACATATTTAAGGGACTCATATTTTTCATGCACATTTTTCTCCCTGAGGAATCCCTCTGATTAGTGTTGATTAGTGTTGTTTTAGTTTTAGTAAATATGCTAATATGGACTAAGTTGGACAGGGGTCCAAATGATACATATAGATACATATAGAACATGTATTTTTTCATGAGGTGGACCCTTTAATTACATTGTTAAATAATGAAATCCATTAACATTTTATAGCTTCGAATCTGTCTTTCTAACTTTACCTATTGATTTCAATGTCAAGAAATGACAAACACATGTTAACTATAAACATTTTGTCACAAAAACCTCATATTCTAGCACTAACGCAATCCCAGCTCATAGTTTCAGCATCCGTTTGAATGCAAAACAAGACATTTATTCACCTTGTCTAAGGAGAACATGGCAAACACAGGTCCATCGTGGGCTTTGATGGTCTTCAGAAGCACAGGCTCTTTCCAGATATAAATGTCACCAGTTGCTGCTCCAGTGAACACCAGGTCATCAGTGTGTCCATAACACACGGACATCATGGTTTCAGGTTTCCCCAGGTTTCCAAAGACCCCGCGTTTAAATGTGAGGCCACCGCCTTCAGGAAAGACAGAAAAGTGACATGGCAAAAGATGACTTTCCCCAATGCTCCTTTCTTACCCAAGACAACTTAATACATTAGTGAAAAAGTCCTATTGTGAAATTTTGTGTATGGGAGAATTATTGCAGAATTATTGTGAGTCTTATATTTTTGCACAAAACTATAAAAAAAAGCCTCCTTTCTGATTTTCTCTACTTTTTTAGAACACTAAATAGTTTCAGAAAAGTAGATTATTACAAAAAACAACTTCACATTGCTGGAAACTGTATTTAAATGATATCTAGATTCAACAACAATCAGTCCTGGCCAATTATATTAATATATACAAATAGAGCAATATAGTAAAAAAAAAAATCCAAAAAGTTATATTACTACATAAAAATAGATCAGGAAACAGACTGTAAATGCTTAGGGCAGAATGATTGATACTCATTGGCTAACAGCTTCTGGAGGTAAATCGAAATTTATATGCTAATCTCTTGCTTGTTCTTTGGATTTTAAGTATTCATTCAGCATTCGTTCAGAGCACTGAAGACTCCAAAGAGCATTTTTTTCATCAACCTAGTGTATTCGTTGTTCCTCCTACTCTTGCCTCAGTTTCTGTACTCTGCTCTGTGTGACATACCTGCCAGCTGCCAGAATTTGATGTGCTTCAGGCCCACAGTCACAAGTTTGTCCATCAGTAAAGGACTGCATTTAACTACGAACAGCTTGTCTTTGTGCCCTCTGAGAAAAAGGAAAATGTACATCACATAAAAGACAGGCTTAAATATAGTGGACCTTATGCAACAACGCTTTGCTGTATACCTGGCAGTAGCTAACTTCTCTCCTTTCTTCCAGTCCCAGACTACAATAGTGTGATTATCATCAACTCCCACAGAGACGAGACTTTTTCCATCAGCTGAAAAAGCGGGAAGACAAAGAGTTTACATGATTAAGTAAAAGTGAAGTGAAAGTGACTATTGCTTGTCATTTTGAAAAACATCACACTGTGAACCACAATAAAATGCAACTTTTGCATCGAACCCATACACACTACAGCAGGGGGATCCAGATCAAGCACACGGGGAGCAACAATATTTCTTTGACCATTCATTTGTAGAACAATTTGCGTGCTTTTGTCTTGTTGCATGACCTGGTTTCTTTTGAGAGTCCACAGAGAATGCTGGACCTTCTTGCTGTGAGGTGAAAGCACTTCCTACTGCATCACTGTACCGCCCCAACTACCTACTACCACGTTTCACATAAAGATTCTCATACTGGAAAGCAGTGTTTATCGATCATCTCATTCAAACCAAAAATTCTACTTGGGTCTTATCTATCCACAAAACACTGATAGCTATATTAGCTTGTCCATTTGATCTTTAGCAAACTGTAGAAAGGAAGAAATGTTCTTTATGGAGAGCAGTAAATTTATCCTTGCAATCCTGCACACCATTGTTGTTTAGTGTTCTTCTGATGGTGGACTCATGAACATTAACATTAGTCAATTTGAAAGAGATCTTTAGTTGCTGAAAGTTTTCCTGGTGTCTTAAGTAACCAAGCAGAGATTAAATGCCTTGCTTGCTTTTTTTTGCCTGTCCACTCTGGTCTTGAACATCCTCTCTTTCTCTTTCTTTTTCTTTTGCCTGTCTGGCAGCGGTTTGTTGGGGTCCAAACTCTTCAGAGATGGCTTTGAAAAAAAAAGTGAAAGTGAAAGTGACAACCCTTGTCATTGCGAGGTCACAGCACAGCAGACAGTGAACCACAACGAAATTGGTCCTCTGCATTTAACCCATGCACACTCAAACCCGTGCAGCAGTGGGCAGCTATTGAAAGCGCCTGGGGAGCAGTGATGAGGACGGTACCTTGCTCAAGGGTACCTCAGGGCAAACTATTGGGAAGGGGTTTGAACCCCCGATCCTCCGATCATGCGGCCAACTCCCTAACCACTAGGCCACCGCTGCCCCTGGAGGGAGGATAACATTTTCTTATTTGCTGAGAATCAATTAAATTTCCCTCGTTCATGCCATAATACACTTCCACAAACATGTTTTTTGAATATCATACTTATGAGTGGCCACACACTATTATTTCTAGAACAGGATACATATACACTGCCCATCCAATAAAAAAGTCACACTCACAACATTTATTTCATCCACAGTTGCATGAATTTTTTGCCAAGATCTTGTAGAAATGATGGGGGAAATTCTTCCAGCACATCCCAAAAATTCTCAATGGGGTTAAGGTCTGGACTCTGTGGTGACCAATCCATGTGTGAAAATGACGTCTCATGCTCCCTGAACCACTCTTTCACAATTTGAGCCAATGAATCCTGGCGTTGTCATCTTGGAATATGCCTATGCCATCAGGGGAGAAGAAATTAAACTGATGGAATAAGCTGATCATTCGCCGATCACGGTCATTCAAGATTTGTTTTCAACCGCATTTCTTCTGCGAAGATGATGCTTCCCCACTTCCCTTTCAGTTTTTAATAATGTGTTGGACAGTTCTTAACCCAATTTTAGAAGTTTCAGCTTCTCCTTAAATGCTTTCTTTGCTTGATGCCAGTAATTTGACCCTTCTGAAACATCTTTTCCATGACCACAGGATGTGTCTTCTGTCATGGTTGTTCAAGAAGCTACTGACTGCATCAGTTAGGGTCCATACAGTAATTATCCAATGGGAGGCTCTTACCTATTTGTCTTGTTAAATTCAGGTGGTGACTTCGTTTTGGACAGGCAGTGTGTTTTATTAATTTAATTAGATTCTCTTTTCACTTTTAGGACAAATCTAGTGAGAAACTGCTGATGTTTTAGATGTTTTAGCATATTACATTGTGAATCACAGCACACAGTGAACAGATACACAGAAACGTTCTATGTGTGCACAACCAAAGGGTTAAACCAACATGAGAGTAAATCAATAAAACATGTATTAAGTGGAATCAATCCCATCTAGATATAAGACTCCCCATGAGTCTTACACAGTACTGAGTCATTTTATCCATGTTTAAATTTGTACAGAAACCGTACCAGAGAAGTCCAGGGCACACACTCCTCTGTGGTGATGTCCTTTGAGGAGTGAGAGGCACTTTAGGCTCTGGATGTCCCACACATGCACAGCTGGATCCCGGCCAACCTGCAGAACACCACAGAATAAGGCTAGGGAACAAGAGCAATAAACCTTTTCCACAATTTTATATTTTATATTCATTTGATATAAATAAGAGCTCTACAATTTGGGAAGATATGTAATCGCATTTTTTTTTTAATATGTATTTCAACTGCAAATTACCCCTTTTTCCTGACAAGAGGCTTGGGCAGTAAAGATAATGTGCCAGATAGTCCCAAGCCCCACATTATTAGATATTATAAACTACACCAATTAGAAATGGTCAATACTGAATACTGTAAAACATGATTAAAAGACTTGCCTCTCTGTCTTGCCTTTTGTCAAAGCGCCAAAAATGAGTAACATGAATCCATGAGGATGGGAAAGGTGAGCTGTATGTCTCTGCTGTGCAAATGAGCTTTTTCAGAGCTAAAAGGCAAATGTTTGTACCTGGCCGGAGGCAGCGTAGTCTTTAAGTGGATGGACAGTCAGGCTGAGGATGTCGTCGTCATGGCCGAGGTAGAAGCGCTGGGTGTGCTGGTGTCTGTTATAGACAATTCCCACTGCTGCTACATGATACACAACCTCACCTGCCTGAGTGTAGAACAGATTATTCCTACAGTCGAATCCTCTATACCTGCACATACACACACACACACACAAAGAAAGAGAACATGTTCAGAGAATTATATAAACCTTATCATGAAGCTTCATGAAGCTGAAGTGTTTTACTGCTGTTATCTAGCTGCTGCTGTATTTTTCATTGTACTGCATCATATAAATTCCATCTTTTGACAATTAAAAAAAAATTTAAATCTGACTGGTCTTGCAGTCCCACGCACAAGATAAAAGACTTTTTAGTGGGTGAAATGTCATGTTGTGCTGCCTCTCAAAGTGTCTTCCACAATCTTTTGGCAGAAATCATCTTAAATCCTTTCGTTCTGCAAGTACACTATTCCTTTTTTGCTATATTATTATATTCCTTATTTCCACTATTCCTTGGGTACTATATAAACTGAATATATTATTATAGAAATTCTGGCTGCAGGGGACAGTCTCCTCATTACAAAGATGAATGGACATGTGAAAGCTCATTGGGTTAAAAAACAGAAGTGCTGACCTAGAGAGGTGGAAAACGTGATGAGTAATCATCCACCATATTCCCTACAAACAGCTGAGCGCCTGTATGATGTAAATCAAAAGAACATTATTGGCCTGAATGCTTGACCATTGTAGTTCATGATTCATGGACATACTGCTGGTATGGTTTTGATCCACTTGTCCCTTTAGAAGACTGCAAAGTACGTTAGTACGTTGTTCTGATACATCGTCTTTCCTGAAAGGTATTGGTCACTTCCAGGATGAGAGTGCACCCTTCATAAAGCAATGCTTTTGCTTTTGCAAATACCAAAATTCGATTGAACGTGAGGGTTTGACAGCAGTGTGGACATTACCCCTGACCACCATCATCGAGATAACAATTGAGGGAAAAACAACAGGGACTCCTAAGTGGCACCACTATCCAAGCATCATCAGCAGATAATTATCTGCAGATTGCTAGTCTGATCTCCAGTAGTGCCACATTGGAGAATTGAGTAAAAAGAAAAATATTTGGCCTCATTCTCTTGGTGGATTGGACGGCCCTCCCTCTCCCCCTTAGTCAGCCTGAGTGTCCTTAGGCTGGTGTAACAGAACTGGCTGTTTAGTTTTCTCCTCTGAGCTGTTAAATGTGCAAGAAAAGGTGGTAAGGCTGAATGAACTGAAAGACACCACCAATCTCAATGACACTTTCTTTGGCTTGGTCACTACATTTCACTGGCTAGAGAACCCACAGTGAAAATCCACTTTCAGACTTGTGGTAGGTGAGAGAACTACTGAAACATAAAACCTAAAAGTAGTCTCAGCGTTTATCCTTGATTGATGCATTTTGAGCGCTTTGTTTTCCACCCGTTTTGGGGAGTTTGTTTTTTGGGTGCTGGCAGCTTCAGGTGCTGCACTTGGGTCCTAACCAAGTGTGACTCTCTGTGATACAATCCCTTTATATTTACTCTAGGACAAAAAAGCCAGCTAGTCAGGAAAGAGGCATACACTCTGCTAAATAAGCAACCTTGAAAATATATCATAATGAATATGCTCCACAGAGGAGAATGAACATTGCATTGTGGTCTTCTGCAGCAATGGGTTATTATGGTGTAAATAATGCAAGCTGATCATGAGCTGGGGAGACACAGTACCCATGAACAAACTGCAGACGGAGCCCTGCGTTTGGTGCCTGCTGCCGCTTCAGCGAGCCCACCTGCTGTGTCTTCTCTCTGCTCTGCTGCTTGAGCTGGGGGAGGTCCTCCTTGTAGACCTATGAGAGACATCGACAGCATCAACCACTGCCACAGAAAAACCTGCAGAATTTTTTTAAATGCCTTAATTTATGTACTCTGTGCCTGTGAAATCCTGAGTACTGATTGAGGGTGCGGCACCCCATGAGAACCCTTAAAGTTAACCCCTTTGATTCCACATTTTATGTTTGTAGGATGTTGACTAATCCATTTTTTTACATAGTTTTACATCTTAAATAATTGTTCTCCATAGTTCATCAAAATGAAATCAAACAGATCAAAGATGACCAAGAAGATCCCAACCAAAAGCTCTGTGGCTGTTGAAATCAGTAACCTCTACAGTGAAGCACTGTCAGGACCCAAATGTATTTTTCACTCACCTTTTGAAAAAATTCAGTTTGCTACAGATGGCTGATCTTATAAACAACTACACTTTGCATTTTATGGACTGTATGCTTAAAAGAATGTGCAAAATGTCTGAGCTATAAACACTAAAATCAATAGTCACCTAAATTCCGAAACCATTTCTGCTAAAATACATCATCAAACCTTTATTCAGCCTACAGCAGGTCAAGGCAGTCATTTGTAGTTTTAAACTGTGCTTTTTTAAAAATAAGTCATGTGTTTTCATTGAGATTACTTTACAAACTAACAGTCACCAAATCTGTGAAACAAATCTAATTTGGGTGGCGGTGGTCCAGTGGTAGGATGCTTGCCTATGGACCTGTGGCTCAAGAGGTCCCAGGTTCAAATCCCACCTCTGGCACTACCACCACTGGGTCCCTGAGCAAGACCCTTAACCCTGAGTTGCTCCAGGGGGACTGTCCCTGTAATTAGGACGAGGAAGTTGCTCTGGATAAGAGCGTCTGCTAAATGCCGTAAATGTAAATCTAATTTATCACTTTAATAACTGTAAAATGTGTAATTAGCATGTTCTGCACCACACCTTATATTACACCTTAAACCTTAAGATGTCTTGCTCTTCAAAGCAGGGCATTTAGAATATGCCACTTAAATGCTTAATGCCAATCAGCCATTCAGTGACAGGAGCCTGGGTGGAAAGTGTTACATGAGGCCTGAGCTAAAGTGTTAGAGGAGTCGTAAGTCCTTAAACTTTAAATGGCTTCCCTCATTGATCAGTCATGAGGAGCCCTGCAAGCTCATATCTAGCCAAAACAGGCGCCAAACCCCCACTGCCACTGTGAGAGAAGCACACACGGCTGTGGCCAGAGATAAGGTGGGTGACAGATAATAGAAGAAAAAGCTGGCTTAAAGAAAAGCAGGGCACCTAGTCCTCCACATATCCACCACCATATTTCAGTAAGTGTTAAGCCCAAGCACCCCTTATCACGTTCACCACCTCATCCTTCTATTAACACACATGTAGCTCACGCAGTTGAGAGAAAAGTTCATTAGAACACCATTAGAGGGGGCATGATTGAATTAAAATCACTCAGTACTCGGTTCTCATTAACATAATGTTTCAGTCTACACACTTTGGTTAAATTTACTTAGTATGTGCAAAGCAGGGTTTACCAAAGTCAAAATGTGTAGATATTTATTGGGCAACTTTTATTTGACAAGATTCAGTTTTACCACTCTGCTAATCTTTCAGTGAATTTACAGATAAACTTAACCTGAATCTCAATTTAAAAATAACTTTACAGTTTATAAAGCCTTTAAAATTTGAAACAGATTTAAAGGAAAACATTGCATCTAGTGAATTTCATCCCATTCATGATACTTACAGTGGAAACTTTATATTTTTGGCATTGTTTTACTGCAGCTGGGCCAGGGTGGTCTGCCATCAATAATTCAATCATGAATTCTGATTTATAGAATAAGTTATAAAGGAAATTTTCATCTCCACCAACATCTCAGAGCAGGAGCTGTTCTGTTGGAAGGAATCACCTAAACCCCCCAGACTGATTTTGGCCATGTTTATGTAGAAATATAGAAAATCCCAGCTCGTTACAAACTCAGGAAGTTTTTCATGTTTTTTCTTTTTTTTTCTTTTTTTTTTTTTTTACAGTGAGCAGAGAAAGTACGCCAATGAGATTCAACCCTGGTTTTTCTAAAATGTGTCCAAACTTTGTTTGCTGTCTTAAGAAATGAAGAGATTTCTTTAGGCGTTAATCAGTCCTTAATCCTATAGTTGTAATAAGCTAGGTGTGGTGATGACGATAGGTAAAATTTTCAAATGCTTAATCAATATTAATGATGAAAACAAAACATACAGTTGAGGCCTAAATTATTAGCTGTTCCATTCCATTAATTCTGGAACATTTTTCTAAACATCTTCCCAATGTTTGCAGCATTGATGATATAAGCAAACATTCAGCAGTGCTATTTAGTAGCTTTTGGTACATTTTGTAATATAAAATACATTTTTATGCTTGCTTTATATCAAATATAGTAAAAAATGGGGTGGTCAAAAATATTATCCCCATGTGAATGTTTGCTTTCAAAACACACCTACAGTAATTAACCAATCAGCTTTGAAACCACACCTGTGCAGTCAGTTGGCTTCATAACACCTGCAGTCAATTGGCTTCCTAACAAGATTCAATCAGCATTAAAAGACTCCAAGGAACAGGGCACTTGAACACATGAGAGGGACTCCTGTTACTCACCATGCCTAAGACAAAGGAAATCAGTCTGGAGCTCAGAAAGAGGATAGTAGAGGCTCATGATAAGGGGGAAGGCTACACTGCCATTTCCAAGCGATTCACAGTGTCTAGAACTGCTGTACTTTGCATCATTGCCAAGTACAAGGTGACAAATTCTGTAAGAAACAAACCTGGCCGTGGCCATAAGCGCAAGAATTCAAGAACTCTGGAGAGGAAAATAGTTAGAGGGCAAGGAGCCCCGGACATCTGCCAAGATGATTGTTGCTGACCTGGCCTCTTCTGGAGTTGATGTTTCAAGGAACACAGTTGTGAGGGCTCTTCATCATGGTGGGCTTGAGGGCCATCGTCCCAGAAGAACCCCTTTACTCAAAGAGCGGCACATCACAGCCTGACTGAGGTTTGCCCGTGAACAATTAAAAGGTAAAGATGAGTTTTGGAAGTCTGTGCTTTGGTCTGAGGAGACTAAACTGGAACTGTTTGGGCACATGGATGTTGCTTATGTTTGGCGAAGAATGGGAGGAAACAAAGGAACACAGTTCCCACGGTTAAACATGGTGGAGGAAACATCATGCTGTGGGGCTGTTTTGCAGCCTCAGGCACAGGGAGCCTTGTTCGGGTGCATGGCATCATGAAAAAAGAAAATTATGTTGACATTTTGAGGAAGAATATGCAGAAATCTGCTCGTAGTATAGGCTTAGGTTGTCACTGGGTCTTCCAACAAGACAATGGCCCAAAGCATACATCCAGTTAGTCCAACAGTTCCTCAGGGATACCAAATCCAAGATCCTGGAGTGGCCTGCACAGAGCCCAGACCTCAATCCTATTGAGAATCTGTGGCGTGTGCAAGTGTACCTAGAAGAATCGATGCTTTTTTTTTTTTTTTAACCAAATATTGATTTGATTTAGATTCTCTTTTGTTCATTCACTGCATTTTGTTGATTGATGAAAATAAATGATACTTCATTTCTGAAAGATTCTTTAGTTTATTAGCATTTTTCCCAACACTGTCAAAACTCCACAGTATCAGATATATATATATATATATATATATATATATATACTCAGGCCACTTGTCCCATATATATATATACCCACTATGTATATATATATATGGGACAAGTGGCAGAAAATGACTGACTGACTATATGTATATATATATATATATATAGTACTGTGCCAAGGTTTTAGGCAGGTGTGGAAAAAATGTGTGTATATATATATATATTCCATGATGACAAGATATGGAATTTATGAGTTATCTATAACTAACCTGGCGTTCATAGTTTATTTGTGTTTCCTGCTCGATGTCGGAGTCTAGCTCAGGCACGTCAGACAGCTCTGAGTCTGAATCTTCACTAATAGAATCAGCATACCCATCTAGAAGAGGCAGAAAAACAGTATAAGGAGATGGAGGAACACAAAATTGGCCATATATTGGTATGCACCACACCACACCTCTCAGCTGCAGTTGGTATATAATGTCTGTGTGGGCAGAGCACTGGATGTGATTGCATGGATTTTCTTTTCAGCTTGTGAAAATAAAAATACTAAAAGAACATATTGTAAATGATTTTATCGCAATTTGACAGTGTATGGCACAGTCAGTTTGCAGATTTGAGTAATTTCTTAAAATCAACAGGACAGGTGTAGGACATGGCAGACCATATTATATATTAAACACAAAAAACCCAAACGGATACAGTTATATTAACTTTCAGTAATTGCGTAAATTCACTCAGATCTTCTGGGTAGCTTCCAATTAAATTTCATGCAAATCTTCTACCAGAACTTCAGAGCCCTCCTTTCATTCTATCCTACCACTAGCCAAACATTCCAAAAAATGCATCACAATTTCACTACTGACCACCATGTTCACCTGGCTTCATATAGCTTATACAAAAGAAAGAATCTACCTTTAATGATGCTATTAGTAAATTAGGCCTAAAAATAGTTGCACACATACCTTGAAAGACAGACTCAATAACACCATTCATGACATTCTCAGGCAGGAACCGCCACTGGAACAACGAATGATCTGCCCCTCCAGTAGTCAACACCCATTGAAGATCATGTGACCAACGTACATTGGTCACGTGCGCAGAGTGGCCTACATACTTCTTAAATTTTGCTCCTAATACAAATTAACAGATTAAACAGACCAGACTTGTGGTTAACACTGATCGCCGACGAAGACCTCTTCATCTGATGTATAACTTATCAAAGCAGCAAACCTTTCCTCAGGCACGGGAAACGGAACAACTTGACCAGGCCAAAGTCGTCTCCGGTGACCAGGACAGCGCTGCTGTAGTTGGCATCCACAGAGTTGATGTCACTGATGTTAGTGTACTTGGGCCAGATCCCACTCACCTCAGGCCCGATTACACATGTCCAGGATGACCAGTGGATCCCTTTGACATCTTCTTTGGTTGTTAGGTGCTTCCCAGCTAATGTAAAAACAAAACATTCACATTTAAAGCAAAAAATCTACAAAAAACGTTTAATAAAACTTAATGAAACAAGACATACTGTGGCATAATGCATCATAAAAAATAAAAAATGGCACATTGCCCAGCTCTGCTGTCTAGAAATTAGATTTTTGAATCTTAGGTATGCCAGTATATAATAGTGGCCCACTAAACACTCAGGGGATCCTGATGCTAGGAAACCAACCAGTCAACCAGAGACACACACACAGGTCATCACCGATGCAACACAGAGCTTTTATTTAAACACAGCAGCCTGGGTTCAATAACAAACAGGTCTTCACTGCCAGGATGGGAGACAGATTCATCCCCCAGGCCATCAGACTTTTAAAGCAGAACTGATTTTTAAATCCATTCCCAATTTAATCCAAATGAAGCAATACATATTTCTTCCTGAAATTTTGACCTCAACCTTTATAATTACTGTAATGATTCCTTTCTATCCATGGATCTGTTTTCCCATCCAGGCACTGTTTGTGGAAAAGCACATTCTTGTTTTACTTGAGGCTTAAGGACAAAATGTAATGCATGTGAATTCACAAACTCTGTACTATGAGAGTTTATTAACCCAATACTGAATAACGCATAACATAATGATGTGAATGAAGTGATTTGAAAATTGTACTCTAACTGAGCATTTCATATAAATACTAATAATCTTTCAGTCCCAGTTACCATGTTTTAAGGTTTAAAATATGAGAATTGCTCATTAAGCAAGCTAACATTTCTACACAGTAAATTAATGTGTGATTTGACAAAGATTTTTCACTATTTTATACTAAGAATGGCCACTAAGTCTGCAGGATGCTAATGCCAGCTCAGCCTAACTTCTACAATTAATAAAGCTTGCTGGTTTGCAAGGGGTATTTTGATGAAGTTCATTTGTCCATTATTATTTGACCATTTTAACTCATTATTATCCCCCACCTGCAATAATATTTGCAATGTATCCCTGCCCATGTGCAATTTCCCAAAATATCCACAAGTAGGTATGATACCAGCAATGCCTGTTTCCCAGCCAATAATTTTTTCAACTATTCTTCAGCCAACAAAAAGCACAACATGCTACATGCAGTACAGCATATACTTACTGAGCTCTGCTTTAGCAAACCTGAAACTATCCTTGGACAGGTAGTGGCTGGGTGTCACCAGTCCCTGCTTAGGAGTTTAAACTGAGTAGCCACTACAATTTTAATGCATGTCATCTGAAATGAATGAAACTGTCAAAGTTCCCCACCAGCAGGTTGACTTGGTGTAAGAAATACTGTAAAACAACACTACAGGAACGAGTAGAGCAAGTTTAAGAAAAACATTAGCCTCTAGTTACAGGGCCTTTACGGTCCTATCCAACTTCAATTCAGCTGCAACTGATTCTTGTACTTATATTCATGCAATATTATTATGTCTTCAAGGGTTTTAGTGTTAAATGTATCACTTTAAGGGGCTGCATTTCTTTAGGCTGAATTAGAAATGGTTAAATGGTTTATTTTCCATTAATTTAGCTTCAACAACAACACCAATAATAATAATAACAATAACAGCAATAATAATAATAATAACAATGACAATAACAATAATAAAATTATTATTAGTAGTATTATTATTAGTATTATATAAATAGGTTGCCCTGAGGTACCCTTGAGCAAGGTACCGTCCCCATCACTGCTCCCCGGGTGCTTTCAATAGCTGCCCACTGCTGCACGGGTTTGAGTATGCATGGGTTAAATGCAGAGGTCCAATTTCATTGTGGTTCATGTGTCGTGACCTCGCAATGGCAAGGGTTGTCACTTTCACTTTCACTTTTTCACTTTTCATTATTAGTAGTAGTAGTAGATTTGATTTATATAGCACCTTTCTTAAACCCAAGGTCACTTTACAAAGTTTATTTCATATTTAAATAAAGCTATATACATACATAATTGAGATCTGCTATATGAAAGACCCTTATCATTTAGAAAATGGCAGGATGTGATTGCAACAGGTTATAGATAGTGTAAAGTTTATTCAACTTGTATTCAACACATAAAACCCTTCTCAACCAACCATATGGCGCTGTCAGAACCAATCAACAGTCAAATTCTTAGTTTTTCAAAGTTTGCTTTAGAATATGGAAAACACTTGGAAAACCCTCCAGAAAACTTGCAGAGTAGACTCTACAGCTGGCAGTACCTATAGCCAATTACACACTAATATTACAGTTGATGCATATAGATAATAATTCATGCTCAATAATTTGCATAACACAGTTTTAATAAGCTGTTACATAACACCCTTTTCACCTAACACCCTTCAACTGAATCACTAATGTAACTAATGAAAAGCTTAATGCATAGTGAATAAAGCTATTCAAGTGTCTAATACAGGCTTTCCTCAGCAAAGATATATGCCCTAATTTAAGAGTGTCTCTTAAAATAAAGTGGCTGCACCTTCTAAAAAACTAGGGTTCATTTCCCTTTATTTGCATTTTAGAAGAGTTAATGGGATAAACTGCATTTAAAAGTGCATGCAAAAGCTGCCAGAAGCATGTTTGTACATAACTGATTAATATGGTTAGAGCAGCTTTACTTAATGATGTAATTTCCAGCAAAAACCATTAAAGCTTTATTAAATTAGAAATGTCTTATGAAGATGAAAATGAAATAAAACCAGGTAAAAGGCTGATCTTTGATTTTTGACTCTTAAAGCAACACAGAAATACAACAGATGCTCTCATGATGAAAAAGCCTGTCCATTATTGTGCTCCATAGTCCAGATTTATGAGAAATAAACTGCTTGGTTGCTTTGGTTTGCTTTTTTTGGAGGATTATATGTCCCATTATAAAGTCCTATTATGTGAAAGAGAGAAAGTGAAGTGAAAGTGACTATTCTTGCCATTGTAAAACACAGCACAGCACACAGTGAGCTGCGACAAAACGAAGCCTCTGCTTTTTACCCACACACACACATACACACACACACACACACACACACACACACACACGTGCAGCAGGGGGCAGCTATTGAAAGCGCCTGGGGAGCAGTGATGGGGAAGGTACTTTGCTCAAGGGTACCTCAGGGTTATCTACTGCTCCGGGATTTTAACCCATGACCTTCTGATCCTCCCTAACCACTAGGACACCACTGCCACCATGTGACTCAGTAAACCAAATGGCATTAATTATTCTACATTGCCATGTAAATTCCCCTGCTAGATTGGATAGTTGTACCTCCTGCCTCTATAACACTAATATATACCCATACCCATGGGAGAGCTCCAGAACTCACTTGGCATTCGATAAAACAGACGATCCCCTGCACCATCATTCGTCTGCAGGAATTTGCTGTCAACAGACCAGTCCAGGTGTGTAATGAAGCTGGATGATTTGCAGCATTCGCCCACTTTTTTATAGCGCTGAGCCACAGCGTACACATCCACCAGACCATCGTTAGAGCCAACAGCCAGATAGGCCCCATCAGGAGAGAACTTCAGCTCATGGATGACTTCCTTCCTGTCTTTGATGTGCACTATTTCTGTCATATCTCTGAGAAAGTAAGAACAGAATGTTCAGCAAAAATCCAATTTATGCTACGTTTTTAAACAAATACAGAAACTAAGGTGTAAAGAAATCATGCCATTGCTTCTGAAGTCACATTTACTAAAAGTCACACTCTATCCTTGTAAATTACCCTTGATATTCTAATATACGTTTCATTCAGGAGAACAGTGACATCAGTGCCATCTTCATATACCAGTCTTAAAGGCACAGCAACTGCCTGTTTAATCCTAAGGGATAAAAGATGTTGGAAAATTTGAAAATAAATACAAAAATAACCTGGCTAATTTATTAAATAAAAGTACACAGTTATTGGAGACCTCAGTGAAAGTAACTGAATATCTGAGAAATAGGCCTATGAAAGAGCACCAAGAGAGAAGCTAACAGATTTCAAAGCCGATTCAAGTGTGGTTTAAGCAGCTCCAGATGGAGAACGTTCATTCATTCTCCTAATCACTCCATGCTTGGCTGAAATTTTGCTTCCGCCCTTGCCAGTTGTGTCTTTTGCGTTGAGGTTCACAAATTGAATCACCAGCCTCTAATCAAGGTTTGTTTTGCTACAGAGCAATTCCAGCATCAGCCATTTAATGACTTCTTTTTATATTTGATCACTCATCTGCTTAATGACCATTGCTGTTTTTTCAAATAAGACTTCTCTGGCTATACAAGAAAGATAGCTGGTTTCACTACTGTCCTGTAAGCCTTCCCTTTTACTATCATTGTCACAGATCACCAATTCCAACCTGCCTGCACTCTTTTCTGCACCTCTCTTCCACACTGTTGTTCCTGTTGTACCTTTATAACTACTACATTTGAGCATTGTTAATTAAAATAGTAAAAATATCAGGTTTGTAAGGTTTGTACATACATTGTGTACAATTATTAGGCAAGTGTGTATTTTGAGGATTCATTTAAATATGGAACAAAAGTGCTCAGTCAATCCATAAAGTCCAACTCCAAGCTGTATAAACTTGAATGCTAATTTGATTTAAGCGGATCAGGTGATGTATATTTGTGTAATGAGGGAGAGTGTGTTCAACATGCTTTATCAAGGTGTGCAGAATTATTAGGCCAAGAAATATCTCAAGACTTTTTTAAAGGTTTTTTGGACCAATTATATGAGAGTAACTCTTGACGGACCAAATGGATGGGGCTGTGGCTGGATCATAGGTGGGGTAGTGGTATGGGCTGGTATTAAAGATGTGCTAGTTGGACTTTTTTTCCAGGTTGAAGATAGACTAAAAATCAACTCCCAAACCTACTGCCAGTTTTTAAAAGAAGCTTTCTTCAAGAAGTGGTTCAAGAAAAAGACTCGTACCATCCACACCTGACTTCCAACCTTAAAGGACCATCTTGGGGAATTGACCAGGCACCAGAAAAAATCTTTACTCGCCCTGGGTCCATTTGCTTTTTTATAAATAGATGATAAGAGTAATTCACAGTGCATGGTGAGGATTAATCACTTTAAATTGTTTCGATCGACAGCACTGTACATTCATTTACAATGACTTGAGTGGTGTGCATGGGGGACTCTGACTCCATGAGTTAAGTAAATTAGCTGGACTTTTAAATCTGAAGCCATGAATGCACATGTCAGTCACTGCTTATACAGTACCATAAAGCACTCAGCAAATATTGGGCTTGCATTCAGAGAATGCCCTTGAGCAGACATCCTTTTCCATGAGATTGACATGCTTCCATTCATTTCAGTGACAGCTGGCTCTCAATAGCACAAAACATGATTCATAACAGAATGACTCCACAATCTTTAATCCACATCCATTCTTGGACACCAAACCCAAAAGTACATTTAGTCTGCAGTAGCAGGCAAAGCTTTGGGCAAGCCTACTGATGGAAGGGTTGGAGGTTGTCATAGTATGAGTGGTGTTAAACAAACCAAGAAGTTTCTCTTTTCATTTTTCAAATGATATTTAAAAGTACTATAATTTATATAAAGTAGTTTTCAGCTTTATATGAATTATACACATTTTGTCATTGGGCTACCTGGGATGATGTTCCCGTAAACTTGAAGAACTTTCCTTTAAGCCAAGACCTTAATAAGCAAAAGCGAAAGTGACTTTTGATATTGTGATAACACAGCACAGCACACAGTGAACCACAACAAAATCCTTTTCTGCATTTAACCCAGACACACACGCAGTGCAGCAGTCGGAAGCCATATCTAGCACCCAGGGAGCAGTGATGGGGACAACAACAAAAACATGTTTTATTTATAATAAATAACTAAATAATACATAAATGCTGGGAAATGACAATGAGTCGATTTTACTTTTGAAAAAGTGAAGGAAAGAGTCACATAATTCCAGTAGCAGGTGGCTAGGTAATCATATTAATGACAGAAAAGAATGATCTATGGTCTGCAATGATGGTCTGCATGTAGCTTTACATATTAAAGAGGATAGGTAACATGCTCAAGTAGCATTTAAGGCAGATTTGTATTTCTGGATATGATCCGAATATTCAGTTGATGAGTAAGGAGAACCGAATTATAATGAGTTTGTGATTGGAGAAGCCTGACACTGATCCTGAGACAGTAACATCAAGCCCAGAAGTACATACTAGATATGATATGCCCATAGACATGAGTGAGGAAATCAATGTTCTGCTTAAAATTAAAGCATTCCAAGACAGCTTTAAATTCTTTAACAGGAGAAGAGTCTTTGTCAACACAAAACCTGAAATCACCCATTAGTAACACAGGAGAGCATGACTAACGTGAGGAGCACAGAACCACTAAATCAGAAAAAAATGGAAGAGAGAGGTTTATGTGGATGGTAAACAAGAAGAATAATTAGGGGTTGAGGGCCAGTCAGAGCAAGATATTCAAACGATAAAACTTTATGGAGATGATTGTTTCCAGTTTTTAGAGTCTTTCTGTGTATAAGAGCAAGGCATCCCCCTCTACCATGCGAGGCTGAGGTTTGCAGATGAATCCAGGTGGAGAGAGTAGACTGTTCTGTAAAGTCATCCTGAGGTTGCCAGGTTTCTGTGAACATCAGCATGTCCGAGTGATTGTCCTCAGTAAGGTCCCTGAGCAAAGTGCTTTTACCGGTTAGAGAACAAGTTTAAAAAGCCAGATGAGATGGGACTGTCCAGGAGGTTTTTAACAGGATAATTGCCAGCGTTTTCCACTAGGATTATCAGGGATTGATGGTTCATATTATGACCTCTGTTAGAGTTGATGCGCCATCATGGTGATCAAAAAGTGATCCAGCACCAAAAGGCAAAAAAGTGAAACAGAGTACCATAAAGCACTGCCACTAAACAACATCTTGGAAGTTACATTCCAAAGCCAAACAAAGCTACATTTACATTTACATTTACGGCATTTAGCAGACGCTCTTATCCAGAGTGACTTACATGTCTTAATTACAGGGACAGTCCCTCTGGAGCAAGTCAGGGTTAAGGGTCTTGCTCAGGGACCCAGTGGTGGGAGTGCCAGAGGTGGGATTCGAACCTGGGAACTCTTGAGCCATAGGTTCATAGGCAAGTACACTATGCCGTGTCGAGCTGCGAGGTGCAAGAGCGAAGGAGGAGAAGGGTAAACAGGGACAGGTAAGGGTGAGTAGCAGAGCTAGTTAATGGATAACAATAACCAGCTTAAGGGAAAACTAGTTGGCAGGGACTTTAATTCAGGCATTAATCCAGTGGGAAATTTGTTTCATTTAAAATTCATTTGAAGGGGAAAAAGAGACACAATGAAAAAAACACACCAGCCTAGAGGGAAAAAGCAAAAATTGGGGAGGAAAAAAACACCCCAGTGTACATTCACAATGTTCCCCCATGGTACCTTGCTCAAGGTCGCCTCAGGGCAACATACAATTATAGTCCCATTATAACCTCTGATTATAATGCAATGTATAATTAATGCAGTACAAGTGGCTATTTATTAACCTTTTGATTATTTTGTTAGTATGATAGGGGTCACCAACCTTTTTGAAAGGGAGAGCTACTTCACAGGTACTGAGCTACCAGTTACCTAAACTTATCTGAACTTCATGTATAATACACATGTTTTAAATGCTTTTTTAAAGACATTGTTATTTCAAATCTATATAAATGCAAATGTGATTAAAGAAGAATGGCAACAGGATAAAATTACATTTTAGACACTGCTCACTGGTAAGTTGTGCTATTTTCAGAACAGGTCCATGGGCCAGTCATGTGTTCCTAGGGGGCATCCCGCGAGCACCATGTTGGTGATCCCTGCTCTAGTTCTATGTTAATACTATCAGCACCTCCAGTACACTAGATAACTTTACATCTATACTAATACTATCAGCACCTCAGACTGGATCGCTCTAGATCTATACTAATACTATCAGCATCTCCATTAGACTGGATAGCTCTAGATCTATACTAATACTACCAGCTTCACCATTAGACTGGATAACTCTAGATCTATACTAATACTATCAGCACCTCCAGTAGACTGGATTGCTCTAGATCTATACTAATACTATCAGCACCTCCAGTAGACTGGATAACTCTAGATCTATACTAATACTATCAGGCATTCCATTGTGATCAGATATTTTAGATCCATACTATCACTAAATAGCCTACCATTAGACTGGATAACCTAGATCCATACTAATACTTCATCAGCACCTCCAGTTGACTGGATAACCTAGATCCATAATAATACTATCAGCACCTCCATTAGACTGGATAACTCTAGATCTATAGTAATACTATCAGCACCTCCATTAGACTGGATAACTCTAGATCTATACTAATACTATCAGCACCTCCAGTTGACTGGATAACTCTAGATCTATAATAATACTATCAGCACCTCCAGTAGACTGGATTGCTCTAGATCTATACTAATACTACCAGCTTATCCATTAGACTGGATAACTCTAGACCTATACTACTACTATCAGCACCTCCATTAGACTGGATAACTCTAGATCTATACTAATACTATCAGCACCTCCAGTAGACTGGATAACTCTAGATCTATACTAATACTATCAGCACCTCCAGTAGACTGGATAACTCTAGATCTATACTAATACTATCAGCACTAATAGACTGATAACTCTAGATTCATAGTAACACTATCAGCACTCCATTAGGACTGGATAATTTTAGATCTATACTATCGAGCCATCAGCACTCCAGTTGACTGGATAACTTAGATCTATAATAACATTATCAGCACTCCAGTGCAGACTGGACTCTAGATCTATACTAATACTACCAGCTTCACCATTAGACTGGATAACTCTAGATCTATACTAATACTATCAGCACCTCCAGTTGACTGGATAACTCTAGATCTATAATAATACTATCAGCACCTCCATTAGACTGGATAACTCTAGATCTATAGTAATACTATCAGCACCTCCATTAGACTGGATAACTCTAGATCTATACTAATACTATCAGCACCTCCAGTTGACGGGATAACTCTAGATCTATACTAATACTATCAGCACCTCCAGTAGACTGGATTGCTCTAGACCTATACTAATACTACCAGCTTATCCATTAGACTGGATAACTCTAGACCTATACTACTACTATCAGCACCTCCATTAGACTGGATAACTCTAGATCTATACTAATACTATCAGCACCTCCAGTAGACTGGATTGCTCTAGATCTATACTAATACTACCAGCTTATCCATTAGACTGGATAACTCTAGACCTATACTACTACTATCAGCACCCCCATTAGACTGGATAACTCTAGATCTATACTAATACTATCAGCACCTCCAGTAGACTGGATTGCTCTAGATCTATACTAATACTATCAGCACCTCCAGTAGACTGGATAACTCTAGATCTATAGTAATACTATCAGCACTTCCAGTAGACTGGATTGCTCTAGATCTATACTAACTACTATCAGCACCTCTGATAGCTCTGGACAGCAGTGGCCTAATGGTTAGGGAGTTGGCCCTGGATCGTTTGTGGGTTCGATTCCCTCACCAGTAGGTTGCCCTGAGGTAACCTTGAGCAACCCTTGAGCAACCCTTGAGCAAGGTACCGTCAGGTACCCAGGTGCTTTCAATAGCTGCCCCCTGCTACACGTGTGTGTATGGGTGAAACGCAGATAGTGAATTTCGTTGTGCTGTGCTGTGTTTCACAATGGTTGGGGTTGTCACGTTCACTTTCACTAGATCTATACTAATGCTATCAACACCTCTATAGTAGTAGTTTCAACACCTCCAGTAGACTGGATAGCTAGATCTATACTAACACTTCAGCACCCCCTTACATATTTCAATGGTTTCTTGCTCAAATAGAACTGCCCAACACACTGGGTGTGTTTTAGTGTGGAAAGCCCTATAACAGTGCTGAAAATGGGTACTCCAGAAATAGGGGTGAGGCCCATTGAAATATGGTCCCACTTACCTGACACGGAGTACAGTGAAAGAGCCATCTTTCATGCCCAGGGCCAGCTGAGAACCATCGCTGCTGAAGGCCACACTGCGCACAGCTTCCTCCATATTGCAGCGTGCTATTAGAGCATGGTCAGCCAGACTCCACAACCTGACAAGTACAGAAAGCCACAGAGGTCAGTTTCACTTCCATACAATAGTATAAACCAAAACCTTATATATATATTTTTTTTTCCTCCTTTAAAGGTTATGTATTAGCTATGCAGTGTAATCTAACAATGTAACATCATATACACATACTATGTACACACTGTTTATTCAATCCATCCAGTCCATATATTGAACATGAGCTTAAGATTTTTAACTTATTTCAATTTATTCTTGTATAGCGCCTTTTACAACAAAGTGGGCTTTTCATGGTCATGACATCACAGCCATGAACACATCTATGAGTAATCATTAATTAATCTTTAATGAGTAATCAGGGGCAAAGGGCAGTTAGTAACTAAAAAAAGGATAGTTTAAAATAGTTAGTTTATAAAATAGTTAGTTTAGTGCCAGGATAGTTTAAAAACTTCTAAGTTCATGCAATTTAGGAACTATTCTATTGTGAAAATTTAAACAATTAAATAATGTCCATTCATAGCCAGTGTGGAAGGGACTACTGTATTTTCCTCTGCTTAAAATCAGGCTTTTAAAATGCACAGAAAAAAGCTTGTTGAGTAGTAAAGTATAAAGATATCACTTTACCTGTCATATAGTGACAGTGGTTGGCTTGTGTTTGGCCATTACTCTGCCACATAGTCACTAGTTGCCTTAGTAGTACATATTTGGCATCCTCTGTCATACAGTGACATTGATGGGCTTCGTAGCGCATTTTTAGTCATTCTCCTGTCATGCAGAGCTGCTGGGCATCTTAGTAGTGAGCCTTTGTTCATTCCCCTGCCATACAGTGACTCTGGCTATTTTGAATTCATTTCGCAGACGATATGAACCGTATCAGCCCACAGCAGGTTTGAGCTGACTACGACCTGATTAGGTATCATTTGAGATGTCTCACAGAGGTCCAAACAAGCCCAGGCTGCGGTTTATTCTTATCCATGCCCAGACTCTGAGTGGCACTGGGCCACTATTAGCGTAGTCCTTGTCTTTGAGTTTGGCATCCATGCTCATTACTGCAAGAATTTATGTGGGAGCAGCTGCACAGTGTCATGCGACTGTGGCGAAGAGATTCGGAGAGGTAAGAAGAGTCAAGCCAGATAAACTTTTGCTCATCCTTGTTCAAAGATTTAGAATGGTTTAAAATAATATAACCCATTGTTGTTACATTTACATTAACATTTACGGCATTTAGCAGACGCTCTTATCCAGAGCGACTTACATGTCCTGATTACAGGGACAGTCCCCCCTGGAGACACTCAGGGTTAAGGGTCTTGCTCAGGGACCCAGTGGTGGTAGTGCTAGAGGTGGGATTCGAACCTGGGACCTCTTAAGCCATATGTCCATAGGCAAGTACCCTACCACTAGACCATTGCCACCCGCCACCCGTCATAGATACATACAATTAAATTAGAATATTGAAATGTGTCCAGAATATTGAGTTATGTGCACAGAATATTAAAATATGTGCACAGAACATTAAATGAACTGTAGATGATAATGACAAAAAATTACAACAATATTAGTTGAAGATTATTATACGATGTTTTTCTGCACAGAATAGCAACACAAAAAACCAGCAGTTGTCTAATTTATAAAATGAAAAGAGAAATTTAACAGTGAGAGACAGACAGGTTGAGTTACTGACCTTATAGAGCGATCATCACTGCCTGTCACTGCCAGTGGTTTCTTTGGGTGGACGCCCAAGGCCCAGAGCTCACCCTCGCTGTGGCCCTGCATGATGAGCAGCGGCTTGTCCCTGTCACGCACCATCACCTCAAAGATCTCACTGTCCTGCGTCCCTGCCAGAATGCGGTCAGCTCGCCAGCACACGCTGCGGATAGACAGCCCTGAGAGAGAGAGAGAGAGAGAGAGAGAGAGAGACAATAATGGCATAATGATGTTTAAAAATGTACACTAAACAAATTTTATAGGCAGGCAGTGAACATATATTACAATAGCTTGGCCTGGCTGGCCTTAAGGACTTCAAGGATGTTGAACAATGACCATGGACCACCACTTTCTGGACGGCTGGTGTCCGGCAGTTTGACCCTGTCCCTGCTCAAACCTTGTTTAACTCACTAAACAGTTTGGGGGACTACATGAACTACATGCACAAGAACTAAAAATCATAATCAATCATAAATGAACATAGATGTTTTCTTTTTTTGTTGTCGTAGCACTGATTCCTTAAATCAAGTTTCAACAGGTACATTACCACATGACTGATTTCACTGCCAGTTAGTTCAAAATGAAAAGGGCAATCCAATCACCCCTCTAATACTGCATATCCGATCACCACATCCCTTCATAGCAGGGAAGCATTCAGGTACAGTCACTTTCAAACATTACAGCAAATTACCCCAGGAGCATGTGCAACAGAGATGGAGGGTAACATTTATCTTTTGCTTGCCCTGGCATCATACACACACACACACACACACACACACACACAATGCAGCACCTACCCACTAGTTTGCATTAGAAGTACTAATATAACAGGTAAAATGCACCAGGGACAGTCTCCATTAAAGGGCATCTCCAGTTCACCTGAACTGAATGTCTTTGGACTGTTGAATGAAACCAGAAGAGACCCACGCAGACACAAGAAGAAACTCCACACAGAAAGGACCCGCAGGAAACCAAGACCTATGTGATGCAACCACTTACTACCCACTGCAAAACCATACTAAACGTTTACAATTCAACCTTACCCACAGAAGATGAAAGAGACAACAGGTAACACTGGACAACAAGGGAAGAAAATATGAAATTTATTTATTTTTTAAAGAAAATACTAAATTCCTGTGTGGTTTTCTGAGCATATATTCAGCAACACTATTTATCGTTTTAATTCATTAATTTTAAATGATTAATTTTCAAGTAATTTTTTTCTGCCTTAGTTTACTTTATAGTGTGAAAGTGATTGAAGTATAGTGGTATGGTGTTTGCCATTTCGCCCGTTCGTATTTGAAACATAGCCATATAAGTACATTTAGGCAAAGAATGTATTATTGCGATTGAAAAACAAACCAGGTGACAATTTTACCAATTATTTTTAGCATTATAAACAAATTAAAGAAATGTTTTGTTCTTACTAATTTGGAAAATAGAAACATTTCAGTTTTCTTCAGTTTCTAAACATGGCTCATATGGGGCATCCCAGAATAGAAAGCTACTGTTAACTTTTTTTTTTTTTAAATTAGTACATCCTTTTTCCAATTTTATTCCTCCTATTTGCAGGTGATTGACACACCCACTGCTAACAGGTTTGTAAAAGCAGGCAGCTAGCCATGCAATCTCCATACAGTAAAAACGTGACTTTAAATGTGGCACTGTGATCAGATGGCAACATCTTTTCCAGAGTAGAAAGAAGAGTGGAGGCTGTCATACTGTCATTCATAATAATGCCAGTACTTTTGTCCACATTTAATTTTTGCACCACAAACAAAGTTTAGTTATAGCATGGTGTTGTTTGTTTGACATACTGTCCATGATTGTGTCCAGTTCGGACCTAGAAATGTCCTTAAAGTGATATAAAAAGGTGTAAAAAGACTGCATCGTTCATATTCCTAAACTAGCCATTGTTTCTGGGCAACTCATTGGGAAAACAGAAGTGATTTCTGAACACTGAATTGAATGACCTGGGATCTCATGAACAAACATACACAGCCGACTAGCAAAGCCAGAAACTGCATGTGTTTAAACAACAGGCACCTGCCTACTAACCACACAACTCACCAATGCAAATATCTCTCTGGGGAGAGCACCTGGCAACCAGATAACAGCCAACAACACACATGCATTCACATTCACAAAGAAAAAGCCCCCCTACTTATCACCCACTCAGACAGTCTGAACAAACATTTGGCATATTCAAGCCTTAATTAATCTTAAAGTGCCTGTTTTTCTGTTTCCTCCCAAATCTTGTGGAATCAACATACTGCTAACCTACTGGAGAGCATGTGCAGAAAATATCCTTCCCAAAGGACACTGAGTGATGACAAACACCCTGCAGGTTCAGCATGGATGTGAGAGATTGTGTAATTATTGCATTCCCTCCCCTAGAAAAAAAATTAAAGGAAGAAAGAGCAGTAGGTGTGGAGGCGGCAGTGCATGGCAAAAAGCTTCTGATGTTTCTGAGTGTGAATTTAGTCTACTCCAGCCAAGAGGGAATCAGGACAATTTAGAAGAATCCAGAAGCCTTTAGGCCATCAAGCTCCATATTTAAATGAAAGGTCTTAATCAGATTGCACCAATGTATTCCAAACCACCACCAGTGGAACTCCCACAATTCTCACCCTAGGTGACGTCTCTTCCAGGAAGGGTCAGGAGGAAGGTTGAAAAGGAGAGGAGAGACACACACACGCTGTGTTCAAAGAGCCTATTGGAAATGCCACACGCTCTTTAATTAAGCGTCTGTCTCCTGAAAGGTCAGCTCCCGACATTCATCAGCCTGGGACCTTTAGAGGATGATCGTTGGTGATGAGGTTTAATCAGCAACTGATGGGACCACAAATCGGCATCTTTATTATGGCATAGTTCAGCATGATCAAACGAACACATTGATCCCAGATGCAGTCAATCAGGAAAGGCATTTTAGTCTCCAAATGGTATCTAGAACCAAGTGAAGCTGGGCAAACACTAGAACCCAACAGTCACCCAAATAGCCCACATTGTTTCACCATCACCAAACAACCAACAACATTCAGATCTTCTTTAAGATGGAGCAGACTTGAGAATGTGTGGCTTGATGTTTCATTCAAAACAAAGCAAACCACAAGTCTGCAAGAGCTCAACGAAGATCCTTATGCAGTATTAGAGGGTTGAGAAAAGCTTGGGTGATGTATTTATATGGATACAGTTTGGGGTGTTGGGTTGACTATTGACTATAATTGTTTGCAACATTAGCCTTTAAGTGCTGATGCTAAGAGCAAGCATTTGGACACCACAGACTACATCTTGTGGAAGTGGAAAAATATGTAAAGTACTAAACCTTCAAAGAAGATCGAACCCAAAAATGGTAACACTGTTAAAAGAAAAGAGAAAACTGGAGACATCAGATTTTAAACAGGAATTCTGGCCTGAAACTGGTGTTTGTGGTTATCTAGTATTATGTAGGGCAGCAGTGCATTCCTCAGCATCATTGGTTTGACAAAATCTGATTATTTAAGGAAAGACCCAGAAAAGCATGTTGTGATATAAAGCGATGTCATTTATCACAATAATGATAAACACAGACATACTGCCCAGACAGTTTTTTTCTGGCAGGAAAATAGCATCTCCTTACTCTGCAATCTTACACACAAACACACACACACACTGGAAAATCTGTAAAATTCTGCAAATAAACACACTATTTTACATATATCTTCACAGAATAAAAAAAAAAAACTAAGCTATTTTCTCTATTTGGTTTTCTCTATTTGGTCTATCCTGAGGTCTCACGATACAATGATATGACCATTCTTTCCATTATAATCAGCTATCAACCCCTGCTACCCTCCTCCTTAGCCACCCAGCATCCACTCACACCCACATTTACATTTTCACCTCAGAAAGCTATTCAAGAAGCAATTGGATGACACACACACCTTTCCACAGCAGATGTTAGCTAATGACAGGCAGACACATTAGTGCAAAGTAATTAAAGTTCATTATACAGCGAACAGACCTGGTGTAAAGCCCTCCATCAATGAAACACTCCTGCTGACACTTTGCTCTGTGGAGACTATTAGCCAGTCCAGTGCATGTGTATGTTGTTACACACCCACACGCATCTGGTATCAACCCTGTCACTCTTAATCACTGCTTGGCAGGATGATGCTACAGTAACAGCATTACAGCTTCTTTATCCTGATCAGAGGACTGTAGCTTGTATACCTTCTACTTTTTCAGTAAATTTCTCTGTTAGAGGTTAGTGGTAATTTAAATATATTGACATAAAAACCTTCATTTTCATTAGCTTTTTTGGGTATAACTGGGTAAAATATTGGGTATATTTGCATTCTGTGGAGAAAAAAAATCATGGCAAACATAATTCATATGCATGTGTTCAATATATTATTATTTAAACACATTTCAATATTAGAGGCAAACGGTTATAATAAAAAGACTTGTAAAGTTGAAAATGCACATCTCTGCAATAAAGCAGTACTGAGCACAAAAGGTGTGTCACGCTGCAGTGGATTGGGGAGGACGGTCATGTGGAGTTGGGACTACAGGAAGGGGTTTTATTACCATGAACATAAAAATGAAACACACGAGCATTAACCAAACTCAGTACTCACACAAACCATAAAACAAAGGCCACCGAGATAGGAAGGATAAGAATTATAATATCATATAATACATGTAATAATAATGAATAATGACCGAAAGCTCTGCCCAGACGCACTGGGACCTATTTACTTCAGACTAATGAGCCATACCTGACGACATAACGAGGTCTGCCCCAGTCAGGGCAGAGCACTGTGATGTGACAAGGTGTTTGTCTTGAAGACTTGCAATTTTTCAATCTTTCAAGCTTCTGGCTTTGTTTTTATGGCCATTTTGTGACCTTTCTTTAGTGTCTTACCTTTATAACCTTGCTCAGTCTCCCGCAGGTCAATTTTGGTAATGGGTTTGAAGTCCACATCCCAGAGACGGATGCAACCATCTCGTCCACCAGTAGCAAAGCCCTCCTCGCAGGCATACATGCTGAAGATCCCTGCCTGTATCAAAGACCACCCCACACAGCAAAACAGCTTTTATATATCTTACAGATGCACTTAGAAGGTTTACTTAATGCAGAACATCTACTGCAAAATTGGTCAGACCTCTACTATCCCATTTATCAACAGAAAGGGACCACCATATTGACCCAGCTGGTCAGATGTTAATAAGTGTAGTGGGTCATTCTCAGCAAAGCACTGAAGGTAGTGGCAATTTAGTGTGTTTTCCAAAGGCAGAACTGTTCCAAACATTAATTGCCAACTGTAGACCTATGTTTTAGTAAAGATTTTAGTTAAAGGTTACTTTTTTAAGATAATATATTGCATTCCTGCAATTTCATTGCTGCATGAAGCTGCATGATCAGCTCATAACGCCATCACATGTTGTTCTTCAACAGAGATGTTTGCTGCACAATGTAACATTGCTAATTTTCTTAAACTTAGATAAAAGCATCTGCTCTGAGAGTCAGTGATGTCAGTGATGAAAGACAGCAGTTTAGTCATTTAAAATATTTTTGTCACAAGTGAGTGACCCTGAAAACTGAAGGCAGCCTGGCTACTAACTACTAAAACTAACTACTAAAATTAATCAAAAACCCATTTAAAGCCTTTAAAAATCCTACATACTTTTACAGGGTAAAGCAGGGATGCACAGCTCTATTCACCTGTAGCTGATATCCAACACAGTCTGGAAGTTTCCCAACTCAAGCATCTAGCACTTAACAGATCAGTTGAATCAGATGTGTTAGATGTGCTAGAAAATGACAGAATTGGCATAGACACCATGCACACAGGATCAGAGCTGTGCCCCCTGCTATAGGACAGAATGAGCATCTCTCTCTTCTCTGGCATATCTCACCTCATTATAAGCACAACTGATAGTGTGGCTTTTAAAACAAGGTGGTGAAAACTGCTGTAATTTAGGGTTTTTGTGGCTTATTGATCGAGAATGTCACCAGGCAAATCACACAAGATAATAAAACACAGCAATTCATTAGATATTATCAGTGACTGTCACAAAATGCACGTAGTAAAACCTGCCCAAAAGGTTTAAAGGGGCATTTCCTCCTCTGGGTGGGACTAAGGGAACTGAACTTCAAGGGTAAACTGTATGCTATAAGGGACGTGCTGCAGAGAGAGTCAAATTTCAACCATTTTGTAACACTTTTTATAAAAGACACGTCAAAACGAAGCTTAATCTAAGTCTGAACCTCTAATAAAGCCTAGGGGAATAAAGGAAAAAAATAAATTCTAAAAAGGGGAACGCATCTTCCTCTGGTACAGTCAGTATAGTTTTTAGTCAGCAGCAGAAGGCTGCGGCCTGGTTTGGGATTTGAAACCATGACCTTCCAATCCTGGGGCCTAGTCCTTAAGCACTGGGCCACCGCTGCCCCAGAATGTTTAATGTTAAATTACTGTAACTATTTACTATAATCTGTGAGGGACTGGCAACCCAGCTACGGTGTTTCTCCACCTTTTATGTTATGAGCACTGCGAAAGACTCATACTGGTTAAGATAAGCAGCTCAGGTAATGGGCTGATCTCATCTGACTTTTGCATGTGAATGCTAATCATGCTAAACATCCTTTAATTCGCTAAGATGACGGACTTAAATCTGTTTTAAGGGGTGTCTTCAATTTCATTTGAATGTGGATGATGCCTAAAATGTTTTAATCCTTAAACTCCAAGATGGAGTGTAAACAGGGTTATGTGAGGAAGCCTTGCACCCAAATGAATTACTATGTTGCTATTGCTGTAGAACCGCTCCAAAATGTGACGCAGAACATTCGTCTCATTTTCACTGTGATTAGTTAAGATATACTGTGGCAGAGAATGTAGGACAAATTCTCCAGGATTATTGTGCACAGAGGAGGAACATTACATATCAGTCAATATCGCAAAGTGGGTCATGTCACTTTTTGTATTCAGTGGAGGCTTTTACTTTCTTTTGGACAAAATGGAATAAAGATACTCTTCCCTTGCAATTATTATCTCCCCTCTGAGAGCAGACACTGGGCATATCACACATTTAGCATCTGAAAATGTGCTTTTGACAGTTCAAAGCCATAGTGAAGCTTCCTGCTATTTAGTGTTTAATGAGCTTCAAAAACTCTGCAGTACTTTGCAGAATACCCTTAACTTTTTAATACATGTAATTTTATTTCTGTCCTTTATTAGAAAAGCCACTATACAACATGCTTATACAATAATGTGCAAAAGTATTAGTATACTTATGCTAGTATACTTAGTAAAGAATTATAAATATATCTTTCGCTTTGGAAGACAACTACTGGAATGTCTGACTCTTTGGAAGCAAAATCAGGGTGGTCTCACTGTATCCTACCGGTTTTAGTGAATCCTTTATGTTTTTTTTTTAATTTAAAAATGACAATTACATGCCTCAAATGGGGCAGCATGGTGGCTAGTGCTTGGCAGTCACAAGGTTTTGGGTTTGATCGCTACCAGGGCAACATGGGTTGTTTCTGTGTGGTGCTGTTTGTTTCCTCTGGCTGCTCCATTTTCGTTCCACAGTCCAGGTGGATCCGAGAAGCTAAATGGCCCCATTGGAATGACTGTATGTGTGAGCGTTTATCTGTTTGTGTGCTCTGTGCATCAGCGGCCATAAAACCCTTATGTTAAAATTTGAATTTTGAATTGAGAAATGTGGAATTAACTTACTCCATGTGCTCCTTGTATTGTGCGAATGAGGTTCAGCCCCTTCCATACATAGACATCTCCATTCAGAGCACCCGAGTAGGTGATGTCATCTTTAGCTGCGGCTACACATAAAATGGTCTGAAGATCTCCTGTCTTGCCAAAGATGCCTCGCTTAGGTGTCAGTGCATTGCCACACATCGCCCAGAACTGCAAGACAGTCAGAAGATGATGAAACAGTTAGCAAATCCACAAATCAGCCTAAATATCAGTTTGAATAATGCTCAGGAACTATTTCCTCTGGAAATCTGGAAGATTTTTTAAAGCAAAATGAAAAGTAATTAATAAGTCAGACTTAGAAACTAGGAATAAGCTAGATAATGAAGCGACGAGAGCATTGTATCAGGCTTTATGTGCCTGGGAGCTGAAAAGGAGCAGCTAGCTCTCAGTGCTGTGTGCACAAACATCTTACTGAAACTGTAAAGCTAAACTATTTGAACCAACACTTGGAAACTCAACATTAAGAGCTTTTAAATTGATCCAGTATATTTGCAGCCCTTGCATAACCCAGAACAACAAAGAACCTCAGCCAATTAATTAGGCAGTCAGAAATGATCATCTTACCTTGATATGTTTGACGCCACAGCTTACCAGACGGTTTTGTTGAAATGGGTCCCATGTGATGTCAAATATCTAGAACAGGCAATAATTATAATCTAATTAAAGACACAATACACTTTGTTACCAAACACAAAAGAGACTCTGACATACAGTTCTTACCCTATCAGAATGGCCTGTTGCAGTGGCAATGACTTTGCCTCTCTTCCAGTCCCAAACACATACAGTATTTTTAGCATCCAATCCCACAGACACCAACCGCTAGAAGGAGAAAAAAAAAAGGAAAAATGAGCATTCATTCCCAATCAGGTAATGAGGGGCAGCTGATCAGAGGCAATGCTAGTCATCTTGAAATCAAAACAGGCAAAATCAAAGTTTTGCCTTGGAAGTGCATGTGCCTCTTGACCTTAAACAACCTCTAGCCTATCAAGTGAAAGTGAAAGTGAAACTATTTGTCATTGTGAAACACGGCACAGCACCCAATGGAATTCAACCTCTGCCTTTCACCCATTCACGCTGTGCAGCAGGGAGCAGCCCTGGGGAGCATGAATGGGATGGTATCTTGCTCAAGGGTACCTCAGGGTCTGGGATTCAAACTAATGACCTTCTGATCCTGGAGCTTAGTCTCTAAACATTAGGTCTCCCCTGCCCCCAAAAATACTTTTTTTGTTTATATACTTATTATTTTCCTTTATTATCTTACTTTCCTTTTATTATCTAAAATAACTCATTATTGAGTTCTTATTTTGCCACAGTGCACCTGCAGGCAGCGAAACAAAACGGATAGAAAATAAGCAACTGCCCAATCTGCATCACACAGATCTGGCTTTGGGGTCTCCACACTCACAGATGTCTTATAACGTTGATTTTATTGCTCCAAATCTATGAGGCTGTAGGGGTTGAAAAACACCAGCTCAAGCCACTTCCAGGGTTGATATAAACACAATAATCCACACATTTGCACATGAACTGTGCTGTACTTACTTTGGAAGTCATTCTGCATTTATTTGTTTTGAATTGATCTATCATTTATCCTGACTAGTGAGGCAGATGTCGACCCTCATAGAGTGAAAGATCCAGACAAACACATGAACACATGACTGTTGGAGGAAACCGGAGCTCCCATGGGAAACAGACATGGGAGACAGCCCAAAATAAACGTTTGCATTTTTCTTCTAGTAGCTGAGATGAATGGCAGAATTAGAGAGCCTATTAGCCCAGTGGAAAGATCAAGCATTAAACAGGACCCTTCACGCACTGTATCTAAGTCAGTATTTGATTTTTGAAGAACAGAAAAGCTTGAACCATTCAAAATCACTTATTGCGATTATGATTAACTAATTATTGCATAAACTGTACATTATTATTTGAGCATATGCATAAATAGTTAAATGTTACACAATGAATCACATTTTGCTACATTTACACAGAGTAATGGCAAAATTGCCCTGGTGTAAACTTTGCATTAAGTAATTGTTATAAAGTAACACTTTGTAGCTTTCAACAGTAACTTCATTGTTATGGCTGAAGTAGTAAAGCGTATATACAGTACATGCACACATTTAGATAAAACTACAGTAGGGTACACTTGGAAGGCACATGTGACCAGCTGTAACATCACTAGTAGTTATACCGCACAGTTATTAGGGACATTTAATGTAAAGTGGGACTTGTGTCATTGAAAAGGAAAATGTTTTAAGAGACTGTAAACTCTGATCATTATTATGTCTACAAACAATAATGTGCAATAGATTAATCATTCTGCGATGGGCTGGCGACCTGTCCAGGGTGCGTCCCCCGTCCTCGCCCTGTGTGCGCTGGGTTGGACACCAGCACTCCCCCGCGACCCCGTTTGGGACAAGCGGCAGAAAATGGATGGATGGATGGAGATTAATCATTTTTACAATCCATTTTGTTTCGGAGCTGCTTATTCTAACCAGGTTTGCAGGGCTGCAGGAGCCTTTCCCAGGAAGAAGGAGGAGAGAGAACATTCAAAGCCGCCCTGACGGGGAATTAAATTCAAGGCCACCTTCCTGTGAAGCGGCTGTGCTCTTTTCATAGGCTTTCTGCAAAATAAATCAGATTTTGTGTTTTGTTATCGCTTGCAAAATCTGTCCACAAGCCGTGTTTCTCATTGGGGTACAGTTCTTACAAATCCAGGGACAAAAATAACTGATGACACTGCAGCAATGCAGCATACATCATTATTGTACCCCAGACAGTCCACCATGCTGTTAGCACACTGCCAGGATTGAGTGTGTTTCTATTATCCAGCACTCACAATCAAATTGCAAAGGCTGTACATGATGCTTCAGATCTGAAGGGCATCCTTTTTCTCCACACAAGCTGCCTCATTCTATATGCAAAAACTCCAAGGAAACAAGCAAAGCTTTGCTTCAGACAGCAGAATACCCAGATCTCAGCTCTGTCACGCCAGCCCCAGACATGATCCCAGACATGCTTGAGAGGAAATCTATTTTAGAGGATATACATGGCAACAGGAAAAGGGCACCACCATTCAGTTCTTTGCTCTTTTTCAGAATGAGTTTCCTTTTAGTCCATATTTGGTCAGTTCAGTTCAGTTCAAATCCATTCCATTGCATTCAGACTGTCACAAAGAACCTTTAAAGAAGTCCATGCCCAGGTGTCCTAATGAGAAAGCAAAGACCTGGAGAATATCCTAAATAGAGATCTAGTAAACAAACAGGGCACTCTCCTTGCTGGCTTTGATGCATGTCACTTGTCAACATCTGTACCATGCAAAAGAAAAAATCCATCCATCCATTTTCTGCCGCTTGTCCCAAACGGGGTCGCGGGGGGGTGCTGGTGTCCAACCCAGCGCACACAGGGAGAGGACAGGGGACGCACCCTGGACAGGTCGCCAGCCCATCGCAGGGAGGAGCGGGACGGGGATGGCACCTTGCTCAAGGGTACCTCAGGGCAACCTATTGGTAAGGGATTCGAACCCCCGATCCTCCGATCATGTGGCCGACGCCTTAACCACTAGGCCTCCACTGCCCCAAAAGAAAAAATGAAAAATGAGAAAAAAAAAAAATGAAATGAAACACAGTGATGTTTCTGCTGTTTTTGGGATATTTTATTTTCACAAATGTGTGTGATCATAAAGGCTTTCATGGTTTACTGTTCAAATCTGCACTACCAGGAGGGGTCTGAATGAACAGTGCTTTCTCTTTCATTTGCATCCACAGTTAATGGTGCCCTTGAGCAGGTAAACTAACCCCTCAAACTGCTCCCCAGATGCTCCAGCAGTGTGGTTGCCCACTGTTCTGGATGTGTGTATGCTAATTGCTCAGTCAGTGTGTGTGTGTATACACTGCTTCAGATGATTAATAAAGAATTTACAATGCAAAATTCAACAAGCGGCCCACCAGCCCAGTCTAACAAATATGCCCCTTTTGCCATCCTTTCACTTTCATGGTTCTGACACAAAGGCAACTCTTAGACAGATAGGTGAGTGTTTTTGTAAGAGAGGTTTTAGAAACATGTATGTTTGTGTCTAGAACAGAAGCTCTGGGACCTTTTAAATGCCATTTGTGGTTTGTTACAGTTCAATCTAGTCTATTTTATTGTTGAATCATTCAAAATCTTCAATATAAAACCATACTCTAAACTCTATAGGTCCCCTTGTCTTAGGCATGTGAGGCATGAAGCAGTGAAGAAACATGATGCTTCCAGATGATCAGGTGTGGATTAATTTACTGGTAATGCTGAACGCTGAGTGTTTAGAATCCCTTTATCTAGAACCTTGTGTCATTTAACTTTTTGCAGCTTGACAGTAAAACATTTACTCACATTTCTATTATTTAATCTACTCAATATGATGAAGTAAAATCAAACTGTTTTTTTGCACCAAAAGGTGATTCACTAGCAAAATATAAAGAAAGGATGGGTGGCTCATGACTTCTGCATTTAATTTGTAATATACACTTTAATTAGTATTTATTTATTTATTACATTTATTTTCAAATTAATCTCTTTAAAATTGTCTGTACCACCCCCAGGGGGCAGCGGTGGCCTAGTGGGTAGGATGTTGGCCACATGATCGGCGGATCGGGGGTTCGAACCCCTTCCCAATGGGTTGCCCTGAGGTACCCTTGAGCAAGGTGCCGGCCCCGTCCTCGCCCTGTGTGTGCTGGGTTGGACACCAGCGACCCCGTTTGGGACAAGCGGCAGATCATGGATGGATGTACCACCCCCATGGTATCTTTTTTCTGTTCTAATAGAGTTGCTCTCAGTCTGCTGACATGCTATTGTATAAACACAGGCTGTCTTCACCTAACCAATTACTTAGAGCACCCTGAGAGCAATGCGGACAGAAGTATATTCACCTCTGAGAGGATGATCTGTGCCCTCCCTCAAAGTTGTGGGTTAATATTACATAGTCACTGTTTTTCTGCTGAGCAAGGCAAAGGTTGCTTTAAATGCCTGGTGGTCAGTAGGGTTGAAACTCTGCATTATATCTTAAATAGTCATGTAAATAATTTGTGCTATGTTTCATATCAAAACTGTGCCAAATTTATGTTCAAAATAAAACAGATAATAAATAAAAGTTTTTCTTTACACAAAGTAAGATCTTTGGATGATAACTTCATCCAATTCAACACATAAAATACCTGAATTTGCACTTTTAAAACAAGCATAACAAATGGCAAAGATGGCATGTATGGGACCCAAGAGAGCTAATCATGCAAATGAGCATCAAGAGAGCCTCACCTCACCACTGTCAGCACTGAAGGCCAGACAAGCCACTCCATGCGAGTGGACATCTTTAAGGATAGAGACTGTCTGAATGTTGAACGTGTCCCATATACAGATATAAGGGTCCTTCCCCACCTGACCTGTTGCAACCAGTGACCTCTCTGGATGCAAGGCAAGACTGTTAGAGAGGGAAAGAGAGGAACAGAGATTAGGCACATTTGACAATCCACCTCATTAGATATTCCACACTTGTGTCAATCGAAAAACAAGTCCAAATTATTTGTTTTTGAAATGCAATGAAGACATTAGGGCTATTATTACCAGATGAATATGAGATGACAGATCACGCTCACTCACTCACTCTCTCATGCATTCATTTTCATAGTCAATTGTCCTGATTAGGGTCGCAGGCAGTGCTGGAGACTATCCTAGCTCTCATAGGGCAAAAGGAGGGAAAACACCCTGGACAGGTTGCTGGTCCATCAGAGGGCAGATATGCAGACACACACATACTCAGACCTACGGGTAATTTGTCATCTGCAGTCCACCTGACATGCATGTGGATGGAAACCAGAGCTCCCAGAGGAGATACACAAAGACGTGGGGAGAACCTGTAAACTCAACACAGAAAGGTCCCGGACCATCCCACCTGGGAATCAAACCCAGGACCTTCTCACTTTGAGGAGACAGTGCTATGCAACCATGCCACCAATAAGAGATCAGTTCTACCCAATCTGCCTCCACTCAACCCAACACAAGTCAAGTCAACAGAAACAATGAAAAGCTTTTCTAAGGTTTCTTTCTTCTAATGAAGAGTTCAGGTTGCAACCCTGCAGATTTGAGGCTTTGGCTCACTAGTCACTGCTTCGCTGCCTCTTTGTGCTATAAATACATAATGGCTCTGTTATGGCAGGAGCCAGGGCTGGCAGATGTGGAAACATGAGTGATGTAGAAAGCATTCAGGCGCTATTAGATGGGCAATGAGCTGAGGAAGGAGACTAGGGTGACAACTTTGACCAGACGCCCTCTGAGATTGGCAAGAGGGAAAAGGGAACTATTTCTTACAGACAGGTGACAAATGGAAAAAAAAAAACAAAAAAAAAAATGGAATCATTGAGTGCAATGTATAATGACTGCAGATACTTTTGGACTGCTTTAGTAACTTTAAGTCATGAATAATTGTTATGGCATGAATGGCAAAAGGTTCAGAAAGAAACTGTTCAACTGCTTCAACAGGAACAGTGACAGAGGTAAACTTTGCATTTCAGTGAGCCTGATGCTTCTGCACTACTGCGGAAACTTGTTAAGATGCTCTGCATGCCACAAGTAGGTTTGTTTTAGCACCCCATTCTAGATAAGATTTCAGTTCCATGATGATCTATCTATCTATCTATCTATCCAGTTCATTGCACGTTGATTTACACAGGTATCAAAGTGTTTCAAAGGAAGCTTTCAGTGAAAAATAATTAAAAACTTTTTAACATTTTTATGGAGTCAATCAAAGACATTTAAAAATTAGTGAAATTCACAAAACATCTTTTGTAGCTCACAGTAAGTCATGCTGTGTCATTAACCCAATCAGCAAGTCTGCACCATCTTAATGAAGAGCTGGCTGAATAAAAAAGCCTTGGGGTAACTCCCTTGAGGTTATTTTTCAACAATGTTAGCCACTTAACTCCAGCCCTCAAAAAGCCTAAATGAAGCTTAAAGAAGCTTAAATATGACTTATCTGAATGACTGCACCTGGGTTAAGTGGGAAATGTCTCATTTAAATTTTCTTGCCAAAACATTCCTTTAATCAGTTCAGCTGAGCAGTGAGAACATGATCAGCTAAAGGAGAGTTTTGTTGTGTTGTATTAAATATTTGCAATCCATCTCTGCAAGATTAAGCCAGTTGCAGCTTCAGCTTATCATGTTCGTGTTATTGTGGAAGCAGAGAAGCACTCTCTGTGCACTATGAGACAACTATGGTCAAATCCCAGGGGACACACAACAGATCAGCCAAGCCTAACAACAAGAGTGCACAAGAAGTGCCCTTTGATTACTGACAGAGTCCATTTAGGCTTTAAGCTGTTAAGGTAATAATATATATAAATGGGGAGGGTTACGTCAGGAAGGGCATCCGGTGTAACATTTTGCCAAATCAATATGCGGACAACGATACAGAATTCCATACCGGATCGGTCGAGGCCCGGGTTAACAACGACCGTCACCAGTGCTGTTAGCCTGAAGGGTGCTGGTGGAAATTGGACTACTGTTGGCCAAAGGAGAAGAAGAAGAAGAAGAAGAGGAGGAGGAAGGCATGTCCAGATGGAGAAGGAGAGAAAGAAGGAGAGGAGAGTGAAAGTGAAGGTAGGGACTTTGAATGTTGGAAGCATGACTAGTAAAGGTAGAGAATTAGCTGATATGATGGAGAGAAGGAAGGTTGACATTTTGTGTATGCAAGAGACTAGATGGAAGGGTAGTAAGGCCAGGTGTACTGGAGGAGGGTTTAAACTGGTCTACCATGGTGTGGGTAGAAGGAGGAATGGAGTAGGTGTTATCCTGAAGGAAGAGTATGTGGAGAGTGTTTTGGATGCGAAGAGGGTGTCAGGGAGGGTGATGAGTTTGAAGCTGGAAGTTGAAGGTGTGATAATGAATGTTGTTGAGGAGGTGATGGGTAGGCATGGTGTCAAGGAGAGGAATGCTGAAGGTCAGATGGTTGTAGATTTTGCAAAAAGGATGGAAATGACTGTAGTTAATACTTATTTTTAGAAGAGGGAGGAGCACAGGGTGACGTATAAGAGTAGAGGAAGATGCTCACAGGTAGATTATATCCTTTGCAGGAGGGTCAGTCTGAAAGAGGTTGGAGACTGCAAAGTAGTGGCAGGGGAGAGTGTAGCTAAACAGCATAGGATGGTGGTCTGTAGGATGATCTTGGTGTATGAGAGGTTGGACAGTAAAGAGGGAGAAAAGGACCTTTACTGATTGGCTAGACAGAGAGACAGATCTGGGAAAGATGTGCAGCAGGTTAGGGCGATTAAAGATAGAAATGGTAACGTACTCACAGGTGAACAGAGCGTGTTGAGCAGATGGAAGGAATACTTTGAGGGGTTGATGAATGAAGAAAATGAGAGAGAGAGAAGACTGGATGATGTGAGAAGAGTTAACCAGGAAGTGCAGCAAATAAACAAGATAGAAAAAAGGGCAGCGATGAAGATGATGAAGAATGGAAAGGCTGTTGGACCGGATGACATACCAGTGGAAGCATGGAGATGTTTAGGGGAGATGGCAGTTGAGTTTCTGACCAGATTGTTTAACACAATCTTGGCAAGTGAGAAGATGCCTGAGGAGTGGAGACGAAGTGTACTGGTACCGATCTTCAAGAATAAGGGTGATGCACAGAGCTGTAGTAACTATAGAGGGATAAAGTTGATCAGCCACTGCATGAAGTTATGGGAAAGAGTAGTGGAAGCTCGGTTAAGAAAAGAGGTGAGGATTAGTGAACAGCAGTATGGTTTTATGCCAAGAAAGAGCACCACAGATGCAATGTTTGCTCTGAGGGTGTTGATGGAGAAGTACAGAGAAGGTCAGAAGGAGCTGCATTGTGCCTTTGTGGACTTGAAGAAAGCAAATGACAGGGTGCCTAGAGAGGAGTTGTGGTTTTGTATGAGGAAGTCTGGTGTTACAGAGAAATATGTGAGAGTAGTTCAGGATATGTATGATGGCAGTGTAACAGTGGTGAGATCTGCAGAGGGAGTGACAGATGCAGGTTGAGGTTGGATTACATCAAGGATCAGCACTGAGCCCATTCTTGTTTGCAGTAGTAATGGACAGGTTGACGGACGAGGTTAGACAGGAGTCTCCGTGGACGATGATGTTTGCTGATGATATTGTGATCTGCAGTGAGAGTAGGGAGCAGCTTGAGGAGAACCTGGAGAGATGCTCTGGAGAGGAGAAAAATGAAAATGAGTAGGGAAAAAAAGAATACATGAGTGTGAATGAAAGGGAGGAAAGTGGAGTGGTTAGGATGCAGGGAGTGGAGGTAACAATGGTGGAGGAGTTTAAATACTTGGGATCAACAGTTCAGAGTAACGGCGAGTGTGGAAGAGAGGTGAAGAAGAGAGTGTAGGCAGGTTGGAATGGGTGGAGAAGAGTGGCTGGAGTGATTTGTGACAGACGCGTACCAGCTACAGTAAAAGGGAAGGTTTACAGGACAGTAGTGAGACCAGCTATGTTGTATGGGTTGGAGACGGTGGCACTGACGAAGAGGCAGGAGGCGGAGCTGGAGGTGTCAGAGTTAAATTAGAGGGACAGCTCAGGTTAGATGTCTTGGAGACAAAGTTAGAGAAGCAAGGTTGCGTTGGTTTGGACATGTGCAGAGGAGAGATGATGATTATATCGGGAGGAGGATGTTGAGGATGGAGCTGCCAGGAAAGAGGAGAAAAGGAAGACCAAAGGGGAGGTTTATGGATGTGGTGAGAGAGGACATGCAGGTGGTCTGTTTGAAGTAGGAAGATGCAGAGGACAGGAAGAAATGGAGATAGTTGATCCGCTGTGGCGACCCCTAAACGGGAGCAGCCGAAAGAAAAAGAAGAAGATACACACAGTACTGTGCAAAAGTTTTAGGCAGGTGCGGAAAAAATGCTGTAAACAAAGAATGCTTTCAGAAATATAAATAATGATTGTTTATTTTTATCAATTTACAAAATGCAAAGTGAGCGAACAAAAGAAAAATCTAAATCAAATCAATATTTGGTGTTACTACCTTTTGCCTTCAGAGCAGCATCAGTTCTTCTGGCCCCACAGAGCCCTGATCTCCACATCATCCAGTGTGTCTGGATCACATGAAGAGACAGAAGGATGTGAGGAAGCTACATCCACAGAAGATCTGCGCTCAGTTCTCCAAGATGTTTGGAACAACCTACCAGCCGAGTTCCTTCAAAAGCTGTGTGCAAGTGTACCTAGAAGAACTGATGCTGTTTTGAAGGCAAAGGGTGGTCACACCAAATATTGATTTGATTTAGATTCTCTTTTGTTCATTCACTGCATTTTGTTGATTGATGAAAATTAATGATTAACACTTCCATTTTTGGAAGCATTCTTTGTTTACAGCATTTTTTCCATAGCTATATATCAAGTCAAAGCCTGAAAAACAAAATGTGCTATTCAATGGGTAAAATCTCATCAGGACCAAAGCAGGGAAAGCCCGAAATGAGCTTTGCAACCCAGCCAACTCACAGGTCTGTTTCCCTGACAACCGGCTGACCAGACAGGGTGCTGGCATTAAGAGCTGGAAGGGAGCCATAGATAGGTGAAACTTCAATGGGCTGACCCAAAAAAGGTCATGTCACTTTCTCTAAGCTATGGCTTAGAATAAAATTTGCTATTATTCAACATGCAAACATACAAGACACCATAGCAGAATCTTCTTCTATAGTGTGATACATCAGTTCAGTGGAGAATCTAACTCACACTTTTATCCTTTTTCACTAATGAAGATATACATGTTATCTGATGTCTCTTCTTCTTTCAGCTGCTTCCGTCATGTGGTCGCTACAGCGAGTAATCCGTAAAACCTGAACTGTCTTTCTAATATACTAATTTCTAATCCTGTCCATTATCGTCACTCCCAGTGAAAAACTTGCCATCTCCAGCTCCATCTTCTGTCTATTTGTCAGTGTCTCCAACCTGTATAGCAAAACTGGTCTCACTACCGTCCTGTAAACCTTCCCTTTCACTCACGCTGGTACCTGCCAGTCACATATCACTCCTGCCATTCGTCTCCACTCATTCCAACCTGCCTGTAATCATCTCATTCATCTCTCTTCTGAACTCGCCATTACTCTGAACTGTTGATCCTAAGTATTTCAATTCCTCTGCCTTTGTCACCTCCACTCCTGCAATCCTAACCATTCCACCATTCTCCCTTTCACTCACACTCATGTATCATGTCTTTATCCTACTCACTTTCATTCCTCATCTCCACCTCACCAGGTTCTCCTCAAGCTGCTCCCTACTCTCACTACAGATCACAATATCATCAGCAAACATCATCGTCCACGAGGACTCCTATCTGACCTTGTCTATCTAACCAACATTATTATTGCAAAAAAAAAAAAAACAGGCTCAATGTTGATCTTTGACTTTACATGCATCCATCACTCCTCTTGCAGATCTCACCACTGTCACAATGCCCTCATACATATCCTGTACCACTCTCACATACTTCTCTGCTACTCTTGACGTCCTCATACAAAACCACAACTCCAGGCTAGTCACTCTGTAATAAGCATTCTCCAAGTCCACAAAGGCACAATGCAACTCCTTCTAACCTCTTTAGTTCTCCATCAATACCCTCAGAGCAAACATTGCATCTGTAGTGCTCTTTCTCAGCAAGAAACCATACTGCTGTTCACTAATCATCACCTCTTTTCTTAACCTTTTCTTAATCTTCCAATACTCTTTCCCATAACTTCATGCTGTGGCTTATTAACTTTATCCCTCTAAAGTGGTAGCGGTGGCCTAGTGTTTAGGGACTAGGCCCCAGGATCAGAAGATCTTCTTCTTGACCTCCATGGTCATCCTACAGACCACTATTATTTGCTGTTGAGCTATGCTCTCCACTGTCACTACTTTGTAATCTCCAAGTCTTTCAGACTGAGCCTCCTGCAAAGGATATAATCCACCCGTGTGCATCTTCCTCCACTCTTATACGTCACCCTGTAATAATCCCTCTTCTTAAAATAAGTATTAATTACAGCCATTTCCATCCTTTTAGCAAAACCATCTGAACTTTAGCATTCCTCTTCTTAATACCATACCTATCCATCACCTCTTCATCACCTCTGTTCCCTTCACCAAAATGTCCATTAAAGTCTGCATCCATCACCAACCTCTCAAAACCAACTTGTGGGGCATAAGCACTAACAACATTCATTATCAATCCTTTAACTTTTGGCTTCAAACTCATCACTCTATCTGACACCCTCTTCACCTCGAAACAACACCTTTGACATACTTTTCCTTCAGGATAACACCTACTCCATTCCTCCTTCCATCCACACCATGGCAAAACAATTTAAACCCTCCTCCAATACACCTGGCCTTACTACCCTTCCATCTAATCTCTTGCACACAAAATATCAACCTTTCTTCTCTCCAACATATCAGCTAATTATCTCCCTTCACCAACATTCAAAGATCCTACCCTCACATCCACTCTCCTTCCCTTCCTTCTCTCCTCCTGCCTCTGTCCAATCTGGTCCAGAAATCTTTTTCAATGTCTGCATATTGATTGGGCAACATGTTTATATCTGATGCCCTTCCTGATGTAATCCTCCCCATTTATCTGGGGATTTATTTTTGGGACCAGCACAAAGAAATATACTGTTTCTGGATATCTTGTGGCTGGGTTTGGTTTCTGATGTCTGCTACTTTATATTTCTTTGGTTTCCACTGGAGCTACAAGGCTAACAACTACTGGAGGACTATACTCTAACAACTATACCACAATGTCTAAATCATTGCTTTAAATCACATGATCTGCATAGATCAGGGTCTGTTTTCACTTGGTGTCTTGGTTAAGTACAGGTGTGAATACAAGCAAAATGGTTTGAGATAACATTCAAATCTGATTCCTCAGGACTGTTCTACAGAATAGAACAGCCAAGCACACTTTTTTGTTTAACACAATCTTAGAAAGTAAGAGGATGCCTGAGGAGTGGAGACGAAGTGTACTGGTACCGATCTTCAAGAATAAGGGTGATGCACAGAGCTGTAGTAACTATAGAGGGATAAAGTTGATCAGCCACTGCATGAAGTTATGGGAAAGAGTAGCGGAAGCTCGGTTAAGAAAAGAGGTGAGGATTAGTGAACAGCAGTATGGTTTTATACAGATGCAATGTTTGCTCTGCGGGTATTAATGGAGAACTACAGAGATTAGAAGGAGTTAGTATAGTAATGGACAGGTTGACAGACGAGGTTAGACAGGAGTCTCCGTGGACGATGATGTTTGCTGATGATATTGTGATCTGCAGTGAGAGTAGGGAGCAGCTTTAGGAGAACCTGGAGAGTTGGAGATGTGCTCTAGAGAGGAGAGGAATGAAAGTGAGTAGGTCAAAGGCTGAATACATGAGTGTGAAAGTGGCGTGGTTAGGATGCACAGAGTAGAGGTAACAATGGTGGAGGAGTTTAAATACTTGGGATCAACAGTTCAGAGTAACGGCGAGTGTGGAAGAGAGGTGAAGAAGAGAGTGCAGCCTGGTTGGAATGGGTGGAGAAGAGTGGCTGGAGTGATTTGTGACAGACGGGTACCAGCAAGAATGAAAGGGAAGGTTTACAGGACAGCAGTGAGACAGGGTATGTTGTACAGGTTGGAGACGGTGGCACTGATGGAAAGACAGGAGGTGGGGCTGGAGGTGTCCGAGTTAAAGATGCTGAGATTTTCGTTGGGTGTGACGAGGATGGACAGGATTAGAAAGGAGTATATTAGACAGCTCAGGTTAGACATTTTGGAGACAAGGTTAGAGAAGCAAGGTTGTGTTGGTCCTGTCCTGAGGAAAGATGAGGATCATATTGGGAGAAGGATGCTAAAGATGGAGCTGCCAGGAAAGAGGAATAGAGCAAGACCAAAGAGGAGGTTTATGGACATGGTGAGAGAGAACATGCGATGTTATTCGATGCACAGATATATGATGAGAGAGAAGATGTAGAGAAATGGAACCCTAAATGGGAGCAGCTGAAAGAAAAAGAAGAAGACTAATTAGATTCATGAGCCTCAAAACTAAATATGAAAACAGACACAGGAAATGGCTAATTACGTTTGAGACAAGGGCAAAATTCCCTGATTTGCTAAACCATTGATTTGATTATGTCTGCAGTGAGGTGAAACATTGTCTGATGTATCACTGAGTAACAAATGTATTTCTAGCTTTGGTATCTGGTGTTCTGGCATAGCTCTCAACTTATGCCAACATTTGCTCTGTGGTTGAGCTCAATCTCTTTTGCAGATGTCCTCACAATGGGGAGTGATTAAAATGTTTAGCAAGCCTGCCAGGCCAGCCTTGAAATGGGGCTACAGACTCTCTTCCCTTCACACACTTTTTGGTCCTTTAAGCGTTTCCTCCCAATTCTCACTAAATGCTTATTCTTTTCTACTCTGATTACATTCTCTCTCTCTTTCTCTTGAACAAAAATCAGTGCTCCACATTAATGAGTGTATGAAACAAGACAAGTCTCTTGCATATTAAGGAGAATCCAATGAGTCATCTTTGGAAAAGCTCTTGGAAGAGCTATTTAAAGAAATATATGCACCCTCTGTATCACATTTATAACCAACAATAAAACAACAATAACAGCAACTACAACAACACTAATACCACTAATAATAATACATTTTATTATTTTATTTCTGTAGTGGCAATAAAATATCTGGCTTCTCACATGGGGAATCAAGTATTATAGAACATAGAAATGTTGCTACAGTCACACAGTTCAGCTTACTGAAATAGTTGTAAGATTAAACTAAAGGACTTGCAAAAGCTATAACCCTAATGACGTTTCACTTCCGGTAAAAGTTATTAGTTTTATCAGTGAAAGAAGAAAAAAAACGGGCTGAACAAAAACATACCTTAATAACAGCAGCATCCTACTAGGTCATGACTTTTGTACACCCAGTTTGTAAAAGAAGGGCTAAAATGGACAGGAACAATATCTCAAGAGACATTTTTCCTTAATTGATGGCCTTATTAGGGCAAGATGGTTTGAAACCAAGTATAATAAACCAAGTGAAATTAAAAATAAGTAATGCAAGTGACTACTTTTTTTCTTGTGGGCAGAGGTGGCCTAGTGGTTAAGGACTATGACCAATAGATCGCGGGATTGAATTCTGGACCAGTAGTTTTGGTAAGGTTGATATTTTGTGTGTGAGAGACTAGATGGAAGGGTAGTAAGGCCAGATGTATTGGAGGAGGGTTTAAATTGTTTTGCCATGGTGTTGATAGAAGGAGGAATGGGGTAGGTGTTATCCTGATAGAAGAGTATGTGAAGAGTGTTTTGGCGGTAAAGAGGCTGTCAGATAGGGTGATGAGTCTGAAGCTGGAAGTTGAAGGTGTGAATGAATATTGTTAATGTCTCACATTGAGGGATGGAGGAGAAAGAAGAATTCTGGAGTGAGTTAGATGAAGTGATAGAGAGTGTGCCCAGGGGACAAAGAGTGGTGATTGGTGCAGATTTTAATGGACATGTTGGTGAAGGGAACAGATGTCATGAGGAGGTGATGGGTAGATATGGTGTCAAGGAGAGGAATGCTGAAGGTCAGATGGTTGTAGATTTAGCTTAAAAGGATGGAAACGGCCGGTGGCCTAGTGGTTGGTGCGTTGGCCCTATGATCGGAGGATCGGGGGTTCGAACCCCTTCCCAATGGGTTACCCTGAGGTACCCTGGAGCAAGGTGCCGTCCCCGTCCCGCTCCTCCCTGCGATGGGCTGGCGACCTGTCCAGGGTGCGTCCCCCGTCCTTCGCCCTGTGTGCGCTGGGTTGGACTCCAGCACTCCCCCGCGACCCCGTTTGGGACAAGCAGCAGAAAATGGATGGATGGAAATGGCTGTAGTTAATAATTTTAAGAAGAGGGAAGAACACAGGATGACATACAAGAGTGGAGGACGATGCTCACAGGTGGATTATATTCTTTGTAGGAGGGTCAGTCTGAAGGAGATTGGAGACTGCAAAGTAGTGACAGGGGAGAGTGTAGCTAACAGCAAAGGGTGGTGGTCTGTAGGATGATCTTGGAGATTTAGAAGAGGAGGAAAGTGAGGGCAGAGTCAAGGATCAAGTGGTGGAAGCTGAAGCAGTAAGACTGCAAGGTGGAATTCAGACATGTTGAGAGGAGGATATTGAAGATGGAGCTGCCAGGAAAGAGGAAAAGAGGAAGACCAAAGAGGAGATTTATGGACGTGGTGAGAAAGGACATTCAGGAGGTCAGTTTGAAGGAGGAAGATGCAGGGGACAGGAAGAAATGGAAACGTATGATCCGCTGTGGTGACCCCTAAATGGGTGCAGCTGAAAGAAGAAGAAGAAGAAGAAGCGATGATTTCTGGCAAAGTATGAGTTGCAATTAAAAAACCCATTAGAGTCTGTAATTAGAAGTTCAGTTAGCCAATTGTGGTAGTTCTGCATTGGTGGATCTTTTGCAATCTTTTGTTAATCTTAGTTAGTGGCAGCAGCTCATGTACTGGGCAAAATGGGTAAAAAGTACTGGTAGTGTCACATTTACTCATGATAGGTTAAGAAAAGCTTATTGATACATTGTCATTACAATAAATACTGTCATATTGCCCAACCCCAGACCAAAGCCACTGTAAACACCCCTGACTGTAACCCAAACTACCTCTGACCTCAACTCCTTTCAGGTTAGAATTTTGCCCTTAGTAAAGAAATACCACAAGGCATTCTGTTCCCAACCCGCTCTTAATTAGTGTAAAAACCTTGTCACGACAGGAGGGCAGATTGCTGAGGGTTGCCATCATCTGTTCATATAAAAAAAAAGGAGGGGGGCACAGAAATACATTCAGTTATTCTTAGCTTGTACAAAAGCAGCTGGATGGAAATAGCCTAGAGTGAGTGAGGTAGCTTCCACGGTGGAAAGCAATAACCCAATTCAGAAAATGCAAAAGCCTCAGGTCAGGAGGGAGGCAGAAAGAGAAAAGAGAAAAAAGAAAAGAAAGAAATGAAAGAAAGGCAGAATGAATGAGCGAAAGTAAGTGAGCAAAAGGAATGCCACAGAATGAGTCGCTTTTACCGTTCTGCTTCAAAAGCTTCTGCCGCAAGTTACAAACTCTATAGTGCTTTTCAGTCATGCACACAGGCACACACTCTTTCACCGGGAACGCAGTCCTTGCATTACACGTAAAAAAGCCGCTTTACAGGGAGTAATGCTCAAAAGCTCACTCACACACCCTCATTCACACAACCATCATCGTCAGACTCCTTTGCAAGTATCCATTACTCCTTACCCAACAACCGCGAAATAGTTTGGTGACTGTACTTCCAATATTGGCAGAGTTATAGCCTTTGGATTGCTGGGACATGTGTTTAGAGGCCCCAGCCTCAAAGGATAAATAAATCACTTCCTGAAGCTTATTTTAGATTCTTTAGGAGTATTTTATTTCCACCATTCCACCACAGTTCTTGGGAAATTCTGTCCAAAACCATTAGAAAGCTTGAGCTTAGCCTATAACGACCCATTTCTCAGATCAGTTTAAAAATCCTTAAAAATAACAGAGCACCCAAATTTATCACAGCAGTCAAAAGCGGAAAAGACGGCTAATGAGAGCAAACTTTTCAACGGTGAGAGGCCAAGGAAAATGGAAGACAAATGGGAGACAGTTTTTTCCTCATTATTTTTAACCAAAAGGAAAAAAAAAAGATTTTTAGTCAAATTGTATGTTAAAGGTCCCATATACTTCACTCACTCACTCTTTCTTAGCTGCTTGTCCTAATTAGGGTTGTGGGAGGTGCTAGAACATATCACAAGGCAAAAGGTTGGGAAACACCCTGGACAGGTCGCCATACCGCCATACACTCATACCTACAGGCAATTTATCATCTCCAGTCCACCTGATGTACATGTCTTTGGACGGTGGGAGGAAACCGGAGCTTACCTAGGAAACCCACACAGATGTGGAGAACATGCAAGCTCCACACAGAAAGGACCCATACCGTCCCACCTCGGAATCGAACCCAGGACCTTCTTGCTGTGAGATAACAACTCACTGCACCCTGTGTCTGTATACTTCAAAAGAGATTACATTTGTGTGAACTATGGACCTATACAGTCAAATTTTAAATTGTTACATGGCCATTTCCAGCTGCTCTCATCTCTTATAATTTAACCTGGTCGTTTTTGTTTCTGCTTTTAAAACGGGTGCGTGGCTGGAGTTCATTAATTTCCTTGAATTTTATTTCACATATTCCTGCTTATGGATGAAGTATGAGCATCCTCTCTGCACAAAAAAATGCAATACAATACAATACATACAATTTTGAGCATAGACTCCACAAGAGCAGCAGTCCTACCTTGTTAATAGGGATGAATAGTGGTGGGTATAAAGTAACAGACACCGCTGCATGCACATCCCTCACACTATTCCTACCAAACGCACAATCCTGTCAAGAAGCATCTCAATTTACACAGCCTGGTGGCACTGGCTTGAGGGATTGCATTGGCAATGCAAATGTAAGCTGCACAGGGAACACAGTCTGCACATCTAAGCTCAGTCACTCATCTTTTAGCATCCAGAGCTACATGAATGACAATCCTTTTAGGGAAGGGTTAAAATGTTACGTCATATAACACAGTTTGGTTGCAAATAGAAGTTTCAGTGTGTTCAGAATGATAAGCAGAGCTGCAGATAATTGTAAAATTACAGTGCAGCAGTGGGCAGTCATATTCACCACTCGGGGAGCAATGTTTGGCACAGTACCTTGCTCAAGGGTACCTCTGAGTAACCTTCTGGCCTGGGACTTGAAACCATGACCTTCTGATTATGGGCCCAAGTCGCTAACCACTGGGCCACCAATATATTTATGTGTTAGTGTAAGTGGGATGCTTTCTTTATTACAATTTCCATGCAAACACACTTAATGTGTTAGCCTTTGTCTGTTTCTGGGCACAGGACACCATAAGCTGTATATTTGGGTTGGTGGACTGTTCCAGTGTTGACCAAAAAAAATAAATAAATAAAAATAAAAAAAACATTGATGAGTGATACAGATGAACAACTGTCTGTAATTGTAAAATACAAATTACTAAATAGCCAGTGGAGAGTGGAGCTGTTAAAATTGATTATTTAATGTTTTGTCAGTGTATATAATAAAATAATACATACATATCTGAGCCCTTATGTTTTAATGGTCTAACATTTTAAGAAATTTTGGCTTAAAAATATTATAATAAATAATAAATGTATAATAAAATTAAATATAACACAAATATGAAATATACATTTGAAGGAAAAGGCTGTTTTTTTATTGAAAGTACTGCTTTCAATATTAAACAGCTTCAAAAAATATTAAAGGAAAAAGATTTTAACCCGGATATACTGTCTAGGTTAACTAGGAAACACTGAAACACTGTGCTCTCAGGAAACCCCAGACAGAGTTTTGCTCAAAAAACAGTAACAGTCTGGACTGTGTGAAGATGCCTGGAACTTTAAGTATTGCACAAATATCCAAAAAATATTTAGGGTCAAAGTAAGAAAAAGTTTGGTTGTGCCCTGGTTCCTCCTGTTTTTTCTACCCTTTCCTGACTTAAGGCAGTGATGAATGATCTCCAGAAGCAGACTCAGGCCGAAGGAGCAGCTGATGAAAGAAAGCAGTAACAGACACCAAAGACACAAGCACAGGGAAAGGACAAGGTCAGTGAAAGTTTTGTTCTATAAAACAAGCATGATGACAAACACAAAGAAAGAACAATTCATTTTTTAGGAGGAAGCTTCCATCTCAGGGAAAGTCAACCCCCTGTTTGGAAAGAAAATGTTCTGTGTTTTAAGTGTTTATCATATTTATCTGCACAGACTGAAACAGTAAACTTATAAGGCAGAGGAAAATGAGCCTGAAACTGAATACAAATAACTCAATGCTATCACACACACACACATGCACACGCACACGCACACACACACACACTCACGCACACACTCATCACTCATTTTCTTAGCTGTTTGTCCTAATTAGGGTTGCATGCGTTGCTGGAGTCTATCTCAGCTCTCACAGAAAGGTGGGGAAACACTCTGGACAGGTCACCAGTCCATCGCAGGCACGCAGAGTAACACACTCACACACACACACACACACACACGCACACACACGCGCACACACACCCCTCTAGGGGGCAATTCAGTATCTCCAATCCACCTGATGTGCATGTGTTTGGATGGAGGGAGAAAATGGTTCATTTATTTAACACTCAATGTGATTTTAAACAATAACTCAATGTTATGCTATTTGTTAACCAATATGACTAGTGAGCCGACATGTTTCCAATAGAAAAATATTTGTAAATCTAAAAACATAATTATTTCTCTAATTATTGTGTTAAATGAATGATTGCGTTTAAATATTGCTTGCAAAACATATATGTTTTATATTCATGTTTTATAGTCATGTTTTTATTCATGTAGTCACATTAAGTAAAAGCTAAACTGTTCTATTTCAGCAATTTCTTCCTTTTTAAAATATATATTTGGTCTGTGAAAAACAATATTTAGTGTCTCAAGGACCCATCTATGTCTGTCTCATTATCTATACATTTTGCCCTGATATTTAATGCAAGTTGACCCAACACTGACTCCAAGGAATGATGATGCAAGCGGCTCTTCAATAACATTAAGCCCAGAGAGTTGTGTCTTTCATTTGCTGGGGGAAGTTGACAGGATGAATTGAGTGACCTTGTGTGAAGCAAAGTGTTGAGGTGTGCACACGCCTGTCACCCCCTGCGTGCTCTTGCATTCTTGACGTGATCGGATTACCGAGAATGCATTTGACAATCACCTCACTCGCCTCAATGTTACGGCTCAATACATTCCACGTTTGTACGGCCGGGTGGTCAACGTTCCTGAGATTAAAACTTTGCCAAGAAGGAGCGATTCTTTAGATTAGAAATAAAAAAGAGGGTATATTGCAGACTAGTTGCTGTAATACATGGTGAGAGAGTAAGATTTTAGTGAATGAACATAAGCATACCGATGAATGAGAGGAGATGAGGAGAGACCTAATATAAAAGATGCGCTGAGTCAGGTCAATTTAGCAGCTAACATCTCACCTCACTCTGTGGAGTGTAAAACATTGCGAAGCAGGTCCAGATCACATTGATTTAGAACAACTAGCCGCAGTGGGCAACCATATTCAGCCCCCGGGGAGCAGTGACAGGGACAGTACCTTGCTCATGGGTACCTCAAGGCAATCTACTGGTATGGGATTCAAAGCCATGACCTTCTGATCCTGAGGCCTAGTCCTTAAACGCTACCGCTGCCCAAACGGAATCAAGGAAGGTCCCATACCAGAGATGGACCTATTTCAGGGATGGTCCAATGTCAGGGAAGGTCCTATACCAAGGAAGACCCCATACAAGGATGGTTCCACCTCAAAAAAAATCATCCCCTCCTTTTAGAAAAAAACAGCTTGTATTTAATGTACTTAAGGTGTACTTAATAAGCCCTATTAAAGCTTATACTCTTACTCTTCATCTTATGTTTCACTTTTTTTTTTGTGATGTCATGAAAGCAAATTCATTTACAGTGTAGCCAGAATAGAGGCATAAACAAGTTTTAAAAGACACATTTTAAAAAATATCTCATTTCAATCTTAAGGGAAAAAGAGAGGTTAGAAAGACGTAATGCAAAAATTATATCCATTTTGGGTAGGTTCTTTAATGACCATATTTAGTTGCATTGACAAGCATAGGATCATTTAAGTGAAGCTGAAACAGTTCACTATAGCCTCTCATATTTGTTGACCAGCGCTGTGGACCACTGATGTAAAGTGTGTGCCAGAGATTTAAGTGATAAAAGCCAAGCTGGCCAATTTGAAAGGGAAAACAGAGGCCCTGGGTTGCCAGAGACTGTAATCTTACACTCACAGCACACAGAGAGATGTTTTCCACTTAATTAGCCAGCAGATAACTAAGCTCAGCTTAAAAAAGGGACATACAGCTCCAAAAATTGCATCAGTGCATTCACCACTTTAGGTAGTGAATGCACTGGTGCACTATATATATATATATATATATATATATATGGTCATACACCTGACCAAATAATCAACATGATATAAACATCATATTATATCACAAATATTCATATTTCTACCATTTGAAAAGCCAACTATAAATGTTTGGCTGGGGGTGAAAGAGAGCATGAGAAAATGTGCAGGCAAAAGGAGTAAAGAGGGAATGAGTGGGAGAGAAAGCAGAGAGACATATCGAAAAGAAAAGGAGAGAGAGAGGCAAGTAGAGAAAAAGAGAAGGAGAGAGGGATGGGCAAAAGAGAGGCGAGAGAGCGGAAGGGAGAGGTAGTGAGAAAGAACTGTGGGAGAGGTGTCAGAAAGAGAAAGCAAGAGAATGTGAGGCAGAGAGAGAGGGTGAAAGAGGAGAAGGTAGAGAAAGAGCGAGGGGAAGTGAGGAAAAAGCAGTTCCCAGTTGCAGTCCAGGTGAACCCTTCAGCATGAGGGTCTGAGGCTGGGCTTGCTGCAGATCCCACTATAGCGAGAAAGAGAGAGGAGGAAAGAGAAAAGGAAAAAAAGAGGAGGAGAAGAGCTCTTACCTGATGATGTCGTCGCTGTGGCCCAGGAAGAACTTCTGCGTGTGTTCTCTGGTGTTGTACACAACGCCCACCCCAGCCACAAAGTACACCACCTCCTTCCCCGCCGTGTAGAAGAGGTTGTTGCGGCACTGGTGTCCTCTGTAGCCGTAGATCCACTCCAGTCTGAGCTGACAGCGGGGCGCCGTCCTGTCCGCCATGACCCCTCCTGACCAGCTGTGGCTGATGGACCCCCCCCCCACACACACACCCCCAGCCTGCAGACGACTTAAAAAGAGTCAACAGGAGACTTTTAGAGTTATAACCAAACTCGAACCGTCACTGCTGGTCACAGTATCATCGGCTCTGGGCTCCATGGGTGCTCCAGCTGTTCACATTGAGGGCTGCGGGACGGTCCCGTTCACATGGCAAAGGCAAATATCCATTGCCTAGTGCCTCTCTAGCTGGCTTCATAGGGCCCTTCGTATTTCTTAACAGTGGAAAATGTTCTACTACTAGGAATAGTCTTATTCAAATAAAATAAAATACAAAAACTTAATTATAAGTAAAAAACATATTTAAAGTGTATTAATAAAATAATAATAATCATGATAATTCAGTACATTGCAGAAATATGAAATATTAACAATAACATTAATAAAAAGTACAAATTTAGTTTTCTTCCTTTTTTTTTTTGACTGGTAGTAAATTTGCACAACCACAAATGAACAGAGGATTAATTCAGCAATGTTAAACTATAATCCCGCATCCTAATCCCCCAATGCTCAGCAGTCATCAGATGGGCAGATTTTTTATTTATTTATTTTTTTAAAATGCAGAAGCCCACTGGCTCTGTCAGGACTAAATCTCTCCCTCTCTCAAAGCCAGCAAAACAAAATCCCAGCGCAGATCGCAGCTCTAACCTCGACCCTTCCCTCTTCCCAGCTTCCAGTGTCGACCTGCAGTGGATCAGTCATCTGTCACCCCCATCCTCTCTTCGCTTCTCCTGACGGAGGGCACTTTCCCCCTCTCTGTCCGCTGGCGGTCAGGCTGCTGCCGCAGAGATGCTCCGTGCTGCTGCCCCTCTGAGCCCCCTCATCTCCGATCAGCCGGGGGTCCAGCCTGGCAACGGAGCCGGAGCGCGAATCGACTCGGTGTCGGTTCACTGAACGAGCGTGCCGCTGGAGGCCCCCTGTCTCGAGCTCCGGGTTTTCAGGACTCGCCCACTTTCCCTTCTTCCAGGGAGAGACCACCGCGCCCGCAGCTCCGCCCCCTATCACCCAGCAGTGGGACAGCGCGCTGCAAACACTCCTGGGAAATGGAGTTTCTAATAGAAGCGTAGAACTACAAAGACCAGAATGCAAAGCAGCGGCAGCTGTTCGTGATGGTGCCGTTTTTTTACACGCAGTTAAAGAGTTTGAACCCCTTAAAATGGTAATAAAATGATGTTTTGTTGAGTGGAAGGAGGAAGCAGGACTATATTGAGCTATATGTTCGTATAGGGCAGGGGTGGGCGATTCCGGTCCTGGAGGGCCGGTGTCCTGCAGAGTTTAGGGAATTCCCTGCTTAAACACACTCAGTCAATTTGACAATGATCAGGTGAGCTGTACCAGGTGTGTTCAAGCAGGGAATTCTGGTGGACACCGGCCCTGCAGGACCGGGATTGCCCACCCTTGGTATACGGGGTCTGTTTTTGAGGATATTTTTACTTTAAAGTTCTAGCAAAATATAAAAAGTAACCACAGGCACATGAATTGCAAACATGCCAGGAGAAGTAATAGAGTATTTTAGAGGGATAGATCTGGACTTGGGAGTTGGATGTTGGGGTTGATTGTATACCATTTATACAACTTGGTTTTGTTTAGCTGCATAATGCAAAATATTTTTTAAATGTTTATGATTACTATTCTAGGTATAGATAGAATAAAGTGCATAGTATATGTCTATGTATATAGTATATGTCTACAGCATTGATGAACTCTCTCTCTATATATATAAAATCATATATATATATATATATATATATATATATACACACACAGTACTGTGCAAAAGTTTTAGGCAGGTGTGAAAAAATGCTGCAAAAGAATGCTTTCAGAAATATAAATAATGATTGTTCATTTTTATCAATTTACAAAATGCAAAGTGAGCGAACAAAAGAAAAATCTAAATCAAATCAATATTTTGTGTTACTACCTTTTGCCTTCAAACCAGCATCAGTTCTTCTAGGTACACTTGCACACAGTCAGGGATTCTGTAGGATTATAGTCGGTGTATGATCAACCAGTTTTACCAAACAGGTACTGATGATCATCAATGTCACACGGAGGAGAAACACAGTCATGTTTGGAACAACCTACCAGCTGAGTTCCTTCAAAAACTGTGTGCAAGTGTACCTAGAAGAATTGATGCTGTTTTGAAGGCAAAGGGTGGTCACACCAAATATTGATCTGATTTAGATTCTCTTTTGTTCATTCACTGCATTTTGTTGATTGATGAAAATAAATGATTAACACTTCCATTGTTTACAGCATTTTTTCACACCTGCCTAAAACTTTGCACAGTACTGTATATGTTTTTTATATATATATATATATATGAGAGTATATATATAAACCCTCTCACTTTATTTTAATCAAATGTTTACTTGCCTTCTAAAGCACACAGTGCCCCTAGGAGAGGGTGTCCAACAAAAACCATAAAAAGATATTAACTACTTGTGTTCATGAGAACATCATTAAGTAGGATTCAGAGGTTACCATGGAGATAATTACTTCTCTGCAAAAGACATTTGTGTCAGAGGTCCCACACCACTGTCACTATAATTTTTTCAAAAAGGTTAGGTTTTGGTGAACCATATCAGTAACATCATCAACACTCAGAACCTCACCTGTAAAGCATGGCGGAGGGAGTATTACGGTGTGGGTGGGGCAAGAGGAAGTGATCAGTAAACATGGAATAACCACATTTATTAGATTGTAGTGGACCCTTGGTATCCATGAATATTTTCACTACCATTTTAAACACTTAAGATATGTCTGATTTATTAAACTAAGAAATGTAGAAAAAGAAATGTACTTTTCTTTAGTTCCCTTCCCTCAGTGGCCTCCAGGTTAAGAACCATTGTTGTAGACAGACAAAAATAGTTGATCATGAAATGCAATCTTTAGCTTAGTCTTAGACAGAAAACTCAAATACGCCCAGTGCAATTTACTGTGTAACTCTCATTTACATCTAATTATATTCACATATATATATTATGCTCTTTTGCTGCACTCTGAGGGAGGTTCGGAGTTTTAAGCTCAGCATCCATCGCTAATCTACAATGGCCGAGGAAGGCATTGCTGCCGGAGGAGTGATGGATGTCCACACCGCCCTACCCGAAGTGCTCAAGACCGCACTCATCCATGACGGGCTTGCCCGTGGCATCCGAGAGGCCGCCAAGGCTCTGGACAAGCGCCAGGCTCACCTCTGTGTCCTTGCTGCCAACTGCGACGAACCCATGTACGTCAAGCTAGTGGAGGCCCTCTGTGCTGAGCATCAGATCAACCTCATCAAGGTGAATGACAACAAGAAGCTTGGTGAGTGGGTTGGCCTGTGCAAGATTGACAGAGAAGGCAAACCCCGTAAGGTAGTGGGCTGCAGCTGCGTAGTTGTTAAGGATTATGGCAAAGAGTCTCAGGCCAAGGATGTCATCGAGGAGTACTTCAAATCAAAGAAATAAGGGGCTGAATAAACTGTTTTGAAACAACTCCTGCTTGAACCGCCACCTTATCGTGGTGGAGGGGTTTGCGTGTCCCAATGATCCTGGGAGCTATGTTGTCCGGGGCTTTATGCCCCTGGTAGGGGCACCCAAGGCAAACAGGTCCTAGGTGAGGGAAGAGACAAAGAGCGGTTCAGAGGACCTCTTATGATGTATAAAAACTTTGGAAGACGTTCTCCCTCGCCCGGACGTGGGTCACCGGGGCCTCCCTCTGGAGCCAGGCCTGGAGGTGGGGCCCACTGGCGAGCGCCTGGTGGTCGGGCCTTCACCCATGGGGCCCGGCCGGGCTTAGCCCGAAGAGGCAACGTGGGTCCCCCTTCCCATGGGCTCACCACCTGTGGGAGGGGCCAAAGAGGTCGGGTGCGTTGTGAGCTGGGCGGTGGCCGAAAACGGGGGCCTTGGCGGTCCGATCCTCGGCTGCAGAAGCTGGCTCTAGGGACGTGGAACGTCACCTCTCTGGTGGGGAAGGAGCCTGAGCTAGTGCGCGAGGTTGAGCACTTCCAGCTAGATATAGTTGGACTCACCTCGACGCACAGCTTGGACTCTGGAACCAGTCTCCTTGAGAGGGGCTGGACTCTTTTCCACTCTGGAGTTGCCACCGGTGAGAGGCGCCGAGCAGGTGTGGGCATACTTATTGCCCCACGGCTTGGGGCCAGTACATTGGGGTTTACCCCGGTAGATGAGAGGGTGGCGGCCCTCCGCCTTCGGGTCGGGGGACGGGTCCTTAGTGTTGTCTGCGCTTATGCGCCAAACAGCATTCTGGACTACCCACCCTTTCTGGTGTCTCTGGAGGGGGCGCTAGAGAGCGTCCCTCCTGGTGACTCCATCGTTCTGCTGGGGGACTTCATCTCACGTGCTCACGTGGGTAATGACAGTGACACCTGGAAGGGCGTAATTGGGAGGAATGGCCCCCCCGATCTGAACCAGAGCGGTGTTTTGTTATTGGACTTTTGTGCTCGTCACGGATTGTCCATAACGAACACCATGTTCAGGCATAAGGATATCCACATGTGCACCTGGCACCAGGACACCCTAGGCCGCAGTTCAATGATCGACTTTGTGGTCATGTCATCGGACTTGCGGCCCCATGTCTTGGACACTCGGGTAAAGAGAGGGGCGGAGCTGTCAACCGGCCATCACCTCGTGGTGAGTTGGCTTCGTTGGTGGGGGAGGATGCCGGTCAGACCTGGTAGGCCCAAACGCATCGTGAGGGTCTGCTGGGAACGTCTGGCAGAGTCCCCTGTCAGGACAAGCTTCAACTCCCACCTCCGTCAAAGCTTTAACCACATCCCGGGGGAGGTGGGGGACATTGAGTCTGAATGGACTATGTTCCGCGCCTCCATTGTCAAGGTGGCTGACCGGAGCTGTGGCCGGGAGGTGGTCGGTGCCTGTCGCATGGGAGGAGTTTGGAGAGGCCATGGAGAAGGACTTCCAGGCGGCTTCGAGGAAATTCTGGTCCACCATCCGGCGTCTCAGGAGGGGAAAGCAGTGCAAGGTCAACGCAGTGTATAGTGGGGATGGTACGCTGCTGACCTCGACTTGGGACGTTGTGGGTCGGTGGGGGGAGTACTTCGAAGACCTCCTTAATTCCACCAACATGCCTTCCGAGGAGGAAGCAGAGCCTGGGGACATCGAGGTGGACTCTTCCATCTCTGGGGTCGAGGTTGCCAAGGTGGTCAAAAAACTCCTTGGTGGCAGGGCTCCGGGAGTGGATGAGATCCGCCCAGAGTTCCTCAAGGCTCTGGATGTTGTAGGACTGTCATGGCTGACACGCCTCTGCAACATCGCATGGACATCGGAGACGGTGCCTCTGGATTGGCAAACCGGGGTGGTGGTCCCCCTCTTTAAGAAAGGGGACCGGAGGGTGTGTTCCAATTATCGAGGGATCACACTTCTCAGCCTCCCGGGGAAAGTCTATTCAGGGGTCCTGGAAAGGAGGGTCCGTCGGATAGTCGAACCTCAGATCCAGGTGGAGCAATGTGGTTTTCGTCCAGGTCGCGGAACAGTGGACCAGCTCTACACCCTTAGCAGGGTCCTGGAGGGTGCATGGGAGTTTGCCCAACCAGTTTACATGTGCTTTGTGGACTTGGAGAAGGCATTCAACCGTGTCCCTCGGGGGCTCCTGTGGGGGGTACTCCAGGAGTATGGGGTATCGGATTCCCTGTTAAGGGCTGTCCGGTCCCTGTACAACTGGTGTCAGAGCTTGGTCCGCATTGCCGGCAGTAAGTCGGACCTGTTCCCGGTGAGGGTTGGACTACGCCAGGGCTGCCCTTTGTCACCGATCCTGTTCATAACTTTTATGGACAGGATTTCTAGGCGCAGCCAGGGCGTTGAGGGGGTCCGGTTTGGTGGGCTCAGGATTGGGTCTCTGCTTTTTGCAGATGACGTTGTCCTGTTGGCCTCATCATGCCGTGACCTTCAGCACTCTCTGGATCGGTTCGCAGCCGATTGTGAAGCGGCTGGGATGAGAATCAGCACCTCTAAATCTGAGGCCATGGTCCTCAGTCGGAAAAGGATGGAATGCCCTCTCAGGATTGGGAGTGAGACCTTGCCCCAAGTGGAGGAGTTTAAGTATCTTGGGATCTTGTTCACGAGTGAGGGTAAGATGGAGCGGGAGATCGACAGGCGGATCTGGGCAGCTTCTGCAGTGATGCGGGCTCTGCATCGGTCCGTCATGGTGAAGAAGGAGCTGAGCCAGAAGGCAAAGCTCTCAATTTACCAGTCGATCTACGTTCCCACCCTCACCTATGGTCACGAGCTGTGGGTAGTGACCGAAAGAACGAGATCGCGAATACAAGCGGCCGAAATGAGTTTCCTCCGCAGGGTGTCTGGACTCTCCCTTAGAGATAGGGTGAGAAGCTCAGCCATCCGGGAGGGGCTCAAAGTAGAGCCGCTGCTCCTCCGCATCGAGAGGAGTCAGATGAGGTGGCTCGGGCATCTGATTAGGATGCCCCCTGGACGCCTCCCTGGTGAGGTGTTCCGGGCACGTCCCACCGGAAAGAGACCCCGGGGAAGACCCAGGACACGCTGGAGAGACTATGTCTCTCGGCTGGCCTGGGAACGCCTTGGGATCCGCCCGGAGGAGCTGGAAGAAGTGGCCGGAGAGAGGGAAGTCTGGGCATCCCTGCTGGAGCTGCTGCCCCCACGAGCCGACCTCGGATAAGCGGAAGAAAATGGATGGATGGATATATTCACACATTACAATCAGAACACATTTCCATTTTTGTAATTTTTCAAAGAATTTTGTAAAATAAGCCACTCCTTACATTGTTTCAGAGTTGCATGACTAATGGACCAGCAGTTAAGGTTCATAATGGCTTGTCACCGAAAGTGCTGAAGCTTTTTATTTGATATTTCATCAGATATTTCAACTGATTTATGCCAGTTAATGCCGCTGTTCTGCACTCCTTGCTCTAAATCCTCCAGTTCACACCAGGAAAGCCTGGAAATTAGATCATTAGATCAGGTATGTTGGGGACAAGTGCTATAATGTATAAAGAACTGACAACCAGGTTTATAAAGGTATTACTGGGCACATACATGTATAAGAATGAGTGCAATCTCAAGCAAATAAAAAATTCAGCCACCAAACAGGTAACTTAAAAAGCATTTTAATGACTTTGCACATATTTAACAGATAGGGTAAAAGGCTACAGGTGCAGATCCATCCAGATTAATTCCAGCTCCATGTTTTACATAATAACCAACAGACCTTGGTAGCGTCATGGCATTTTGACTGTGCAGTAATGACGAAAATGTATTGTTACAGTAGTTACACTGACAGAATGCACACTATTTTTTGATCAAGTAGCCAGAGAAAGTAGCAAAATGAGAACACACAGCGCTATAGCAAACAAGCAAGCAGCTGTTTTTTTTCCAGTCATTACAATTTTTCCAGAAAATGCCAGTTTCCTCACTTAACAAATGATGCCTTTTAGGAGTTATAATACATCTATATTTATATTTTTTTCTCTAAATAACCTTTAAACATACAATATAATTCAACTCAAGTACAATAATTTTTTTCTTTTGTTTTCTTGACAAAATTGTCAAGAAGTCTTTTTCTTGACAAAATTAGTCCTTCATTATTAGCCAACATTCTGACCATACACAATCATATTAAACTTTCCAGCATATGTTAATATTTGCCACTACATGGCGGGTTTTGCATTCAGGCGCACTCACTTCATACTAAGTTCTTTAGTAGACAGATTGCCCTTTACGGAAATTCAAGATGGCTGAAGAGTTTTTAGTAGTAACTTAAACTTGACAGGAGGTTATAAACTTAACAGAAACTTCTTAAGAATCCAAAAGCACCACTGCTGCCCTCCATCTGCAGAAGACCGAGGAGGCCTCACAAAAACTGAGGGCAGATCCTAGAAACTTCTCACACTTACAAAAACAAGACAAAGGAAGAAAAAACAACAGAGACTTAAAAGCACTAAAGCAGGTATATTGAAAGTAGGCAACAACGAATAAAGAAGAGATAAGAGATATAAAGTAACCTTATTGAGAAACTAGTCTCTTGAGACTGATTTACAATGACTGCCCAAAGCACCTTGCAACCCCTAAGAAGTAGACTATTCCTCTTCTAGCTCCCGAGCCCACTCAGAGGAGCGATCAGGCACCAAGTGTTGAGGTTTGGCTCTGAGCTTTGCATGCTGGAGCTTCTGCTTCAGGAAGAGGATGAGAAGAATGAGAAAAAGGAAGAAGTAAAACTATTGAGAGGTGCTGGGAATGGCTCTACTTCTTTTTGCTGAAAAGGCTGAAGCGCTTCTCTTTGTCCTTGTCCCGCTTGCCTGGGCTGCACTCGGAGGCTGCGCCGACGGCGGTGGGCAGGGTGTGTGCTCGCCCCGAGGCGGGGGTGCTATGGCTGCTGAGCTCAGAGGGCGTGGCGCAGGAGATTGCCTGGATCCATGAGTTCATCTCCTCCTGCAGCACACAGAGAGTGGAGGGACATGCAGTAAGCAAAGGATGCAGCATAGTTGCGTTAATGCTCATATTGAATGTGATTGAAAAGTCAATAGGTGCCAGTGTGAACTCAAAGCACAGTGAACCACAACAATATCCCTTTTCTGATACTTAACCCATTCATACAGTTCAGCATGAGGCAGCCATATATGCATCACTGAAAGAGGAGTGTTGGGGACTCAAGGGTACCTCTTTTCTGGGATTCAATCTCATGATCTTCTGATCATGGGGCCTAGTTCTAAGCCACTAGGTCCACTGTATTGGAACGGTGGTGGTTTAGTGGGTTACTAGCCTACAGGTTCGAATCCCACCTCCAGCACCACCACATTTAACCCCAAGTTGCTCCAAGGAGGAGTAACCCTGCAGTTTGGAATATGAAGTTGCTCAGGATAAGAGCATTTGCTAAATTATTGCATAATACTTCATCAGAAGGTAATAGTCATTAACACCTTAATCACAGCAGAAAATTTGCACTAAACAAGCCTCATGCTGAGAGTTGAAAACTGTTGAATATGGTGTTAGCCACCCAGAGTTTGGCATTTTTGTGATCCTTTTGCAATAAACATTGTGTTTATTGTGCTCATCACACAGACTGTCCATAGTTTTATCATAATTTCTGTATTGCCCTGATAAAGTCTCTTTTTTTGGCCAAAGCTGAAAAATCTAATTGTTGAAGACTGTGTTCAGTGGTATTTTTCAATTTTTTATTTGAAGACAGCTTTTGCAAGTCAGCAGTCTCCTGTTTTGGAAAATTAAGGCTTTTAAATGTCATTAAGCAATCTAGCCAGTGTCTGGTTTTTATTTCCTCACTGTACTGTGTGTAAAGACAGTATCAGCTGCAATACTGCTGCTCTGTACAGTATTAATTACAATTTTGCTACTCTGAACCATATTAGTTACAATACTGCTGCTCCGTGCAGTATTAGTTGTAATAGTGCTGCTCCGTGCAGTATTAGTTAGGATACTGCTGCTCCGTGCAGTATTAGTTAGGATACTGCTGCTCCGTACAGTATTAGTTAGGATACTGCTGCTCTGTACAGTATTAGTTAGGATACTGCTGCTCTGTACAGTATGATATATTGAATACAATGTGGTATTTAATAGTGCTGGCATTTATGGGAGTGCACTGTAATACACTTGGTTTTGGTATTGAAATAGAAACAGGTAATGTGACAGCCTTGACCTTTATGCAAGTGTTACTGATGGTACAAACACATCATGCTGCTGAAATAGTACACAGTGATCAAATATATGATTACACTAATATGTGAAAAGGCAAAGTGAAAAGGATAGACTCACATCATCTTTGGCTTGGAAGAGATACTCGTTCCCATTCGAAAGTCTGCAAGTGAAATGGGAAGGAAAGCTATTTAGTACACCTGCTCTCAGCATAAAGGCTTAAGAGAAACATCCACCATTAACAAGTTTGTCATGTAACTTACTTGAGTTTAAACACATGTTTCTTCTTCTTGTAGTCAAGGGCAACCTCACAGCTGGAGTCCTTAAGACTGATTGGGATTTCACTGTGGTACGGGATGCCCTGACTGGCACTCTTGCTGTCTTTGTAGAAGCCCATCTCTTGATTATTTATCACACAGTAGACATTGTGCCAAGACCTGCAATCAAAAGAATGCAAGAAGAGTGGTAAAATATTTCTTCATACATATTCTTTGAAAAAAAAATAAATAATCTACATAATTTAAAGCTTCAGATGTTGAGGTGTTACATTGTTTGAACAATTAAGACAATCTTCACTCTGGTGGTGAAAGGTCACCCACATGCCTCTATGCTGAAATGTAGCTTAGGTTTATTCTGACGAACACAAAACAAATGCATATTTATTTCCACCAGGTTATTTCAGGCCACAACCTTTCGTTATGTTACAGATTACAATAACCCTGTTTCCTTCCCATAGATCTTTGTGTCCTTCTAGCCCCTGTTTCTATTGGTGCAGCTTAACAGTTCTTGTGATTAAAGCTCCACTCAGCCCCAATAAAAGTCCCTTTTTCCTCCTGAATCCAAAATTGAGGTTAATTAAGTATTTATCTACATGCTGTAGAGGCTAGTAGGATGTTAATTGCATCACTCAGTACAGCTGTCAGGAAGCATTTGCACACATAATGTTTCTCTACAAATCTGTTCAGGGGGATGCCCTCATACCTGCTTTGTTGTGTTACCAGGTGTGCCTCATTAGTCTAAAGGTATATAAATCTCAGTGAGTCAGGGCAGAGCAATCGGTCATTGTATCGCCGTGTGTATCATTGCGGTGGATGTTTCACGATCTGTGTGAGTACTGAGTTTGGTTAATGCTTGTGTGTTACATGTTTATTGAACAATTATCAACTGACATCAAATATCTGATTTAAAAACACCTTGCACAACATTTCAGCATTTAAGCAGTGGCTAAGTTGATCTGACCGTTTGTGGTTAGGAGGGATGTTAAGTGAAGCATAATGAAAGATTAATTATTTTATAAAGTAGATTACATTCCTTTGTACATTGTTAACATTATATCCTCTTGTAGAAAATAGAGACCATATCTTTTATTTTTCTTTACAGTCGTAATTAATTTTTACCATATTCCACCCAGAGTGTTTTTATAATGTGTTAAGCTCTAGCTATGAACTGCCTAAATTAATAAACCAAACTAGATCATTTTGTTGATAGGAAGTACTATTTTAGTTTAAAATTATGGTAATAAACATATGGTAAGACAACTATGCAACTTTAAATAATGAATCCTAGATATTAAACAAATATAAATCTACAAACAAACAAACCCACCCACAATGTGTCATGTGTAAGCAGGAAGGAAAATCCAAAATTGGCAATTGGAAGTAGCAGGTAGTTATTTGGAAACCAGGAAAAAAATTATCCTGAGGGAAACTGCTTATTTCGAGTATAGCACTAGGTTTGTACTTAGATCTGGACGGTAAAGAAGCAACAGTTTTTACTATAGCTTTAGGATCTTTATCCCGCCATAATGTGCGATATTAATGTACAAATACAATACAATGTATATGTTCTGCTAAACTCCTTTTCAGTATGTGATTATTAAATTAAAATATATTTTACTACATCCTTTATCTGCTCATGTCTAGAACCTTTGTTATTTAATGTAATTTAGCTAGATTATCTTATCACATCTATCAAAACTTAACTAGTTAATTGCTAGAACCTTTTTGGCATTTCTTTCCTGGAACTCACATTCATTTTACTAAAAATAATAACCATGTTTTTACCATTTACCATGTTTCTACCTGGAACTTAAGGGACTACCAAAGAAGACGTTCTCGGTTTATTGTCTAAAATTAAACAGCCATTTTCCCCTGATATATGTAAATGGCTCCTGTTTAAAGTGTCCAGGGAGCAGTGATGGGGACAGCACCTTGCTCAAGGGTACCTCAGAGTGACATACTGGCCTGGGATTCAAAATCCTTGACTTTTCCGCTTCTGGGGCCAACTCTCTAACCACTAAACCACCGCTGCTCCACTATTATTGGCTAAATATATGTAATATTAATTGTTTGGTATAACATCACAAAACAGCAAATTCACAAGCAGCTTTTCTTGTTGAATTCCCAGATGGATGATGAATTTTGAATATTGAAAAGGTGAAGGAAACTTTGGCTAACTAAGATATAAGCATTTTAAGGACAGATTATGATACCTGTTGGATGCTTTCTTGTTGTGCCCCTCCCATTCATGTTTTCGATTCAGGAAGCCTTCTATTTGGGCGCTAGGTATGTCCTGGGCCTTGCTTGGGAGAGTTGCAGCTTGACTTGATTTACCCTTGCGACTACCCGTGGGAGAAGAACTTGGACTGGGCTCTGCCACTCCGTTGACAACATCACTTCCCGCTGCAGCATCCTGGTACAGAAAGAGTGACAGTTAGAGGTTTCCTCAGTACAGGAAAGAGTGCATACTCTTCTTCACTGAGCAAAGCTGTACAGTAGATGCATCAGAGACTGAGGCTGTGTAGAAACATATGCAACTTTCTTCTTCTTTTTCATCAGGAGAAGAGTTGCAAAACTATTCTTTCAATTTTTTTTCTCATTAAAAATATAAGGCCAAATAATGATGCTTATTTTTCCCCACATACTAATGCTGCTACAGCAGCCTCCAATTGTTAAATGTGTTTCAATTTAACAATTTTATCCCAGCTTCTGAGAAGACTAAATCCTGCTACCTTTTTTTAATCCCTATTCTGCTGTATCGCTCTCTGTCTTACAGTAAAGGACTAGATAATAGATGTTTTCTGATCACTGCCAATTGAAGCAGTGAATCTCTGCTGTGAAGCTGGGACAGCAGATGCTTCCAATTGCACTCAGTTTAAGCAGGATGAGAAAAGAGAAAGGGAAAGGCATGCAAAATTGTATTAGAACATTAGATAATGCACACCATATGGCTACTAGGCTGGTAAACATCATTGAGAGAAGCCAACAGCCAGCAGAGTAGGCAAACTCAAAAACAAACAAGAAATCACAAACAATTTCTAAAATTGCTTGAGTCTATTATTAATCACCAGTATCATTGACAGGAAGAAGTGATTTTTGCAAGCTAAAGGGATTATGGCATCACACCCACTCAAGACTGTCAGTTTATTACCCCATCTCGAGCTCTTCTCGACAGGACCAATCCTGGATGGTTTTATAGGGCTGGACCAATCCTAGGCACTTTTACAAAGAGCATGCCAAAGGCAGGACCAAATTCTGGGAACTTCAACCAGAGCCTGATGATGTTTTTTCCCTGAAATCCTCTCTTAGACATTTTACTTATTCTACTGACAGCTACTGTTATTACACTAATCAATTGTGAAATCTGCAGCGCTTACCAGTTTGTTCCATTTCATTGTAATTCAACTTTTTTTGCAACACACTTTCAGCAGAAGTTGATTTGCAAATGCAGAAATACCTGAAAATGAACTTCTAATTTGTGTTTGTTCAAAATCCTCTGCTGTTTTCTAAGTACAGGGACATCAGCATTTGTGATACACATGCAGCAGATCTAATTTAGGATGCAAATTATTCCTTAAACACCACTATGACTGAATCTATACAGCAACATTTTCTGATTTTTCCCCCCCATTTCTCCTAAAAACAATATCTGCTTAATTTCTGACTTTTGCATTTCTTTAAGATCCAACATTTCAAAACGAAACGAGTGCTGTAACTACGTTTTGCTTACAAAAATAAATATATAAAGGGTCAGTCTGAATATTAACTCCGCAACATGGCTTTAAAAAATAAACATACACAAGACGATGAAAGAAAAGGAATAACAAAATGGATATGAAAGATGTATTATTTGGGAAATTAATGTCAACCCATGAACAGGCCCAAGAATGACACTGAGTTACAACATTAATGGATGACATTAAACAGAAGATATAAACATAAAATGACCCACATGCTAACAATGACATGCACATAACATCCAACAAAAGGACAACATTGGTGAAGCATACATGGAAGTGCTTAAATGAAACTTGAGCTTTATTTGAAAGGGGAACGTTAGTGAGATGGACTGGGAGGAAAGGTTAAGGGACAAACATGATCAACTTGACAAAAACAAATGATGCTGAACATCTGCAGTGGCTTAGAGGCAATATGATGATCGGCATTACTGCTGAACAAATGGAACTGAGAAGGGGCACCAAGCAGCACATTTATGCATGAGGAGCTATGAATCTAAAATTCAGGAGATTAGAAAATAGGTAATTATGAAGTCGCTTTACTTTGTTGGGTGAGGTGAAGTCCAGCAAAATTAACCGCACACAGAATTCAGGTTTATACCTGAATGTGTAAAACATTTCTAACAGTTATAAAAATGCCCTCATATCTTTATTGTTTGTCATTACATATACTGTATTTATAACTAAATAAAGGTTTTTCCACAAAGGTAAATCATCTGCAACTGCAGTCTTTAGTAGTTGGTACTAAAATGGTTTAAAACCACCATTTAATATGGGTCAGACTGGGCATTAAAATCAAGTAAAGAACTAACTTGGAAAATCATAAATAATGATACAATAGTTTTATTAGGAATTCTGAGGGCTAAAAGTGGCTAAAACCACAATTTGAATTTGTAATAGTTTGTATTTTAATTTGTATTTCTGTAATACATGTTTATAGAAAGACAAATGCAATGTTTAAAAAAGCATCGTTATTTCTCAATGCACTGGAGTCTGAGTTTAGCCAAAAAAGAAAAAAAATATATAAAAGCAGCAAATGTAATGAAGAAGATAACAGATGTGAAAATATATCTGGAAGACTGTGAGCTCAATTACCGCAAACCAGATCTCAAAGAACTAACAACACACCAGCACACATTAAACCTTAATTAGATAACCTCAGCACAAAGCCCTTAGACTATTTATTAATCCTAGCCTCAGTGTAGTAAAGATCTCTAATATCTCATGAAAGCTTTTATTGAATTCAAACAAACTCTTGTCTGCACTTGTCTTGTCTTATGTTCTATGTTGTGTTTGATGTCATCTTATGTGTAGCACCAGGTTCCTGGAGGAACGTTGTTTTGTTTCACTATGTACTGCGTATATGGTTGAAATAACAATAAAAACCTGCTTGACCTATTGTTGTTGAGCTTGGTGTGCATTTAGGAACACACATATAAAAGGCACTGATTTACCAGCTAGGGCACACATCTGTCTCTCTAGCCTGGGACACTCTTTGCAATTCAAATGCAGAAAGAAGATAAACATATGTTGCCCTGAATACTATCAGGTTTTATTTATTTATTTATTTTTTTTATATTAAACTAACATCATCCTTGCAAGTAGTTCACTTTTTAGTAAGTTGTACACATGCTGGCTAGATAAAATTAGCCATATGTCTCTTACACAAATAAAAACCAGCCCTCATGTCTTCCCTCAAGTGCTGATGGAACAATAAATTAAAGATAAATTATGGTTCGTCAACATACAGAGCCCAAGCCTGGCAGGCTTAACTTCTGTAAAGTATCAAAATCTCAATAACCATTTCATGGCTGTTCTTCTCAGCCAGTGTAATTTCACTCATCTTAGGCACTGCATGAGAAAATACTAGAATATAGACACACAGCTCATGTATGCTGCTGCAAAGAAGCTGTAACGGCTACAGGGAGAGATGCAGGAAAGCACAACTATCTGCCCCCTAAAAGCAAGCAAGGTCTCGGTCAGAAAAAGCATGGGAACTGACTAATGGGATCTTTAGCTGGGAATGAGGAAGATAAAAGGGTAAAAAGTAATGTTGACTCTCTCTCTTCGCAGTAACAGGTAAGACGAGTTCACGGTCCTGTGAGGCCTCTGCGGCTATGAAAGCTGGAGTAGTTTTGGTAGGCTTGGGAACGATAACTAACCCGGGGAGAATCTTGCTCTGCCGGCGGCCCATTCTGAGAGATCTGCTCGCCCTCCCTGGAAACACAACCACAGAGATCTCCATTAACAAATCCTTGTGTGTGGGTGAGAATAAGAAACAAATCGATTATCATACGAATTAAAACAAATAAAAATATTAAAATTATACTATTTACTTGTCAAATATCTACAAACGCCATAATGTGACAACATAAATGCTTTTTAATAATAATATAAAAATGTGTACATACATTGTATATGTGAACATACCTAAAATGATTATTGTATTATGAATGAACTAACTGCATTGGACATTTTCAACCGTTAATATAATTAATACTTAATACTATTTTTTTATTGCACTACTGTAACCAATCACAATCGCTTCCAATCACCTTGATGCATTTAGAGAATCATGGTGAAATTTCAGATTTCATAATGAGTTGAACCAGCTTCTAAAGAACCACAACAGACCATTTGAGAAATGAATGATGATGAAGTCATCATTGTTTTGTTTTTGGGCCCACTTCATGTCACCTTATGGTTTGAAAATCTTTTTAAAATGGCTTTTGATCATATTTTGGTTAAAATCACCTCTGTTGAGGAGATGCTGCTTCAGTGGGTGGAGCTTCAACTGGCGGGGCTTGTCTCTTCCTCTCCTCTTCCTCTTGCAGTTTTCTCACTTCCAGCAACTCCATCTAATTGCATATACACACACACATGCACGCACACAAGCACAATCAGAGAGTCACAGAGGGCTGTTTTTATATGAGGTTGGAACATCTCATCAGCATCTGGTCATCTGTATGAAGTTGCTGAATATAATAACGATAATTCCAATACTATAGGCATTCATCCGGAGATGATTTTTGCCCTTCCAAACAAGCTAACCAATACTTTTATTGCCCTTTCTTTGTGCACAGGGAAACAGCCATGCTGAACATGCTGCCACAGGTTGCCCAATACATTTTTAAGGTTTGGGGCAATATTAACATCTCACTTGAAAACATCAACACTGAAAAACCCCATATTTCAAAAATTAACCAGGATGTCCACATTCACATTCTGGCCATTCAGTGTCGGAATTAAATAACTGTAAAAAATATGATTTTAACTGCAGGTGAGCCTTACTCTTTAGAAACCGTAGTGGAGCTTAAAAATAAAGTGTTGTTGCCAAACACCCATGACTAACCACACAGACCAGCCTCGTGAATTTTAATATTGTTTATGACGCAGCAGCAGGAAGCTCCTCTACTGCTCTCTCACCGTAGTAAGTCTCTCCAGGGCAGCAAAACGCTCTTCCCAGGTGGCAGCTGACTTCTCAAAGGCCTCGTGCCTCTTAATGAGCTTCTCCACCTCATCCACATTCTGACCCATTTCCCGGCTGGACAGGTACGGCTCCTGGCCCAGCAACCATGCCTCGGCCACTCCTGCATCTCGTGAGAATTGGTGCACCTCCAGAACTTTATAAAAAATAAATTAATTAAATATCAAGTTTAACAGGTGTTATATTAATGTATACGTAGAGACAAAGACTGCAAATGAGCTATTAGCTAGAAATGTACACATGCATGGGGACACAGACCATTGTCATTGCTCTTCTATGTGTCCCCATTAAACAATCATAAAAGGGCTCATTTCATGGAGCATAAATTGTTCTTTTTTTTTTTTTTTTTAAACATATGGTGGTATATAGAAAACGAATTATTCTGGATTCAGCAGAAATTTCTAACTTACCCAGTCTCAACCATTCCCACCGGTCCTCCCACTTGTCAATCATCTCTTTCCTCTTGTCTGTCAGTTGAAGCAACTTCTCTTTGATCTGCATGGAATACAGAGAAAAACTGAATGTACTTTATGTTTAAAGTTGAACTAGCTAAACACATTACTGGATAAATGTGTAAGAAAAAAGGCAATCAATTATTTATATCCTCTTTTAGAGAAGTCAGAGCTGTTCCAGTTAACATTTTTAAATGCTACATTGCCACCTGCTGGGGAAAAAAAATATATAGTTCACATTGGTCTGCTGTAAAAACGTCTAATTATGGATCTTCAAACTCTAACATACAAGCGTAGAGAAAGAGATGCAGAAAACGTAAAATCGGACCTCTTCAGTAGCATAGTGTTTGCGTGCCAGTAGAGCTTTCCCCAACTCGATGCAGTTGGTGAAGCTGTCATTTCGAGCGTCGATCTCAGCCTTGATGCCTTGGTGATTGTTCATTAGGAGCTCCACAGATGACACATCCCTTAAATAAACAAGAACGTTCTTATTTTTACTACAAGCTGTAAGTGAAACAGATGCACATCGACACTGTAGCACATACTGCTTTATAAATATGGGCATACGTACATTATACGAAAATCAAACAAACAAATAAATGACTGCCACAAAGTGTCAAAAACCACATGGTCATCAGCGATGCCAAAGGTATGTGTCTTTGAGATAATGGCACTATTGCAGGTACCGGAAAATCACCTTAGACACAAAATGACTAGCTTCTGTTTTGGGATGACATATAAGGAGGAGGCAAACATAAAAGTACAAAAATTAATAAAAGGACAAAAAAAGGACAAACATCTCATTCTTTCTCACAATAAGATGTGCAGACAACTGAAAAAATGTCTTTCCACTTGCATACAACCATGGTCAGACCATCAGAATGGACTTGTAATCCTGACAATTGGGAGCATGGGAGCAGCGGAACGTGCTATAGATGTCAGAATAATGTTATACAATACATTAGTCGTGCATCTGAGGCTGAAACTAAATGTAGGGAGTAATATATAATTTTGGCAAAAGCACTGCTGTGTGTCCCAATACATGGTATACAAGCGAGTATTAATGCCAAACATTTCCTGCAGCTATTCTGAGATTTTAATACCAGATTACTTGAGACTAAAGAGATTAGAAGTTCAGTTTTTCTTTATTTGGTTTTCCCTCAGAAGCAACAGCATTAGTACAGGAAGTTGCACAGACAAATGTGATTACACCTCTTCATTGTTTCTTTCCAACTGATATCTCTCTACTTCATCTTTCCTTTCAGTGATACTCATATTGCTCCATCCCTCTCTTCTTCTTCGTCTGCTTTATTATTGACAGAGTGCAGACGCCAAGTTAAACAGAGACCAAAGCTCATCTTCAGACTGATTATGACAATTACAGAATAAATGTGGAGCCTCTGTGCTTGACCAAGAGACATGAGCTAAATGCAAACCAGGGAAGTAACAGTTACCAGTCTTAATGATATTCATTATTCATTCATTATCGCAACCACTTATCCTGACTATGGTCACAGGTGATGCTGGAGCCAGTCCTGGTGCACATACGGCAAAAGGTAGAGAAACCTTTGAACAGTAGGGCAGCGGTGGTTTAGTGGTTAGGGAGTTGGCCCCGGATCGGATGATGGTGGGTTCATTTCCCTCACCAGTAGTTTGCCCTGAGGTACCCTTGAGTAAGGTACTGTCCCTGTCACTGCTCCCCGGTGTGTGTTTGTGTGCATGGGTTAAATGAAGAGGTCCAATTTCGTTGTGGTTCACTTTGTGCTGTGCTCTGCTCTCACAATGACAAGGATAGTCACTTTCACTTTCACTGGCATGCCCGTAAATCACAGGACGTCTTAATGATTTACCATTTAAAAATAAAGTGATTTTGCGTTCTCATGAGAGTCAACGATCCCAGTTAATTCAGTGGTAGAATCAAGAAACGGATTACTATTAATTGACTAAGACAGTAAAGGTCTCACAATACAGCTCCAAATCCATGCAATATGAATAAAAAGGTATTTTATGTTTTCCATTGTGTTTTTTGCATATAAACACATCTATGTCTCTCTGACAAATAAGACACTCTGACAATGAACCTGTGATCAACTCAAGCATGAACACAGCAAGCGCTGTAAGTCCTGGCGAATTTCCTAAATGCAGTGTACTCTTTCCTCCTAACAATATTAAAGATCACCAGTGCGTAGGAAATTAATCGGACACTGGTTCCCATGATAAAATATGCACAATGCAAGCAGAGAATTACTAATTCCACCATTAACTTGTCTTGTAGCTCAGAGCAGCACATGTAGCATTATGGAGCATACCTGGGCTTCTCCTGCGCATCGATAAGTCGGATGACATCCTCCATCCAGAGCATGAGGTCACGCACCATGCTGAAGAAATGAAACTTGTCGCTGGTGTCCAGCAAGCGTACTCGGCGGCCATCGCAGGCCTCCAACAGGGCTCGCCATGCTTCCAGCACCTCACCTTCACGCCTCTGGATATCCTCCGCTTTGTCCCCAGCATAAGCTGATTGTAGGCGCACAGCATCCTCTTGCAGCTGCTTAACCTGTGCCATAAACAATAATGAGTTAAAGCGTCAGCTCCAGTAAGTAATGTGGCCCAAATCTAGCAAGGCTAGTTAGAATAAGATTAGGAATAACAGCCTAGTGAATTGTGGGTTGGTGTATTTTAAACTGTCATCCTATAAATATTGAAACTGAGTATCAACCAAGACTAGTATTATTTTTCCAAGATGAGCCATTTTGAAGCATGTCTCTTAAGAGAAATGTCTAAAAGTAACCTTCCTTCAACTTTGTTATCCAAATACTTTTGTTGCGTAAGGTAAAAGTTTGTTTCAATCATAAAGAATGTATAGAACGTTGGCGTGACAACGTAAAAAGTATTTATATAAAGGTTTTTCATATAGCAGTGTACAGACCTCTGATTACCATCTATCCATTTCTGATCTCAGATGCAGCAATCAACGCACCTGTGTTCCCAGGGCCTGGATGTCATGTTCGAAGGTTGTGTGCATCCGTTGCAAAGTCTTCACTGTGTTCTGGTCTCGGCCCAACTCCTCTGGAAGCTTCTTGTGTTTATCTAGGATGCGTCCCAGCACCTCCTTGGCATCGTGATAGAACTTGTGCAGCTCGTAGGAGGCTGCCAAGATCTGGGTGCGAGTGTCAATCAACTCCAGCAGATCAGCCCATGCCTCATTGAGCCCGTCTTTCCACTCAGCAATGGTTGCAGCATCTGTGTGACCTGAATTGATCAGGTCGTCAGCCATTTTGTTGACGGCATCGACACGCTCCTGGCCAATGTTCCCTGTGTCACGCGCAAACTCTCTGAAACGTTCCTGAAGCATCTGTATAGACATGATTCAAATGCCAGTCACTGGTCATGATGAGAGCCCTACACTAAGCAACAAAGCAACAAATGAGGAACATATGGAAAATTGACAAATAGTTCAAACGAACCAGCAAAACAAAAAGCGGTTGAACTTAGTTATACAGATACTAAAACAAAGGCTTAATGTGTCAGATGAACTAATACAGTTAGTAGCTGCCCGTAGAATCAACCGATCACATTTTGATTTGGGGGGCAGAATGATTTCTTGAGGAAAAACATCACTCTGTGCCTTCTGCAAATTTAAATGCATCACTGGCTGTGATCACCAGCAGTCTAACAATGTTAGGAGTCATTCTAACAATGCCACATGCAAAAATGCAAGTCAATATGTTCAAATGTTACACAGAAAGTCTTTTACATGTTTCCAAGGTGTCCATGTTAACTAGATCTTAAATATGTTAAGCTGCATAGAACATAGCGCCTTTTGTATTTGACCGTGTGCAAATGTACACAACAGAAAGTAAAATTAAATTACACTAAATATTTGGTTGCAAACTCCTTTCATGCATCCCAGTGATTCACAAAATTATTGGTTTCTACTTTGGTTGGGGTTTTCCAGGCTTTAACACAACATCTTGTCGGGCAGGGGCAGCGGAATCCTGGAGTTTAGGGACAAGGCCCAAGGATTGGAAATGGGTTCGAATCACGGACCAGCGGGTCGGCCTGAGGAAGCGTGAGCAAGGTACCGTTCCCATCACTGCTCCCTGGGCGCTGGACATAGCTGCATGCTGCTGCATGGTCTCTATGGGGTAAATGATCATTAGCCCATAAACTTTGTTGCATTGCCCCGTGGAGGATGTGCATGATGTCATCAACTCTTGTTTTGAGGTTTATCACTCAAAATTTGTCATCAGCTGTCATCAGGTTCGATGCCTGCTGCTCATCAGAACAGTGGGTTTTCTTTTTCTCATGGTTTTTCTTCTTTTCTCATCTTTAAGGGGAAGTCCAAAGCATCAGCTGGGCGTAGATATCAAGAGCTATTTATAGGTCGAACATCACAGGACACACCTGTGTAACAACAAGCCTCTCAAGAACCAATATTTTGCTCACTTGAAAAAAGTGAGTAAGGCGTTATGTTCTTTTTTTTTTTTTTTTTGAAGAAAGTGAAATGTTAATAGCAGGAAATACAAGCTTAAAATCTGATCTTTCAGCTTATATTAATCATTTGATCTCACACCCTAATATAGTAAAAGCTAATTTAGTGAAAGTGACTATTTTGTCACTGTAAAACAACACAGCACACAGTGAAACACAACGAAATGCATCCTCTGCATTTAACCCAAACACACAGTGCCACAGGGTAGCTATTAAAGTGATGGGGACGATACCTTGCTCAAGGCTACCAAATGGCCTGGGATTTCAACCCACAACCTTCCGATACTGGGCCCTTGTCCCAAACCACTAGGCCACTGCTCCCACAGTTCTCAATTTTACAGTACTTTAAGAAATGACTGTATAAGGATGTCAGAGTGTCTTACAGTCACATGCTCGTAGTCCTGGCCCAGTTCATGAGACCCGGCCACCACCTCTCGCTCTGCAATCCACTGCTCTAAATCATCCACTTCACGGTTTAACTGGAACAGACGAGATCTCTCGTCCAGTTTTCCACGTCTTTCTTCAGACAAGTCCTTCAGCCCTGCATATAGTTTGTCCACTTGGGACTGCCGCATGCTGATACGCTCACTGTAGGGGTGAGAGACAATTTATGTCAGTTTTCAATTCAAAATGTTACTAAAAACCTCAATAATAAGGGTTCTGCACATGATCATTTTTATTAGTTACCTTCATAACTAACCTGGCATATATTAAAGCTAGCAGCTCAGTAGTAACTGGTCCCAAATAACTCTATTTTCTACTTCTTCTTTTCTTTTTCAATATCCTTCGTACCTTTCTGGATGCCCAGCAGCCACCAAGGCTCTGCTGGTCTTGGACAGTTGGTGGACAGTCTCTGCATAATCCTCCACTGCTTGCTCCAGGATCTGGTGTTTCTTCAGCATAGTCACTGAACTTTGCTCATCCTGCAAATAAGTGTAAAAAAGAACAACAGAAAATATGACTGATATAGTTAGAAGGAAGAGAGAGAGAAAACATTTTAAAACTATACCTGTCAAAAAAGAATAAGGGTGAGCACAAGAGGAAGTTGCCAAAGAGTCCACGCAACCCCGTAAAGACAACTGCAAAAGCGGACCCTCTTGCCTCTTATACACTAGTCCACTAAAGACTGAGCACCTTTAGCCTAATCCTAATCTGCATTTAAATTTGTAAATTAAGCAGCACCGCATTATTCACTACTCCATGGAGGGATCTTTCTTAGCACAAAATCACCCAAGATGTTAATGGCATCTGATTCCTAGTAATTTTAGGCCACTCCTATAGGCCTATTTATTGTGAAATAAATATATTTATTGCCCATACAATGTCAAGCGGCTGCCATTTTCCAATGAAAAATACATTAAAAGAAACAAAAACATCATACAAAAAATAAAAAAAAACAGAACATCCCTCACCTTGGCCTTCTCTTCTGACATCATGTACAGCTCCTGCTCACTCATCCAGGCCTCAGCCTCTGCAGCATCAAAGTAGTACTGCTGGGCCTTGTGCGCCTCCTCTAAACGGCCATGCCGCTTTTCTGCTTCTACCTGGATCAAGCTCCACAACCGCTGAAGATCATCCAACCGCTGATGAATTGAAGCACTAATTGGACTGTCCTCCTTCAAGGTGTGTGTGCTCCTCTCAAAAATGTCATCATATCGTGGCTGGTGACCCTGGATCTCCTTTTGGAGAGTCTAACAAATGCATGATTGGAGGGTCGATGAGTTAATATGATAGAAGGGGTACACATTCCTGAACAGATACGCACTTTAGATTTAGTTTTGTAAAATCTTTTTAAAAAAAAAAAAAAAAAAAAGATTTTTGCAACTTTCATTATTAATACAGAGTGTTTGTCCCAATACTTTTTGCTATTATTGAATATTTTTCACAGTTCATGCAGATCTTCAAAGAAAATGTGATACGACATAGACTGAAAAAAAAAAAAATTCATTTTTTGAGGGAAAGTTACTCTACGCTAACTGGCCCTGTGGGGAAACCTTAAATCTTTCATTTTCAACCGATTCACCCCATTAACCAAATCATGATGATAACTGTGATCAAACAGGCAACCTTGACCACTGCCTGCCCTGTTAAATCTAATCACCATTTAAGTAGAGCCTTTTCAGCAATGTAATAGAACCAAGTGCTTAATCAGCAGCACATGTTGTGATGAAATAAAAAAAAATACTAAACAATCTAGAAAATCCTAGAAATGTTTTCAAATCCAATTTTTTACATTTTTTTTATATTACATTTTAAATAAATAGAAAATAATCATTCTAATATAATAACAATACATTGTCACATAATGAATGACTAATAGTAATGTGAAGTTAAATGTTATAGATGTAATAGTAGCTGTAATGGTGAACTTGAGACTGTAGTGCAATTTCTTTTGACTTAAAGAGCTAATACCCACCTGGTTCTTTTTGATAAGCAGTTGGACGGTTTGTAAATTATTGCCGTGGTCTGTAGATGTAGCTATTGGCATTCTCTCTTCAACCCATAGCTAAAAAAAAAAAGGAACAAATGATAAAACTATGAATCTATGAGAAGATTACGAAAAGCAGGGAATGCATGCCTAGCCACCAGTCTGTTTAGATTCTAGATGAGGTTTAACTGGATAAAAGCCTAGTCTAAAGTGTCAGTCTCTATCAACTTGGCAATTTAGGCTAAGCAGAAGGAGGGGAGCTAATCCTTTTGATTCTGCCTGAATGAGGTCAAAACAGTTATTAGTGCTGAGAGACAACTCCCACGGTGGACAAACCAAACCTACTGATTCCCTCCTCCTATCTGCAGAACCAAGAGCTAAGCTAAGCATAGAAAGCGTGAATGTTTTCTACCTTCCATCCCTTTTTTCATCCAAAACCCTGGGGTGTAGCAAAATGTGGCAGTGCAACAACTCAACGCACCTAAGGCAGTGCCCCATATACACACAAGGGCTGGAAGGAAAATGGAGCGAATGGGGACATCCATATACACTAGTTTTAGAGTGATAAACTGGTTGGGAGATGGGCACATACTAAAATCTGAAAAAAATTATTCTCTATAAAATATATTCTCTATATACAAAAAATTGTATAGTATAGTCATTTTTGCAGCCTCTAAGGAACAACAGTAGCCATGAGGTTCATTCACGTACATTAAATGTGTTCTAAAAATTCACTCTCTTTATATTCCCAGGGCAAAAATACATATTTGTTCCTAATCATCATTAAAACTTTACATATACAATAAAAGAAAATATGTTATGTATACACACCTCAGTCAGCTCAGAGTGAGTTTGCAGAGTGAAAACACAATGTTGTTAACCCTTTATACAAACTAATACTCACAATCTCGTCCTCCACATCGCGGTTGAACTGGTGGATCTCGCGGGAGGCCATGAGGTTGTGCTTACGGTTCTTCAGAGGCTCCTGCAGATCTTGGAATTTCTTTTCCACCCCACGGCGCTGGCAGTCCACCTCGTCTGAACCTTTGCCCTCCTGACTGAGTGCCTGGGCCTGTGATCGCAGCTCCTCCACCTCCTTCTGCCTCACCTCCACTTGACTCTCCAGCATCTAGAAACAGTTTGAGAACAGGAGAGAAGAGGGAGAAAGAAAGTGGAATGGAAAGGTCAGCAATCCAGTGGAGAGGTTAAGTGAAAAGGAATGGGGATGCAAGAGGAGAGGATAAAGATCATAGGGGGTGAGGTGAGAGAGAGAAGAAGAAAAGTAGAGGGGCTCAGAATTTAGGATATGAAAAAGGGGGAGACCGAAAGGAAGGACAAGAAAGGGTAGAAAACAGTGATGAAGTAGAGAGGAGCAGCAAAGAAAAAAAAGAGAGTTAAAGAAAAAGTAGATAGAAAAAAAGAAGAAAGAGAGAAAATGAGAAGAATGACGTGAAAAGAAAAGGAACAGAAAAGTAGAGAGAAAAAGACAGGAATTAAGAGGTATAGAATAGAGAGAAGAAGGGGAATGGACAGGTAAGTAGCATTAAGAAGAAAATGGGAGGTGGGATGAAGAGGTAAGAGAATAAAAGTAGAAAGGAGCAGAAGCAACAGGAGAGAGAGATGCAAGGAAAGAGGAAAATGGGTGAGAAGACAAAAAGAGTAAACAGGAAAGGAGTACAAGGAAGAGGAGTAGAGAGAAAAAGTAGAATACAGAGGATTGGATAGGAGAGGATTAGGGAAGTAAGGACAAAGAAAGCAACAGGAGGGGAAGAATGGAGAAGTAGGAAGGAAAAAGGAAATAAAGAGGATGGGTGAGAAGAGGAGTAGAGAGGGGGAATGGAGAAATAGGGAGGAAAGATGATGAGATGAGAGGGCGAAGAATTGGAGATAGGTAAGAAGAGGAGTAAGGATTAGAGAGGAGGAATGAAGAAAAGGAGAGGAAAGGAGGAATGGAGAGGTGGACAGGAGGGAGAAGAAGTGAAGGTAGGTTAGGAGGACAGGAATGAATAAGAAAGGAGAAGATGAATGGAGAGGTGGAGAGGAAAAAGAATAGTGTAGAAGTAGGAAGAGGTAATTGAAATAGAGAGAACAGGAGAGGAAATGACAAATAGAGAGATAGAGAGGATGGAGTGAAAGAGGAGATATGATGAGGAGGAGTAGACAGAAAAAGAGGAATGGATAAATGGAGAGGAGAGGAGGAGTAGACAGAAAAAGAGGAATGGATAAATGGAGAGGAGAGGAAATGACAAAAAGAGAGATAGAGAGGAGGGAGTTAAAGAGGAGATATGATGAGAGGAGGAGTAGACACAAAGAGGAATGAATAAATGGGGAGGAGAGGAGAGCAGAGGCAGAGAGGAGAGAGAAGAAGAGGTAGGATAACAGGAAAGGAAGAATGGATAAATGGAGGGGAGAGGAGAGGACGTACAGAGAGATAGAGAGAAGGGAAAAATGAAAATAGGTGGGGAGAAGAGGAAAGGAGAGGAGAAAGGAGAGGAAGAATAGGGAGGTGGAGAGATCTTTAAGAACAAGCTCACACATATAGAGTAAAGGATGCTTTCTCACACACGCACTCACACATATCTCTTTCTCTCCCTCAGGCGTTCGGTGCTTCTCCTATTTGTCTCACTTAGTTTAAGTTATTTCCTCGACCTGTACAGAACACATGTAATGCATTCACACCGTACACGCGCTAAAGCGTACACACACACACACACACACACACACACACACACACACACACACACAGCACTGCCTTAAACACTGTCGGCATTCTCTTCCCTCTACATTCCCTTCAGACTCTCTGTTTCAGGGTTCCTCTCTCACACATCCGCTCGTGCACACACACACTCGCAGCGTGAGCAGGCACCGGAGTCGTTTCCAACACCACAGAGGCGAGAGAGAGATTGCATAACTGCAGGGTTGGGGGGGTGGGGGGGGTTTGGGGGAGGTGTGGTGATTATGTAACTGCAAGTGAGAGCTGCTAACTGATGCTCCAGCAGCACCAATGAATGAGCTGAACTCACAGCTCAAGAGCTGAGACACAGGTAGACAGTAGGGTAGTCTCTCAAGAACGTTCTAAACATTCATTCCCTCAAATCAGCACAGGGGTCGTGTTGCGACCCTTTGATCTTGAATCCACTGTCAAATCACTTAAATTCTAAGAGCATCCATGTTGTCTTTCACCTTGATTTTTCAACAACTTGTGCAGTGGTAATCACAACAGCTGAGAAACTATTCTAAGTAGGTGCTGAAAAATATGCCTCATTATTTACAACTTATGCCAGTGCTAGAAATGTATGAGATTTGATAGAATATCAGACTTAAATTCATTCTGGAATTTGGCCTCAGTTTTTGATAGGAATGTAATGAAATCTTGTTCAGTCATGAACCGAAGTGGGGGAGGAAAAAATCTTCAAGAAACATAAATAGTTTCTATGATAATTTTTCATCCTGACATGTTCAAACAATGCCAAAAAAAAAACCCCAGCAAAATCAATACATTTATCGTTTATAAATTATTTTTTTTATTTAAATAATTTTCAATGGAACAAAGATTTCCAAAAATTAAAATAAATAAAATGTTATTTTTATCATACAATGCAACTACTACTGTACACTTATTAAGCAAAAGGAAAAAAAAAAAGTATTGTCCAAAGAGGATTTATTTTCTATGCTATCCATACACACAGAACCAAGCTATCTTTTTGTTTATGCCTTGAAACGTGAAGGCCTTTTTGTCAGATTAAAAACAAACATAATCTGAATGGTTGGGACCCATAATGCCACTCTTGGCCTTGTTAAAGAATAGATACTGACCTTGATTAGGAGCGGTCTGCAAACAACCCATTCAGTAAACATCACATCTTTCATAATATTTTTTGTAGCTCAGGCTATAAAATGTTAAAAAGCCCCTCATTTTCAGGCCAAACTTAACATGCATCGTACCTGCTGCTTCTTCAGAAGGATGTTCACACTGGTCAAGTCTTTGCCGAAGTCATCAGAATGGATCTGGCCCTCCAGACTAGACAGCCACTTGTCCAGGTCGGCACAGCTCTGGGTGAAGAGCTCAGCCTTGTTAGCATCAAACAAGCACTGGGCCTTGGTCTGAGTAGTGGATTCAAGCTTGTCCCACGTCTTCTTTAGAGATTCCAACTTCTCCTTCACCACTGCTTCAGTCTCTGGCTTCTCAGCCACCAGTGCTGTGCCATCCTGTAGAGAAGATCATTTGGTGAGGGAGGCGATTATTTGAAGGGTGATCATCCTTGGCAGGATACCAGCCCTGCTCCAGCATAAATGGCTTGTACAGAATGGCTTCCTGAACATCTTAATTAGTAGGGTTAGGTTGGTTTGATTAGGGTTGGAACTAGTATCACACTCAGGAAATCTCTGAAAGATTCAAACAAATGCATCTTGACTTCTGTGGAATCTAAACATTCTGGAGAGGTGGACAAAAATTTGAATTTGTGAAACTGTGCTATAGAGTAAAGTCCAGCAAAAATCTGAATTTTGAAACAGTGGTGTCAGCATGTTTCGGGAATTTGCTGAGGTCCCCTAACAATATGAAGACACAAAGACATTCATTTTAGCCTGATTTTAAAATTCATGCACACCTGGCAACCTGGCCTTTCTTATAGCCCCCAGAAACTGTATGCATAAGAAAACATGTGTGTCCATGTGTATGGCCTGTAACTTGTGCATTAAGGTGTATATGACATATAAGGTTTCATACAAAGCACTTGCTTTTTCAGATAGAAAGGCTCAGTACATCTTGGCCCAAAATATCTGGAGGTAGGTCAGAGCCAACATCTGCTTAGCGTCTGAAAACTGGGTTGAAGAAGATACATGCTTTAAGGAAACAAGAAAACCGAAGCTCCTACAATTGTCAACCAGATACCTACTGTGTGCTGGTGCACAGAAATAATTGCGTTTGTACCTTTTGGATCTTGTCCAGCCACTCTTTGTTGGACTGCAGTTCTGCCATGAAAGCCTGATGCTTGAGCCACTTGCTGTGCAGGTTGCGTGCTTCATCATATGACATGTCCTGTGCCGTTAGCATCTTCTCGCTGATCCACAAAGACAGCTGAACAAAAAATAGTGGCAATTATGTGAGTTTCACAGCAAGCATCTGAACAGGCACACACAGCATGTTCCGACTTTTAATAATCGCTTTTTATATATTCATTACAGACACGCTTTCTTTGCAGCGTCTAAAAAGACTAAAAACTGTTTAAACAATTCTTGGGTGAAGGAAGATCCTATTTGTCCCACCTCCTGACAATCCTGCAGTAACCTCTGCAGATCCCTATTGTCTTTCAGCTTTGTGAGAAGCGCACTGGCTGCCCCACGATTCTTCTTGTGCCTGTAAACATAAATATAACATAAACATCCTCTCCACTCAAAGCCACTTACTAATTAAAGGCTTATAATGGCATAGTGTATCATATCAATAGTGCCCATCATGTGAAGTACTGCACCTCTCCTCAATAGAGCCCACTTTCTCCTGAATGCGTTCTGCGCTGATGTTGCCATCACTGACCAGCCTGCGGCCTGTCTCCACAACAGCATTAATCTTCTCTTCGTTAGCGTCCATGGTGGTCATGAAATCCTCCTGTTTCTTTATGGCTGCCTCTGCTCCCTCCAGGGTATCTGCCATCTCCGTGTGTGCCAAAACATACTCCTGTGGAAAGTTATATCTAGTTGAAACTTAAAATGATCTAATTGCTAGTCTCAAAGGAACACATATATATGAACCCAACTCTTTTCATTGGGATCAAAACAAAAAACATATAAAGGTCTTCAGAGACAGTCAGCTAATAACTATGCAAGCTCAATTATGTATGCTTTGTGCATATTAATGAAGGTGCACTCAGACCTCTTCACTTGTGTACAATACACCATCATCTGATTGCATTGGCCAAGCTTTGGCCAAGTGAACTGTTGGCACTTTGCATTCCAGGAGGTAGTGCTCTCGAATGGTCCCCAATTCCTTTCCACCACTATAGCAAAGGCATTGTTGTCATTGTGCTTGTGTTCAGCTACTCTGCTACCTTGTTTTGTTGGATTGTCCTGCCATTTTGTAGCCAAGCTTTTTGTTGGTTTTTGCAACATTTCACAATAATAGCACTTACAGTTGACTTGGGTAGATGTAGCAGTACAGAGACATGTGGCAAAGACAGCATCATACAAGAGCACCCTGTTAAATATACTGAGCTATTTGGACACATTCTACTATCAGCGCCTGTCTATAAAGACTACAAGGGTTTTTATCTGTAAGCATAGGATGTGCCTGAAACACCTGAAATGAACAGTTGTGTCCTCTTACTTTTGGATATATCTTGTATATATGTTATAGAATTGATTTCTTTTCTAAACATGGTTAGCATATGTATATATTTATATACTCAGTCTAATGCAAATGGAAAAATTAAAACAATCTTTTAAAAATTCGGCTTCCCTCATTTTACTGTGAAACTGACAACAAACAGACAGAAGCTGCACATTGCTCAAGCCAGGCACTCTGTTGTCAATACCTGATTATTGAGGAAGGCCTCAGCCTGCTTGGTATCTCTGAGGAACAGCTGGTAGGCATGTGACTGTGACAATAGCTTCTGCCTGTTCTCCCACATTTTCTGCAGCTCATTCCAGCCAGTGTCCAACGCCTGTAGCCTCTGCCGCAGGAACATGTGCTGGGCATCTGTTTGGCCCTGGGTCACCATCTCACCCATGTCCCTCATCTTCTGATAGTCTTCTTCATAATTGCGAATCTCATTCTTGATGCCCTCATGCTGGGCCAGCAGCTTCTCAACCTCAGCCAGAGTGTTGGGCATGTCCTCAGAGGCTACGGCTGTCTGAGTTCGGGACAGCCAGGCCTGAAAGTCATCTAGTTCTCTGAGGAATTGCTGGAGCTTGCTGGCCTCACCAAGGGACTCCTCACGAGTGCGCAGGGTGCCCTTCATCTCCTCCCAGACGTCCTTGATTTCGCCCAGCCGACCTTTGATACCAGGGGCCTGATCTGAATGCTCCTCAGCCAGACGATCAGCTTCTTTCCCTAAGTCACCCAATTTGTCCTCAATAGCGACCAAGTCACGTTCCATGCCGGTCAGCTTGCGCTGGAGGGCCATGACACCAGCCAGGTCATTGCCGAGATCCTGGGTAGACTCTATGACTTTGGTCTTCTCACGGATCCAGGACTTAGTCTCGTTGCATTCAAGGTAGTAGTTCTGTACACCCAGAGCCGAGTTGAGGGCTTCCTTCTTTCTGTCCACTAGGTCACGGAACTGACTCCACCTGGGCAAAAATGAAAAGTCTTTAATGAAAAGCTTCAGTTTTTTTTTTATTTCAACATTGACTGAAATGCATCTGTAGGCTTTTTTGCATATTTTTTACATACTCACTTGCCAGTATATTAGGTACTTCTACATTCAATGGTCAATCCCCCTCTACCCTTTCTACCAATGGAAGAGCCAGCACTGGACCACCAGTGACCAATTATTCTTTGGGTGATATTAAATGTATTTAAATATCAATGTAATTTTTACCCATGTGAATGTGTTTTCATGTTCAACATTTTTCTTTTATGCGGTCCATGCATATTGAAAAGAATGCACTTAAAAAGAATGTATAAATGTATTAAGAATGCATAAAGTTGACAATAACTTTACCCTTACCTTTATCCTTTTTCTTTTCACTCACACTGGTACCCATTTGTCCCACCTCGCTCCTGACACTTGTTGCCAACTTGCCTGCACTCTCTTCTTCACACTCCCTGTTACTATGAACTGTTGATCAAGTATCTAAATTCCTCCACCTTTGTCACTGCTACTCCCTGCATCCTAAGCACTCCACTTTCCTCCCTTTCATTCATGCATTCTGTCTTTGTCCTGCTCACTTTCACTCCTCTCCTTTCTAGAGCAGATGTCCATCTCTCCAGGTTCTCCTCAAGGTGCTCCATATGCTACAGATCAGAATATCATCAGCAAACATCATAGACCACAGAGTCTCCTGCCTAACTTAATCTCTCAACCTGTCCATTACCATTGCAAACAAGAATGGGCTCAGTGCTGATCCTTGATGTAATCCCACCTTTACTTTAAATGCATCTGACACTTCAGAGATGAGACTGGAGATCTCATCACTGTCACACTGCCCTCATATATATCCTGTACCAATCAAACTTCTCATACTCATACAAACATACTTCTCTGTCACTCCTAACTTCCTCATACAGAACCACAACTCCTCCCTAGGCATCACAGGCACAATGCAAATCCTTCTGACCTTCTCTGTCCTTCTCCATCATCACCCACAGAGCAAACAGGGGAAGTGTAGTGCTCGTTCTCAGCACGAAACCATACTGCTGTTCACTAATCATCACCTCTTTTCTTAACCTAGCTTCCACTACTCTTTCCCATAACTTTGTGCTGTGGCTGATTAACTTGATCACTTTATAGTTACTACAGTTCTGTGCATCACCCTTATTCTTGAAAATTGGTACCAGTACACTTCATCTCCACTCATTCTCATCAATCTGCTCAGAAACTCCACTGCCATCTCTCCTAAACACCTTCATGCTTCCACAGGTATATGATTTGGACCAACAGCCTTTCCATTCTGCATTGCCTTCATCACTGCCCTTACTTCCATCTTGCTTATTCACTGCACTTCCTGGTTGACTATCCTCACAACATCCAATCTTCTCTCTCTCATTCTCTTCATTCGTCAACCCTCTACAACCCATTCGTCAAGTCCTCTTTCCATCTGCTCAACACGCTCTGTTCACTTGTCAGTATATTTCCTATGCCATTATACAGCTGAACATCTTTCCCTGGTCTGCCTTTCTGTCTAGCCTATCGGTATAGGTCCTTTTCTCCCTTCTTGCTGTCCAGCCTCTTATACAACTTTAATTTTCTCATACAATTTTCATACTATTGTCTCATACTTTCTTTATCTCTCTGACCATTCCATTTCTTCTTCTCTTGCCTCTTCTGTATACACTCCTGAACTTCTGGGTTCAATTGACAATAACTCAGCTGAACTTAACTAAAGTGATGAATGTAGCATGAAAACCTTAGAGTCAGTGTGCAAAAAGATTACCTGGTGTTGAGTTTGTCCTGCTGGCTTTTAATCTCTTTCTCACTAGGGTGGCCACTATGGATCAATTGGCGGGCTATCTGATTTACCACAGCAACTCGAGAAGCCTGACTGTTCATCTCTGGCTCCAGACTCTCAAATCTGAAACACACAAATCATGATAAGTAGTAAAGTAAAAATGAGAATCTTTTCCTACAACCTTTATAACTATAGTAAACAGAGGGGAGAGATAATGGACTGGAAAAAATATGAGGAAAAATGTTTATTACCTACAAAACAGTTTTGCAAGTGATTTATCCCCAATAATAATATGCAACAAGACTTAAGTATTATCATAAATTCCCAAATATATAACACCTTAAACTGTTGTGCAGTTATCCTGAGCCTAATTCTCAAATGATTAATTTTGCAGAGTAAAAAAAAAGAAACCGGAAACATACACATTTTTATATATAATGTTCAGCATATTGTTTATTTATATTTTGCTAGTTTTATGCCTGTCAAACCATACCTTTAATCAGCTGCATGTGTTTCTCCACTGCTTTATGCCTTAAGTTAGATAGGTTTGCTTGAATGGATCAAACAATTGTCACTTTTAGGCTTAACACACAAAAAAACAATCCTATGAAACTGGTCAAGTACAGGGACCAGGATAAAAATGAGAGATGAAAACTTTGTACATGTGGAACTATTCTTCAATAATACATTAAAATATCCATCCATCCATCCATCCATCCATCCATCCATCCATTTTCTACCGCTTGTCCCAAACGGGGTCGCGGGGGAGTGCTGGTGTCCAACCCAGCGCACACAGGGCGAGGACGGGGGACGCACCCTGGACAGGTCGCCAGCCCATCGCAGGGACATTAAAATATTCAAAATATTAAATACTTCTGCACAGTACTGTATATTTGACCATTCAGTATTTAAGATATAGAGAAAATAAAACTGCAAGATTAGTTAAAGAAAGGAGAAATTGAAGCTCAATGTTTTCTTCAAACCAAATAATGAAGATCTGTAATAGTTTGATGGTTTAATCAGGTTGTGTGATATTTAGGCAAAATGTTTCTTCAGAAATTGTATGGGCCATTTGGGTGACTAATGCATTCTAACGTTTGTTAATGCAAAAAAGAAACAACATTCACCAGTGTATTGGCTGATTGACTACATTTTGGCTAAGCAGAAAATTTGCCTTCTGTGTGCATGAAGTAGGTTTGTGGCAAACTGACTAGACTAGACCAGCAGAAAAATATAGTTAGTGAAGTGAAAGTCAATGTGAACACCACAGCAAACCACAATGAAATGTTTAGAGATGGTAACTTGCTCAAGGGTACCGTAGGGCAACTTACTGGTCTGGGACTTGAACACATAACCTTCTGATCAATGGGACCTAGCCCCTAACCTCTAGGTCACTGTGCCCTTTGTTACAATAATTCAGTATTGTTACAGTATTTAAGTATTGTTTTGCCTGACTTCCCTGATAATATGAATAATACAATGTAGCTTCTTTTACCTGTGCTGAATCACTTCCAAATCCTCCAGCTTCTCAGGGATCTCCATGGCGTTGAGCCACTGCTCCTTTTCATCAATCCAGAGTTCACAAGCATCTGCCTCGCTCAGCATCTTGTACAATGCCAGGGCATCTTGCAGTGCTTGTTTCCTCAGTCTAGTCAGCTCAGCCACCTCCTTGTAGCGTTCCTCAATGCCTGCCAAGCGCCCGCTCACCCCAACTGACCGCGCCTGCTCCTCAGGCAGTGTCTTCGCCTGCTCATGCAGTGCGTCCAGGACAGGCCTGTAGCTGGTGATCTCTTCTGCCACATCCTTGTGTTTCTTGACCAATGTCTGCGTAGAGAACTCATCATGGCCCACATCAGCACTGGACACAATTCGTAGCACGTCCAGCATCCAGGCGTCCATGTCGTCAGCATCTGCATGGAACTGATGTAAAGCCCAGGCCTCCTGCAAGTGGGTTTTTCGCATGGCCGACAGCCGCTCCAGGCCGGCCCACTGCTCCTGTACGTCATTTATGCGCTGCCGGATTTTCTCGGCTCCAAAGTGACCAGCAGCCACTAGGTCCTCGCCCTGGAGCACGGTCTGCTGCAGACGTCCAGCACGGCCACTTCTCTCATCCTCCAGAGCTTTGTGCTTGCTAAGAAGCCGCACCACTGCTGTCAGGTCCTTGCCACAGTCGTCTGACGACAGGATCTGCTCCTTCTCACGGATCCAGCCCTCCTCCTCCGCCATCTCCCAGAAGAACTTCCATAGACGCCGTGACTCCTCCAGCCGGGCCCGCCGCTCAGCTGCCAACTGGGTCAGCTCCTGGTAGCAGAATTCCATGTGGGCCACCCGGTCGCGAATGACCTGTGGGTCACATGGTTTGTAGCCTGTGCAGGAACACAAAATTTGTTGATTAATGTATTCATTGCTGAATGATTCCTTCAATTTAAATGATTCATTCCTTCAATTTAAAAATGATCAACCAAAATGTACTTTCTCAGTGAATCAGGTTAGTGATTACTGTGCAATTTAATTGATAAACTAGGAACCTGCAGTTGATAGAAAATTCTCCACAAGGGAAAGCCACTAGAACACCAATTGCTTCTATGTGCATCACTAAAAGCGAGGAAAGCCACACTAACAGGATCTCATGAACACATATTTAGTTACGCATATTAAGTATATGGAATAGAATCTAAATATTTTCTGTTATGTATGTCTAAGATCACTTCATTAACCATGAAAATAATAGCCCCAATGTGTTACAAACTGAATGTAAGCTATTTAGAAATGTATAAAAATCACAGAATGTTTAAACAATACTCCATTGGCTTATTTGAACATACCCTCAGAGTCATCTGCAAACTTCTGAGCATTGGAATTGACTGCTTTAACACGGTCCGCCTGTATGGCGATGTCGGCTTCCACCAAGGCGTGTTTCTGTAACAGGTCCTCTACACCTAGGAGATGCTTTCCATAGTCCTGAGACAGCAGCAGCATCTGCAGAGAAAGGCCACAAGCTCCCATATAAGGTCACAAAAGTTGTAAGGTTATGCATTCTGCTTCTCTTTAATGACATTAAATCATGCAGCTCAAATAACTTAAGCAAATAAACTGTCAAATAATGAGAACAGTGACCGTGTGATGCACCGATTTTGTAAATATTAATCAGAGAATCCAGCTCAGCAAGAAATCCAGGCCTCAGACCACTGCAACACTTGCTGACTTAGTGACATTTGAGACATTCTGTTATTTGACATTCAGGCCTCAACAAAAGCTAAACCCAAACTGACCTTCATCTCATCCATCCAATCCATGATGTACAGCATCTCCTGAAAGACCCTCTGCAGGCCCAGATTGAGCTCCAATCTCTGCCTGCGAGCTCTTAGCAGCTCTAGCAGGTAATCCCACAGTCTCAGGACATTGTCTTTGCGGGCTGTGATGCGCTTGATGTCATGATAGTTCTCAGCCTCCAGCTCCCCAGCCACAGCCACCACCACCTGGACACGCTCCTCATATGCAGAAATATCTGTCTCAATGGCCTCGTGCTTCTTGGTGGCAGCCTCCACGGCTTGCAGATCAAAGCCAAAGTTGTCCTGGATGAGGCAAGCAACAGATGAACAATCGCAATAAAGAGAACTGTTACTGATATACCAACAGATTTTAGCCCATGGTAATACCACAACTGGCCACAAGGGTTTGCTATGAGCTAATAAACTTCACATGAATGAGAACAGACACATCAACAGGTTCTCATGCTGGCATATAATCCTGAAGTTTAGATTTTCATATTGCTTTAGTTGGAAGGAAACCTTGGTCTTCCAGAGAGGTAATAAGCAAAACATGTCAGAAAGTTGTCTGGTACATCCTTTACTATGTATGCCAAATAGAAGGGATCCTTGTTGGTGTGTGAAAGAAGTCCACACATGTGCAAAGATAAACATAAATCTAACCATTATCACATTTCATAATTATTCTGACAAAGACTATAAGGACTGGACTGGCCAGAGTGTCATATTATTACTGCCCAACTGTCCCAAATTTGGATCATGTTCTATTTGCTAGGTCTTCCACATCATATGCAAAGATCTGGAGCATGAAGATTAGCACACAAAAGCCATTCTTTTCTACTTGCCACTAACACGCCATTATAAAGCTCAACACACTTGAAGGGGAACATTTACTGCTATTTCTGTTATGTCAGCTAGTAGGCACTAGCAGGAACTTGCTTCATGCATAATAGTAGGATAGAGGAACGGCCACTCTACCTAACCAGGAACAGAGAGACTTTGATTCCCGGCGACATATGAATGGGCCAACACTTCTATAGTTGTGCCTCCCAGGAGCCCTGACTGTCATTTTTCTTAATAACAAAACTGGATGTGTAGCACAACCAGTATGAAGGGGTAGGAGTGCAAACTTCCCCGAGACCTGTGAAGGTGCTAAGACCAAAAACACAATACAACAGCTGTGCAAACATTAAATAAGAACAGGATCACGATTCAACGCTGCAGTGGGGGCAGTGATATTAGAACTGCTCTGTGTTCCTTCAAAATCTCTGAAGGTTGCTGAATTTAAATGTGGTGACTCTATTCCAAAAAGCCCAATCTAGAAATATTGTAAATGAATATTGCCCCATGCTTTTTAACTGAATATAAAATATTTTTTTTTACTTTTGGTAATGCATTTAATAAAAAGCAAAAACATAACAAAATGTACAATTTTAAACTTGAAGCTTAAAAAACAGTAGATTCAACAAACAATCAGTGTATCATGTGTATGTGGGGAAGGCACCTGTGAGACAAGTCTCTGGTTCTCACTTAGCCATGTCTCTCTCATGGCTGCCTTGCGGTCGAATCGGCGAGCGAGCTGCTCCAGCTTTTCCTGGCGAATCAGCTCCGTTCTCAGGGCAAGTTCTCTCTCGTGCTCTGCCTTCTCTAGCCTCTCCCATGCCTACATACACAATCTCAAATCATTTACGATATACAAATCATCAGGGAAATGAAGCACATAATAATGATTATTTTCCGTTTCAAAACTCACCTTGTTGATGTCTGATATGAGTTTTCCCTCTCGAGGCATGTAGACTTTCTGATTGTTGGCTCGCATTTTGCTCTGAATGGTGAACAGGAGAACCTCCAGGTTGCCTTTTTCTGTAAACCTGCAAAACACAGCAAATAAAAACGGAATCACACTCTCATTTAAACACTGATTTGAGTTTAACTGCTTTTTAAACTTACATTAAGCAGACCTTTTGCGATTATCCTGTAGCTCTGACACAAATGAATGCTGAATAAGTATTATTGTCATTTTGGAGGCCAGCAACTATCACTAACAGCTAACAGTCACCGAAATCATGTCAAAAAATACATTTTCTACATTTCTATTCAGGAGTTGCAGGTGTGTGGGGGCAGTTTAGGACAGAGTTTGATTGACTGTGAGCAATATTCAATGGAAAAAAAAAACCTGGTGCTTTGAAACAGGTAGACATTTCAGACAGCACTAGGGATGGAGAGGAATGATCATGGATCTGGTTCAACATCAGGGCATTTTTAAACTCCTTCTAGAGCATTGCTTCTGCTCCTAAAATGATCTGGGTGACTAATGATACAAAAATAAAGAAGCAAGACTTCAGGCACATCTTGGATTATCAACTATGTCTGGAACATGTGGAAAATATTCACAGAAGAGTCATAAAGGCTGCACTGGACCTTTCCCAGTTATCACAGAGAAAAAGGCAGAAAAACAACCAGGAAATGTCTCTTTCCTGTTGTCGGAATATTCACATAGACAATCCCAAACATATATGCCTAGTTGCAATCGAGCATCTCCAATAGACCAGAATAGGGCCAGCTGGGGAACAGTGTTCCAAACAATCTAGTACAGTTCTAGAAACTAGAATAAAGGCAAATTGGGACTGAAGCTCTGGCAGCTTGTTAGGGCGAAACACCTTACCAAGAAACTTAATGTTTGTTTTTCCTTTACTTTGACACTGATATATCAATTACTAATAATATACTGTGCAATCCTTATCACTATCACATCAGCCTAACCGTCAAATCATATTGTTCAGAGCAATAACAGACTATGAATATCCATTGAAACTCACTTAGGTGGTTTCTCTACTGTTCGGTACGTGTTAAAGGCTTGAAGCTGTTGCTGTACTCCCACCAGAGAGTTGGCAAATTTGCGATTGTTGAGGATGATAATGGTCTGCTCAATCCACTCCAGGAGGTCAGAGGCCAGGGACTCGTACTTCTCAATCATCTTCTCAGTTTCGATTGCATTATCTAGCACCTATGACCAAGAAAGGGGACTGTAAAAATTGCAAGGTCTCATTTTATTGAAACTTTGTGCTGTCAGTATTTATACTTGGCAATGGCATTACTTTCTTACAAATAAAGGATCGCAAATCCTCTTTGCCTTTAGTACATAATGTAGTAGTTCATTACGTCATATTCCATTTCATTTTAAAAACTCAAAGTTCTTAAAATCCCCAAAATCAGACCATTCAATTAATTCCTAAGCCAGTTCTGAAGGAGAATTTCAAAATACATTGCTCACAGCTGGATTTAAACCATTCAAACATAACAGTAAAATCAATAACATTTGAACGGAATGACTGATTTTGTAACAATAAAATACTGAAACAATGTAAAATATTGAGAAATATAAGGGAGGACAGTAAGACAGGGGTCACATGGCCACAGTCTGATCAACTGTAAGCTGTGATTACAAAGGGTTTTCTGAGATCTTTCATTGCCTGTTTCATTGCCAGCATTCACTTTCTCAGTGAATGCCTTCTGGGAACACTCCACAAGAAGTGCTGTTTTTGAGATCATTCAACCTTCATATGAAAGTCAGTCAGTCAATCCCAGGCGGGGTTGCGGGGGAGTCCGTCCCAGCTCACACAGGGCAAAGGACAGGGGACACACCCTGGACAGGTCGCCAGCCCATTGCAGGGAGGAGCATGATGGGGACGGCACTTTGCTCAAGGATACCTCAGATCAACCTATTGGGAAGGGGTTCGAACCCCCTTTCTTCCGATCATGTGGCCAACGCCCTAACCACTAGGCCACCGCTGCCCCCATAGAATATTTTTGTTATTATGAAACACAACACAGCACACAGTGATGCACACACTCTGCATTTCACCAATATGCACTGTGCAACAGGGGGCAGCTATTTAAAGTGCCCGGGGAGCAGTGATGAGGAAGGTACCTTGCTCAAGGGTACCTCAGGGCAATCTACTGGGATTCAAACTCATTACCTGCTGGTCCTGTGGCCTAATCCCTAAATACTAGGCTACATGTTTAAGCTTGCCTGCCTCAATTTTTCTGCTTCCAACAAATCAAATCCAAAGCAGTGACTATTTATATGTATATAGGAAATAAATAGGACAGCTTGGTGTGGGTGGGCTTTAACGGACTTTGTAAAGCGAGGTTTGGATTGTCTCACCTTCCCAATACGCTTGCCCTCCACTTTCAATGCCTTCATCTTGGAGAAGTAGTGGTAGTAAGTGACAACATAGGTGATTATAGACTTTTCATCAGGATGGTCAACGCTGATATCTGCATTACATAAACACACACACACACACACGTGCACCATATTAAACTCTCACACCATCTGTGCACTACAATCACAAGTATCAATAGAGTACTCCAGACAAAACACCCAGGCCAGGCTTCCTTATTTCTACTTAGACAAAAATGGAGGGAAGCCTTGTGAAGTATGTTGTCTGAGGTGTGCCGTTTGGGCTGTTTATTGTTTAGCACACAGAACAATTATCTGCTGCTTTCTCACACTCCTGCTCTTTGTTTGTCTCCCAGCAGGTTTCAGAAGACTCCAGCTGAGTTCCCATCAGGATGCAACACTTGCTGCAAAATTGAATTAAGACTGCTGCGCTGCTAAAAAGATCAAACTTCTATTCAGAGATGTGCTAAGTGTCCAGTCTGTAACTCCAGGATGCATGAGTAACACCGTGAGATATTGTGGACTTGTAAAGGCCATGCATGAGTAAGTTATCGCATTTGGATCAGATTGGCTAGATCAGTTTGGGGCCTAAGGCATCTGAATCATGAAACATTCATTGGTCGGTTAGCTTAAAATCCAAACATATTTACTAGCTGAACAGTACTGATATCTCGTGTGTGATCATGTTTTTTCCTCCAGTCATTGTATGCATTTATAAAAACAAGGCAATTAAAAAAGGGCTCAAGTCAATACAGGGCTTCCTTATTAAAAGGTGTGGAAAAGGAAAAGCATGATATGCATGAAAAAAGGATTATGAAGGATTAAACATTTACAATTTTATTTACTATTTAGAAATAAAATTGTATTTTCATGTATTATTAGAAATCATTCTAATGGCTTAATGTAAAAATGTATGACTACTTTTGATACTAGTTTTATCAAATATCCAATTAGGATTAAGAATATGATTTTTTTTTATTATACTGAAATTACCTTAATTATATTAAAAAATATATATAATTATGCTGACATGCCAACAGTGTTGTTGGCCATTTTATAACCAAACATACGCTAAAGAGCCATGTTATTAACTACAATATTGACAAAAAACACGGCATATCACTGCTGTGCTGAGAGGAATTCAGCACTAAAATCCTTTATTCTCTGGTGGTCCTATAAGGGTCTTTGCCTTTGAAGAGGTTAAAAAAGGATTATAAATGATGTCAAGAAAAAGATGTGCAATAGTCTTTAGCTGTTTTTCTTCTGCTGCTCCTGGTCGCCACAGCAGATCATCTGTCTCCATTTATGATCCTCCACATCTTACATTTTCACATTAACCACTGCATGCCCTCTCTCACAATATCCATAAACCTCCTCTTTGGTCGTCCTCTTTTCCACTTTCCTGGTAGCTCCATATTCAACATCCTCTTCCCATCTCTGCTCTCTCATCTCTGCTCTGGACATGTCCAAACCTATGCAACGTTGCTTCTCTAACTCTGTGCAATTTTTGTTGTTGTTGTAGTTGCTTTGCATTAGTTTTCTGAAACCTGTGAATCTTGCAGTTCAATTTTTGTTACCACACTTTTCTACCTTTAATAGAATCTTTGGAATACTTAAGCATAAGAATGAACCAGGATGTGCTGTTGATAAGCTATGGCTGATGTGATGGGAATAAAATTACTGCATTGGTATCATGTGGCTTAATACTGCGGTTGGAATATTACACATATAAACGTGCAAGGGTATATCAATAATGTGACACAGTAAAATCAATCGACATAGTATGCTTTTGTTTAAATATGCGAACATGATGATCCATTAAAACCCTGCTTAATTGTATTCAATATCGTGCAATCTTTAAAAAGTAATTTAATTATTTTTACATTTGTACACTTTTATTTACATTTGTGCCATCCAATTTAGCACATTTCAAATTAATATATCATTACTTAATGTTTATCATTAAAATCTCTTAAAGATATTTCAGTTTTGTTATATCAGCTAACGATAAGGAACTGCCTCCATTTTGGGTACGGAGTCCATTTTCTCTTTTCTGTTCTTTTTGGCACATGCAACCTGTCACAGCACTGTCCTACTTAGGGATATAGGGCACAATGAGGCCTCAAACTCTGGGCCACAAGGGGCAACCTAGTAAGAAGGAACAGCACACTTTTCTATTACACCAGATGGTGTTCATGTGAAAACTGAAGGTCTATTTCTGGATGTCTTCACAGAGTTGTAGAAATAGTATTTTCAGTGAGGTACTACTCCAGAACTGTTGCTGAAGATCAGTTCCTAAAAAGTACAAGCTTTAGGAACCTGATTTGAACCTAACTGCCGGTTTATGGCGTTTCATAGATATAGTTGAAAGAGGTGTGTTTTGCAGCATTTGAAACATACACAAAAATAGACTCACCCTCTGGATCCAAAAGCTTTGTAAGGCCCAAGTGCTGCTCGGCTAGGTTAAAGGCATTCTGCAGATTGTAGTGCGCGTTGGACTTCTTCAGCTTGTCAAAGTCTATCAAGTCAGGTCTGTAGTGTGGAAGATAATGAGGTAGAAATAGAAAAAGAGACAGCAAGACAGAGACGGATCTCTCTGCTTTACAAAGGACTCAAATATGGAGTCACAAAAGACCAAACTCAAGTGTAATTTATGTACCTGTGTTTGTGAATAAGAGCGTTGAAGGCCATGCCATCTCTCCAGCTGGTGGTGAAATTGTGAATGTTGACGTTCGGATAGCTGCAGCACCAAAGAAAAGTTTAGGATTAAAAATCATATAGAAATCTTACATTATAAATGGATGCCGGCAGCAAACCTTGTTCAAACCTTTATAAATTACGCGGTCAACAAGGTCTGTCAGCTGCAAGCATTATAAAATTGCCTTGTCCCTAATCAATAGGCTACTAGAAGAACCCCATTCAACAAGTGAGATAATAAGCCATGCGTGTATTGAGGTAAATACAGTGTATATGGGAATGACAAAAGTATGTAAACGATTTCTAAATAAAAAATGCTAGTAACTGTTGATCAGTCATTTGCATTGTCTTTTAGGAATTTTAGAGCTGAAGCTGTTCTAACTTCAACTCTGGGATGTTTGTGGGTTTCCTCACATGGACACTACATCAGGTCCTTGCCCAGCATACCTAATGGGATAAGGTAAGATTGGGTCATTCCCTAACATTAAAATTCTTCTATTTAATCATATTTTGGTTAAAATTACATGCATGCTAAGGGTTGTTTTTATGACCCACTCGCTCTTGAGATTCATTTCCCAAGACAGATATAGTGCAATTTTCTGTAGAATTTGCTGGTATAATTCAGAAATCATTGTTCTATCAATGATGACATGCTGTCCTAACAAAACAACTCCAAACTACGATACTTCCACCACCATGTTTCATAGATGACAAAAGATTTTTCTGCTGGTATGCAGTGTTTTACTTTCTCCAAACTTCTCAAAGTCCAATTCTCCAATAACCTCCTGCCTTATCCATACAATCTTTAGCAGGCTGTATACAGGCAGATATGTTCTTTTGGAGAGCAGTGGCTTTACCTTATAACCCTACCAAGCACATCATGATTGGCCACATTATTCAATGGCCCCAGGTTCCCAAGTTCCCTAGAAGTTTACTAAAGTTGTCTTTGTTACCTTAAAGACAACTAAATGCCTTGCTTGTGGAGTCTTCCTTGTTGATGTACCAATCCTAAGGATCATAACAGGATCTGTCTAGTTCAGTCTTTTTGTAAGCTTCTCAGAAATATTAATTGTTTGTGCCATGAAACACTGCAAATATCTGTATCAATACCTGCATCTCCAGTGATATATATATTATTGCTCTTTGGTGTAACCAATCATAATGGTTGTATAACTGTGCTGCGAGCATTTTGTGACATTTTGGACAAATCAATATATTTATGTAATCCACAGGAGCCTGGTGTGACTGGTAAGTTTTTTATCATTCCAAACAAGCAGGAGATTAGATGAGACTAGAGGAGTCTACTTTTTAAATAAGTTGTCAATCAATTTGTTTTTAGCTTTTCTTTTAAGAATGATATGGGGAAGAATAAGGGTTTACCAATTATTTTCTTCCAAATACTGTATATTATACAGAAAACACATTATGGACTTGTTATACATCCCTAAACAGACTCGAAGGAGGCTGGAGAAAAAAAAAAAAAAAAAAAAAAAAATTAAACAGCCAACTCCCAAACATCCCAATTTTTTTTCTAAAGATCCACCCACTTTCAATATACATCATTAGAAGAGGACTTTCCTAGTCCTAAAACAGAAAATCTCCCTTTAGAGACTATTCAGCCATCATTGTGAGAGACTTTGTTTACAACAGACGTAACAAAGGTTTTCCATTGCGGCAAATTGTCACTTTAAAAGCTGTGTCCTTTTTAGGCTAATTTAATGAGTGAAGAAACAGACAGATTTAATATAGAGTGTGTGTGTGTGTGTGTTTGTGTACATGTGCGCACGCATGTGGGTGTGTCTGTGTTTGTGTGTGTACTCTCACCCTGCAGTCTTCATCTGACACCATAGAAGCAGGGCATCCTTTGCAGACTTCTTCTCTTTATTGTCCTCTGTCTCAACACTTATGTCCTGAATCTGTCAGACAGAAAAGCACCACACTTACTCTTCCAAGGCACTTACCTCATCAGCCTCCAAATAGATATATTAAAACCCACCCACACCAACACCATGCTCCAATAATCCAGGCAGTGTCAATCTATTCATAATTGCAGAGCTTTAAAAATGTATCCATAGCTTAAAGAAAACTTTGAGCACTTTTTAATCCTTGCATACTAATTAACAAGAAGAATTAAATCCTTTCCTCATATTACCAGCCAAATGATCTGTTCAGAAATTAATCCTACCTCCTCTTATCTCTTCATTGGTATTATTATCTAGTGGTTTTTTTCCAAGTCCAACTTCCTTCAGCTAACAAACTGACTATCTTTATAAAAACAGTTACACCAATAAATAAAAATGTATGTAAATACAGACACACTGGTTTTAAATTAAATGGTTTACTGAAGAGAAGCATACTTAGTTAAGGTTTCATTATTGTGGTGTTGATAAGAACCAAGGGTAGTGACATCTACACTGCAGATATAACAAATTAATTGATTGTTTAAAATAACCAGAGGGCCTTCACGTCTTCTGAGATTTTATATGAAATAAGGATAACATATCTAAATCCGAATAAATGTTTTCTTTTGGGCCTTACAATGCTTTAAAAAAAATTATAAAAAAGAAAAGCATTTTAAGCCAATATCATGATGAAAAGCAAAAAAAAAAAAGCAACACTTAGGTGTACTTACCTGGAAGCGCAGGATGATGGTCCAGATGAGGCCGAGTGTGAGGCGGTGGTTGCCATCTACGATGTCATGGGAACCCATGTTCTCAAGATGAACACGCTGCTCTTTGAGGAACTGCAGGGCTTTGTCCACATTTTCCAGACAGTGAATCCGCATACGGCCTTTGGTGGGCTTTGGCTGTGGAAGAGAAGTCTTCTCATTAATCTGAACTACAGAAAATGTACTGTATTGCAATGTTTCTCTGCTGGTTGTAATGAAGGAGGGATAAGCACCTTGAACTAGGTTGAACTAGGTTGACTTCATGGATTAAAAACAAAATTAGCAAAATGCAAATGCAGAAGCAGTGTTTCATCCCCAAACATCTCTTTTAGCATAATGAATCCTAATAAGTGCCAAATACAATGCACACCTTCCTAATCCTTTAGTTTATTTTTATTTTATTTTTTTTATTTAGTAACCCAGAAGTGAGGTTTTCCAATTTTACAACCCTGCTCAGAAAAGTCAACCATCCACCAGATGGAAAGGGGTTTTCTGAATGATTGTTTTTGATTTCTTGTGGTAGTTCCAAAGTTTGGTTTGGTTTAAGTAGCATGATAGGTTTGTATTTTTTTTTTAGCTTGATGGCAGTGGAGAGGACATGTGCATGTGCATGTGCATGTGCATGTGATGCATCCAAAGCAAAGGTTGCATACTGTTGCCCCAAGTATGGGGCAGCTATGGCCTAGTGGTTAGGGAGTTGGCCCCAGGATCATAAGGTTGTAGGTTTGAATCCCAGACCAGTAGGCTGCCCAGAGCAAGGTATATTCCCCATCACTGCCCTCTGGGCACTTTAAATAGCTGCCACTGCTGCACAGTGTGAATGGGTGAAAATCAGAGGTTGCATTTTGCTGTGGTTCACTGAGTGCTGTGTTTCAAATTGACAAATAATCCTTTCCACTTAAGTTCATTTAAATCTAGATAGCTAAAACCGATGTTATAATGGATTTTAAAACTGATAGTAGCCATAGAAAGAATGTTTGAAAAAGTAAATTTGAAGTTTTAGATCTGACCTCTATGTTTTGCTATACTAATGGTAGACCACAATTTGTCACTGGTCTCAGGTGCAAGCAAACCAACTTATAAAACCTGGTTATAAATATATAAATTATTTATTATATATATATATATATATATATATATATAGATTACACACACACACAGTACTGTGCAAAGGTTTTAGGCTGGTGTGAAAAAATACTGTTGACAAAGAACGCTTTCAGAAATATAAATCTTCTTTTTCTTTCGGCTGCTCCCGTTTAGGGGTCGCCACAGCGGATCAACTGTCTCCATTTCTTCCTGTCTTTTGCATCTTCCTGCTTCAAACCGACCACCTGCATGTCCTCTCTCACCACATCCATAAACCTCCTCTTTGGTCTTCCTCTTCTCCTCTTTCCTGGCAGCTCCATCTTCAACATCCTCCTTCCAATATAATCATCGTCTCTCCTCTGCACATGTCAAACCAACGCAACCTTGCTTCTCTAACCTTGTCTCAGGGCGTCTAGCTGAGCTGTCCCTCTAGCCTGCTCATTTCTAATCCCTGTCCATCTCGTCACACCCAATGAAATCTCCAGCATCTTTAACTCCCCCTGACACCTCCAGCTCCGCCTCCTGCCTTTTACGTCAGTGCCACCGTCTCCAACCCATACAACATAACAGGTCTCACTACTGTCCTGTAAACCTTCCCTTTTACTCTAGCTGATACCCGTCTGTCAAAAACCTGCCTGCACTCTCTTCTTCTCCTCTCTTCCACACTCGCCATTACACTGTTTGATCCCAGTGTTAAGCTCCTCCCACCTTTATTACCTCCACTCCCTGCATCCTAACCACGCCACTTTCCTCCCTTTCATTCACACTCATGTATTCTGTCTTTGCCCTACTCACTGCATTCCTCTCCTCTCTAGAGCATATCTCCATCTCAGGTTCTCCTCAAGCTGCTCTCTCTCACTACAGATCACAATATCATCAGCAAACATCATCGTCCACGGAGACTCCTGTCTAACCTGCGATCAAATCAACCTGTCCATTACTATTGCAAACAAGAAACGGGCTCCAGTGCTGATCCTTGATGTAATCCAACCTCTACATGCATCCATCCGTCCTCCACTGCAGATCTCACCACTGTTTACACTGTCATCATACATATCCTGGAACTACTCTCACATGCATCTCTGTAACACCAGACTTCCCTCATACAAAACCACAACTCCTCTCTAGGCACCTGTCTTATGCTTTCTCCAATCCACAAAGGCACAATGCAGCTCCTTCTGACCTTCTCTAATGCTTCTCCATCAACACCCTCAAACCAACCATTGCATCTGTGGTGCACTCTCGACATAAAACCGCCCACTGCTGTTCACTGATCCTCACCTCTTTTTCTTAATCTAGCCACTCTCTTTCCCATAACTTCATGGTGTGGCTGATCAGCTTTATCCCTCTATAGTTACTACAGCTCTGTGCATCTTCTTGAAGATCGGTACCAGTACACTTTGTCTCCACTCCTCAGGCATCTTCTCACTTGCCAAGATTGTGTTAAACAATCTGGTCAGAAACTCAACTGCCATCTCCCTAAACATCTCCATGCTTCCACTGGTATGTCATCGGTCCAACAGCCTTTCCTATTCTTATCCTCTTCATCATGCCCTTACTTCCATCTTGTTTATTTGCTGCACTTCCTGGTTAACTCTTCTCACATCATCAGTCTTCTCTCTCTCATTTTCTTCATTCATCAGCTCCTCAAAGCATTTTCTTCATTCATCAGCTCCTCAAAGTATTCCTTCCATCTGCTCAACACGCTCTGTTCACCTGTGAGTACGTTTCCATTTCTATCTTTCCCAGATCTGTCTCTCTGTCTAGCCAATCGGTAAAGGTCCTTTTCTCCCTCTTTACTGTCCAACCTCTCATACAATTCACCAAACACCTTATCTTTGGCCTTCACCACTGCTTTCTTCGCCCTGCGGTTCATCTCCTTGTACACCTGTCTACTTTCTTCATCTCTCTGACTGTCCCATGTCTTCTTTGCCTCCCTCTTTTTTTGAATACACTCCTGGACTTTTTGGTTCCACCACCAGGTTTCCTTATCCTCTTTCTTCCTTCCGGATGTCACACCAAGTACATTTCTAGCCGTCTGCCTGATCACTTCTGCAGTAGTTTCCCAGCAATCCGGTAGCTCTTCGACACCTCCCAGTGCCCGTGTTAACTCCTGCCTGAATTCCACCTTACAGTCCTCCTCCTTCAGCTTCCACCACTTGATCCTCGACTCTGCCCTCACTTTCCTCCTCTTCTTGACCTCCAAGGTCATCCTACAGACCACCATCCTATGCTGTTTAGCTACACTCTCCCCTGTCACTACTTTGCAGTCTCTGATCTCTTTCAAACTGACCCTCCTGCAAAGAATATAATCCACCTGTGAGCATCTTCCTCCACTCTTATACGTCACCCTGTGCTCCTCCCTCTTCTTCAAATAAGTATTAACTACAGCCATTTCCATCCTTTTTGCAAAATCTACAACCATCTGACCTTCAGCATTCCTCTCCTTGACACCATGCCTACCCATCACCTCCTCATCACCTTTGTTCCCTTCACCCACATGACCATTAAAATCTGCACCAATCATCACTCTCTCTCCCCTGGGTACACTCTCTATCACTTCATCTAACTCACTCCAGAATTTTTCCTTCTCTTTCATCTTACAACCAACCTGTGGAGCATAAGCACTAACAACATTCATTATCACACCTTCAACTTCCAGCTTCAAACTCATCATCCTCCCTGACACCCTCTTCACATCCAAAACACTCTCCACATACTCTTCCTTCAGGATAACACCTGCTCCATTCCTCCTTCTATCCACACCATGGTAGAACAGTTTAAACCCTCCTCCAATACACCTGGCCTTACTACCCTTCCATCTAGTCTCTTGCACACACAAAATGTCAACCTTCCTTCTCTCCATCATATCAGCTAATTCTCTACCTTTACCAGTCATGCTGCCAACATTCAAAGTCCCTACCCTCACTTCCACTCTCCTCTCCTTCTTTCTCTCCTTCTCCCTCTGGACATGCCTTCCTCCTCTTCTTCTTCTTCTTCTTTGGCCAACAGTAGTCCAATTTCCACCAGCACCCTGTAGGCTAACAGCACTGATGGCGGTCGTTGTTAACCCGGGCCTCGACCGATCCGGTATGGAATTCTGTATCGTTGTCCGCATATTGACTTGGCAAAGTTTTACACCAGATGCCCTTCCTGACGTAACCCTCCCCATTTACCCGGGCTTGGGACCGGCACGAAGAAATACACTGGCTTGTACATCCCTAGTGGCTGGGTTGCTTTCAGAAATATAAATAATGATTGTTTATTTTTATCAATTTACAAAATGCAAAGTGAGCAAACAAAAGAAAAATCTAAATCAAATCAATATTTGGTGCTACTACCTTTTGGCTTCAAACCAGCATCAGTTCTTCTAGGTGCACTTGCACAAAGTCAGGGATTCTGTAGGATTATAGTCGGTGTATGATCAACCAGTTTTACCAAACAGGTGCTGATGATCATCAATGTCACACGGAGGTTGAAACACAGTCATGTTTGGAACAACCTACCAGCCGAGTTCCTTCAACAACTGTGTGCAAGTGTACCTAGAAGAATTGATGCTGTTTTGAAGGCAAAGGGTGGTCACACCAAATATTGGTTTGATTTAGATTTCTCTTTTGTTCATTCACTGCATTTTATAATAAAAAATAAATGATTAACACTTCCACTTTTGAAAGCATTCTTTGTTTACAGCATTTTTACACACCTGCCTAAAACGTTTGCACAGTGCTGTATATAGATACACATAATGAGGCAGACAATCTTCAGATACAAATGGTAATAACCTCATTATTTGCTCATTAAACTGCCAAAGCCACACGTGACTGAGGAGCATATTCATAAAATAAATCCAAGTGGGTCCATGAACTTTTTCAGAACAAGAAGAGAAACCTTTGCCTTAGACAACTGTGGGATGTGTGGTGTGCCTCGTTGACAACTTTAGAAATGGGTTTCTTGTGTCATATCTAGGTTATGTCCTTTAATCTGCAGTGCAGCAAATAAGGCCCTGGAAGAGCAACACTGTTAAAAGTCAACTGGGAGCCTTGAAAATGTCACCAGGCTCATTTACCATCTGGGACAGTGGAGAATCTTGACCCCCCCCCATTAAGCTCATATGCCAAAATGAGTTTACCTGCAATAAATGATGTATCAATAAACATTATATGAGGGCCAGGGTTAAGTTAAATTACACCCCAAGCTAACCCCATCTGAAGAGTACTTATATTTATTCTTGATGAGTTGACTGGGATGATGCACATCAAGAAAAGGTGCTATTCCCTGATTCAGGAGAAGCCTTTAAGAATTGAGGCTTATCTGCATATTGGGAGCTGCAGATTTGTCTGTCCCACTCAGCTTCCTCTTAACTTAAATTAGCCACACTTTGTTTTCTGTGTAGCCAAAGAAAAACAATTGCTATAGTGTTTCTAATTTATCTTCCTGAAATCTTGAATTCACCATCCCTTGTAGACCCAGCCATATTGACAGTATTTTCTTTGTGTATCAAAATCTGAATTGTCAATATCTCCCATAATGACATTCCATTATAAAAACTAGGTATAAAAATAACTCTCTCCATGTCGCTGATTTAGTGTGTTGTGTAACATCCACATTTAAAAAAAAGGCCAAAATGACCTTTTATTCATCCTGGGTTGAAAAACTAAGAAAGTAATGTATGGCAAAGTGCCCGTTCCTGCTCCAGCATGAATGGTATTTTTGAGCTAATCATAAGACTCAAGCTCAGCTCCTGGCATGACTTTGTTGTCCTTGGCTCTTTCAGTCAGTTACAGGAAACGATGCCAGAGTGTCATCTTCTCCATCCATCAAATATCTCAATCTCTACATCTGGTTCTGTGCGGCTTCTTTGTCTTTATCTTCCCTCTTGTTGGCAAAAAATATATATTTCTATTCATTCCCTTTAACTAGTTAAAAGAAACATGCAGCTAAGTTGTATGAAAGTGTTGTCAGCAGTGCTGCAGAGGGCTTTTATACCAGCAGACTCAAGTTGAAACTCTGGTCACATCTTTCTCACACAGAGATGGCCATAAAGCTTCAGAATAATGCATTTGGACTTTTGACAAGTTTAACTGGAAGTCACAAGGCTGGGATAGTGGGGTAGAGACTGAATGGAGTGGCACAGGCCATAATCCATCTTAATTGCATCCTGATCTCAAAGCTACATGCTTGAATTAGTCATAAATGATGGGTTTCAAAAAAACCACTGGTCAGATCTACAGCGACGGTCAGGGCTTAAGCTGTGTGCTTTTGTCCATCTGATACAGTCTATGTATTATATTTAAGAACCTGAAGAAAAAGTTCAGTCCTTTTTACACAATTTTCAATTCACAACCAGCCAATTCATAAAGTTCAAGTTTTGCTAGAGTTACCAGGCGAACAATAGTAACAAACAAACAGCCAGTAGTCACCCAAAAAAATGTTTGTTTTTTTTTTAAACATGAATAATAATGTAATGCTTGGTTGATGGTGTGGTCCAGATGTATACACCCAGCCAGGGATCTGTGACTTAACTTTATTGAACATCTCAAATATAAAAGCACCCGCACGTGTAACAAAACCAACAAGAATGACTGACGCTCTGCTCTGGCTCAATGAAGCACCCTGATGAGCCCAGGTGTGCTCAGTCAGAGCAGAGTGCCATCTACTGGGACAAATAACTGACAGTAGGCTATAATATTGATTTAAAAATTTTACTTGTAGCAAAATGCTACATGCAGCCTTTTAAGACAACAGGGATCATAAACCACCTCTACAGTAGGAGAACCAGCCAAGGTATTATCAGAAACTGCTGTCTGTATTATGTTTTTAGTCTAAACCAGAGCCACAAGTCTGCATCACTTCAATATAAAGCTGGATATAAACCCACTTTAGACACATTTATTCTTCTTTCAAGTAGACATATTATCAGTGGCATATAACAGGTTAATTCTTAAAAATAAAAAAAAAGGACCCTCATCCAAAGTGAGAAACTAACCTTCTGGCAAAATGAATGAAATGAATGAATGAAATCCCCTTTGCTGGTACGCACACATTTACACAGTTACATATTTAAATACCTCAGATTGCTGGTTTTGCACACATATTTATTATTATTATTATTATTTCAGTGTTTTATAATTTCACTTCTTGCATTCTGCGCTTTATTGTTGATGCTGTTTTATTCACTATGGCTGCCACTCACATGGCATCAGCCACCATACTGACATACATTACTACCTCTGCTTTGAAATCGAATGAATGTTCTCTGTTGTCATTGTCTGCACCATATGTTGTTCTGTCTGCACTTGTTTAGTCTCTTGTCCTGTGTCCTGTTCTGTCATGTCCTGTGTTGGTTTAGAGTCCTAGAGGAACATTGTTTTGCTTCACTGTGTACTGTGTTCTTCTTCTTCTTCTTCAGCTGCTCTCATTTAGGGGTCGCCACAGCAGTCTCCATTTCTTCTTGTGCTCTGCATCTTCCTCCTTCAAACCAACCACCTGCATGTCCTCTCTCACCACATCCATAAACCTCCTCTTTGGTCTTCCTCTTTCCTGGCAGCTCCATCTTCAACATCCTCCTCCCAATATAATCCTTGTCTCTCCACTGGACATGTCCAAACCAACGTAACCTTATTTCTCTAACTTTGTCTCCAAAATGTCTAACCTGAGCTGTCCTTCTAATATACTCATTTCTTAGCAGGGGGCTGCAACAGCTGCACCCAGGCAACAGGGTCATTTTATTACTTCGTTTTTCTTCACGCCAACCATCTGGACTCAAACTCACAATAATCATAGTCCCTAACCACTAGGCCATTGCTGTCCCAAACACATGATGATTCATTTGAAGTGAAATGAAAGTGACTATTCTTGACAATACCTTGCTGAAGGTAACTCAGTACAACCTATTGGTCTGGGATTCGAACTCACAACCTTTTGGTTCTGGGGCCAAGCCACTAACCACTAAGATACCGCTGCCCTCTTTCATTCATTTGTAATTCATACACAAATACAAAGATAGCAATCAATCTGCTCCATAGTTTACCCTGTAAAACTACAACACTCATTGGTAATTAAAGGAAAATAAAACATTGGTTAATTACCATTTATGCATTCTGAGCAAAAATATGCTGATTGAGATGTTGGTTGATCTTCTGATCTTGCACCACTAACACAATGTTTTGAAAACACTTACTGAATAATGTTTCCATCTTGATATGGAACCCGACGCAAAATCTTTAGAACATTCTGCACTTTCATCTTAACTAAACAATATAACAAACGCTTATATAAGGTTATTGTCTGCACTACCCAAAAAATATCTAATTACTTTTACTCATATAGGTTTATTCAGAAGCCTGGGACTAAGAACCCCAAGGTTCAATCCACCTCCATTTACACCTCCATACTCTTTAGGCTGGAGTACCACAGCCTGCCTGAGGGGAAGCGCATCACACCACACTAATGAGAGTCCTCAGGTAAGACTTCTAATGCTTAACTATCTGTTATATGATTAAACTGCAAGTCACTCTGGACTCTGAAAAATGGCATAATTGTAAAATTAATCAGGTCTTGAGGTAGGATACTCACAGACCAAGAGGTTGCAAGTTTGAATCTCACCTCCAACACTATTGCCATTGGGTTTCTGTGCAAAACCCGTTAACCCATGTTGTTCCAGGAAATGGAAGTCACTCTGAATAAGAGCATCTGCTAAATGTGGAAAATGTCTTGAATACTCAGAACAACACAAAGAGAACCATGACATGAGCAACAGGGGGCAGCTATTGAAAGCGCCTGGAGGAGCAATGACAGGTACGGTACCTTGCTCAAGGATACCTCAGGGCAACCTACTGGTAAGGGATTGGAACCCACAATCTTCCAATACGGGAAACTGCTCTAACTGCTACATTTAACTTTACCTTGGTCCAGAAGCAGATCACCATTTCAGGCTTTAACTAGTTTCCTGCTACTTACCAGCCTCTCTCCAGACAGCACCTCGAGGAGCTTGATGAGCATGCGGCCATCCCTCAGGTCCATGTAGAGGTCAGTGATGCGGCAGGAGACACGGGCCAGGTGAGAGTTTACCCACTTGGTGAAGGTTTTCTTCTGTACTGCTTCACGCTCATCTGCAGGGACAGATAAGTCAGGGTCTGTATACTGGGTATGTACTGAAAATGATAACATAAAAAAAACTAAAAAAAACACATTAAATTCAGGCTAATTGTTTGAATGTTGTCTGCAAATAAAGCCATACATTTTTAACTACAGGAGCATTTACAAATAAACTGTATGCTCAAAAATTATAGATGTGCTATTGTCACTTTTTTTTTATTTTTTTTTTTAGACATTTTGTGAAAAATATGATCTCAGTCATTTTCTTCTGTCATCCAGCTTTCCTATGAGACAACGAGAAGCTTAAAAAGGTCATCATTTTACTGTACTGCCAAAACACAATACAGAGTATTACCGATGCTGTGCTAATTTACTGCCATAAAGCAAAATTGTTGTAATTAGCATATCATTAGCAGAGACGCGTTTGTAGGAATTAATCTGTAGTGACTACAGATTACAGACTACAGGCTTCACAAAATAAGGAAATAAGTTTTCCGGCAAACATGGCTTTCCTGTGGATGCTCAGCACTCCTTTGAACATCTCATCCTCTTTATTATCCTTGTTTTTTTCCCATAATGACCAAAAGGGTTTAATGATGCCATATATATATATATATATATATATATATATATATATATACATACATACATACATACATATACACACACATATACATACATACACACACACACATATACATACATACATACACACACACAAAATGTAGGAAACAGTTTCTTTTAAGTAATAGAAAAAAGATGCCTTTGGCCTGTTTTAGGGGGAGTAGAGAGGGACGGATGGGAGGGAGGGGCAGAATGGCTAACATAGGCTGAGAGCCAGCGAGTTGAGAAAATAAAACTCAATAGCGAATAGATGGAAATCGATCACTATTTTGAAAAAGACAATGGAGGTGTAACCTCAACAATCCTACCATACACAGACTTGCACAGGAAACACATGAGGCTTTGCATGACCTCTTTCCTAAAATCTCAATCAGCAAAGATGCATCTATCCTGTTTATACCTGCCATTGAATTCATGTCAGAGGACGTGAGCATGTTTATGGAAGTATAACCAATTGACATTGTTTCCAAAGTGGCACTGCTTGGGTTTCCAATCAGCTGCTGAGGGAAAGCATTGTCAGAGCAGTACAGAAGACATGCACTTATTCTTCAGCATCATATTTGTAGATTTGTTACTTCCAGCGATTGTAAATCTGCAGAAACAGATTTATCACTGCTGCAGTATCTGATACCAGTTTGACCACACAAAGTGTTTTTTCTAGTCTAATCAGGTGATATAGAGAGGTTTTCCAGTCTGCTATACTTCCAAATCATTTCTCTTGCCATAGGCAGAATCTTCACCTACACATCCACTCAACCACCCACACACATGCACTTTTCCTCTTACACACAATGGAGTGTGTCGACGCCAACGTCTCTGCTGCATGAGGCATTTGCCTAGTGCTCTCAAAAGCCTGTTGCCATAGAAATCTGAACAGGAGATTTCAAACCCCTCCCACACAGGATGGACCACACAGATCTCCATAGATTAAACTACATGGAGAAACAAAGCTCCATCAAGGAGACTATTCTGGAAACTGCAAACACAACTGCTAGCATGCCAACAAGGAGTTTAGAAAGTCAGACCTTGCATTAATTGCCGCACAAGACTGATGTGTCTACCCAGGTGGACGTGATTGAGAAGTATTTATGGACGTCTGAGGAGGTTGGTGGTCTGGGACAAGGCCAAGGCAGGCTATTAAATATACATGCACACTTACATCTTAAACTTGGTCTAAGCTCTATGTAAAAGCACTCATGCTCATTCTTCCCTGGGGAAATTAGATCATCTAAAAACATACATATATAATGTACATGGCCAAGAGTACTTGGACACCACTCCTTGTTTATTAATTCAAGTGCTTTACCCACACCCAATGCAATAGATAAAATCTAGCTCATAGTTACGCAATCTACATAACACAAATTCTGGTAGCAGAACGGCTTCTACTGAAGAAATTTCTGCCCTGCTACATCTTGGTAGGTGCTATTCTTGTGAAATGCAAGTGTCTAGGTGCAACAACAGTTCACCATTAAACAGGGAACCAAACTAACTCTGAGCAGGGCCAATGCGTGTGGAATAATCCCTCATCCTCGGTCACATCACTTGAAGCGAAAAAAGTGAAAGTGCCTAGTTGTCATTGTGAAACACAGCACAACAAACACAACTAAATGCAGCCTCTGCTTTTCCCCCACACACACTGTGCAGCAGGGGGCAGCTATTTAGTGCTCCCAGGGAGCAGTGATAGGGACAGTGACTTCCTTAAGGGTACCTCAGAGCAACCTACTGATCTGCGATTCGAACCCAGAAAAGCACCTCTGGAAGCAGCATCAGCACAAATACATGTATCATAATTTTTTGCAGATTAATATCCCAGATTAGGTTTACAACCTCTAGGGGTGAAACTTACCCAACTCACTTCTGGCATAGTACAGATTTCTACTGCCATCTTTTAACTACATGAACTGCAAACTGCAAATCTAAATATAAAAGACTGATAAAGATGAGCTGTACCAATACTGAGGTATCTTTATCAATACATTCCCAGCAACACACTGTAATGGACCATCTAAGACAGGTGTGAGTAGCAGCACAGCCTTCAGTAACTGCAGAACAACAGTGTGCTGCTACACAGAGCAAAAGTATTCACCATCTATCAACCACTCTATCACGAGGGTCTTTATCACTGAACAGAATGCCTGAGACTTCATCACACAGGGCTTTGTTTTAGGGCATTTTATTGGTTCATTCCTCCAATAAATTTTAAATTTTACATGTAAGTGGTAGCTGCTCCTAACTTAAGAAATAAGGTCTGCTATTAATGCAATGCCAAATGCCATTCATTAAGTTTAATATATATATATTTTTAATATATTGTTTATCTTGTTCCAATTAAAATAATTTAGTAATCTATGCATGATCTCATTTCATATCATCTGATTAGCATCATTACCTGTCCTCCTTAAGGTAAGGGGCGGTGCTGGACTCAATCCCAGCTTTCACAGGGTGAAAGATAGAGGAGGGGACACCCTGCACAGGTCGCCAGTCCATCGCAGGGCAGGCACAGATAAACACACAGAGAATCACACACACAAGGGGCTAATTTTGCATCTCCAATCTGCCGTGCATGTCTTGGGATGATGGGAAACCGTAGCTCCAAGAGGAAACACAGACACAGACAGCTTCTAACAGAAAGGATGTGAACCGTCCTGCCTGGGAATTAAAGCTAAGACCTTGTCACTGTGAGGTGACAGCACTACCCATTTCTGTCCTTCTACATGTTTTTATATATTTTTTTTAAATCCATGTGCATAATTTGGCTTCTGAAGACATAATAGGCATCCATCCATCCATTATCTGCCGCTTGTCCCAAACGGGGTCGCGGGGGGTGCTGGTGTCCAAGCCAGCGCACACAGGGCGAGGACGGGGGACGCACCCTGGACAGGTCGCCAGCCCATCGCAGGGCATAATAGGCATAAGGTTTAAATTATAAGACACTACCATAGAAACATCCCAGCATGAGCACACAGACATCCACTAATCTTCTGTGAACACACACTCTGCGTTAAGAAGAACACATCTGCTCAACACATGCATTTGCTCCTTCTTTCAAAATCACTCATGACCAACACACATTCAATATACATAAATACACACACTCTCTGTGAAGTCCCACTTTCAATCTTAATATGTTTTTGGTAAAGCCCATTCAAACTGTTGAAAGCCTGTAGGAAAATTGACAAAGAGTCTGCTTTAGAGTTCATAACTGCTACAATGCAACAGGCTATATTTATATGGTTGCTGATGTGCTGATTCTTTATTTGCAAATGCGTGGGAGAATGCTTTATAGACAAAGCATGTTTCATAAAAACAATACAAAATTGACAAGCCTCATAGGGTTAACAGACAAGGGACTGACAATACAGAGGTAATGCATAGATTAGGAAATAGTTAATGAGAACAACCATGCATGAGTGTGTCTACTTTAGAGAAATATAAAAGGATAGGAAGTGTGTCAGTAAGAGGCAACAGGAACCAGGATCAGTTTCAGAACTGCGCATTTAAAAACTGACAGACCTCACCGGCACAACCTGAAGCTTTTTGGAGAAATTCCTTGAAAGAGGTTAAAATGCTGACAAAATGCTCTGAACTTGCAAAATATTTTTAAAACTAAAATGAGGATGGTTTTGTGCAGTCAGACAAGACAGAAATGTAACTTTTTGGTTGAGCACACCATTGTCGGTTTTGGTAAAAAGGGATTCCATTCAAAGAAAAGCCCTTGGTATCTACTGTGAAACATGGTGGTGGGTCATTGATGGCATGGAGCTGTTTTACTGCTAGTGGTTCAGGGGCTCTTGGGCTTTAGAAATGAATACATTTTAAAAGTTGGAACGTGTAGACATGTTAATGGTCCTGTCAGATTGATATTTTAAGTCTCAGTTGTGGCTCGGCTTTAAAACCTTGATTACTTAAGTAGTCTGGACTGAAACACTCAGAATTTAAGTGTAAATAATTGAGGTGAAGCTGTTGTAAGCTGAATAGGCAGATGTCAAATTATGCTTTTTTTCTTATGATATCAGAACAATCCAACTCAAAATGGACTACATTTATTAATCTGTAAGTAAAAGCTGTATGCATTGATTTTAAGGGAACTATTATCCCTTGTGTGGATAAATTAAGATTATGTAAGATTAAATATCTGCCCCCTGTTGCACGGTGTTTTGGGGTAAAATGCAGGGATTTTATTTTGTTGTGTCTCACTGCGTGCTGTGCTGTGTTTCACAATGACAAGAATAGTCACTTTCACTTGACTTTAGTGCTTTTAACACCATATATGAACACAAGTGGCCCTATATTCCATTCACGTTTGTGACAAATATCGAAGGTCACCTCTAGAAATTATTTATTGTTATATTTATTTACTTAAAAGGGTTTTTTTTTCCTGAAAAGTTAATATTGCTGAGATACAAACACGCGCATACAGACACACACAGAATACTGCACACATCAGTCCCAGATCTTGCATGTGTGTGTGTGTGTGTGTGTTGACGGATTAATGATCCTGTGGATATAATTTAATATGCTTGTGCCAGTTAAGCATTTTTTAGAGACAGATTGGGAGAAAGAGAGTCAGGCAAGTACAGTCAGGGACACAAAGGATATTAGAGAGCTGCTAGTTTTCACAAGTCAATGATCCTCAATTGAGCAACGGTCAGTAGCTGTAATCCAACAAGAGTCTCTTGTGATTAATCAAGTGACTGATAGGCAGGGAGAAATGTGACCCCAAAGCCTCTCAGATAGTACTGTACTGCAGATTTAAAGAAAGAACTATAAAGTAAAGCAAACCTGATCCTAGATGTAATATGTAAAAGGCAGCACAAAGAGCCTGAAAAAGATGTCAGGCCAGATCAGGTTTAGACATCATTTAGGGATTTACTTTCATTTGGGATTATGGTCAGCTTTCCCAAAGGGGAGCTGAATGACTGGACTGAGGGGCCCATGCTTATCCAGAAGTGAAATGGGAATTTTCAGATGAGGTGCATGTGAAGTTATTCATCATGCTGAAGTTTAGATGACTTTGTGGCTAAACAGTAAATTCATCCATCCATCCATCCATTTTCTGCCGCTTGTCCCAAACTGGGTCGCGGGGGAGTGCTGGAGTCCAACCCAGTGCACACAGGGTGAGGACGGGGGACGCACCCTGGACAGGTCGCCAGCCCATCGCAGGGAGGAGCGGGACGGGGACGGCACCTTGCTCAAGGGTACCTCAGGGCAACCTATTGGGAAGGGATTCGAACCCCCGATCCTCTGATCATGCGGCCGAAGCCCTAACCACTAGGCCACCACTGCCCCCAGTATTTTTTCTGAAATTAGATCATTTTGAATTAAGAAGAAATAGCCAGCAGTACCAGAAAAATATTAAATAAAAATCAAATCTAAATAAAAATATTTTACACACTGTACTGCACTCCCTCTAGTTAAAACACAATCGGAATTCTCAGAAAATAATGTTTTGATTGCAATTTATCATATTATTTTATTGGCCACCCCTGAAGTCTAGTCCATTGCTCTGGTTTATTCATTCATTCATTTTCTGTCGCTTGTCCCAAGCAGGATTGCGGGGGGTGGGGTGTGGGGGTGCTGGAGTCCATCCCAGCTCATACAGGGCAAAGGACGGGGGACACACCCTGGACAGGTGTGTGACATTTTTATTTAAAATTATGTGATCATGCTCTGTATGACTAAGGATGTAAAATAACAACAACAACAAAAAAGTCAAGTCTGGTGTACTAATGTTTTTTTCAAGCTCTGTTTATGTGCAGACTAAAAGTTAATAGGTTTTATTTGTTCAATGTAAAGGCAAGGCGGGGCCGCTGGACAGGATGTTTTTTAGTTGAGATTTGGGCTTTCACCAAGCCAGATTCAAGCTCATACTCAGAGTAATGATTTAGGATCGCTTTTCTCTGCTAAATTTACTCCATAAATAAGGATAAGGCCATCCTTAGATCCGTTTTATAGTCTGTGCCTGTGTGCTCCTGTGTTGCCTTGTTTTGCCAAGACATGTCCTGCAGCCCTAGTTGTGAAAAAACAGGGGCTTTCCACGCGGGTGCTGGAGGCGAAAATGAAGACTTCTATTGCAACATGGCAATGGCAGCCAGATCAAGGTCTGGTCAAGCTAGGACACACCATGCACATTCCTTTCAGCAGCTACAGACACAAACAGACATACAAAGAAAGGCAATCCAGCATGAAGTCATTTGATAAGCTGACAAAAGGCAGCTGAAAGGCAGTTTGCAAGGATTTGTTTACATTATTTTAAGGAATGTATAATGAGTCTTTTTAAAGAAAAAGTCATGCATGCAAACAGCAAGAACAAATAACATGAAGACATTTTTTTGGGATTATTTGCAATAAGCAAATGTATTATTATTATTATTATTATTATTATTATTATTATGGGATTAATTCAACTACTTACTTTGGACCCAATGATCCTATCAGTAATATATACTAGTTTAAATTATTACTCTTGTGTGTTTTGAGTCCTCAGTAAGCAATTAAACAACTTAAAAAAATTCTAAGGCATGTAATATTGAAATATTGCATTTAATCACTTAAAAGCTAGATCTGTTTAATGACCTAAGCATTGTTAAGTAGAACATTACTTAATGTCTAAATATGTTTTCTTTTACAAAACCTCCAAAACAAAAATATCTGCAAGAATATCAATGATCAAATGGCAAAGATTAATCATGGTATCAATAGTTTTGATCCTAATCATCCTAATCAAGTGTCTTATGTTCTGCATGTTTATCTGAATCTGGTGTGCCAGACACTGTATCAATTATTAAGTCCAGTTTGACACATTAAAGATGAAGTTATTCAATGAGCCAGCAGGGAACACTAGACAGTGACTGCATTTAATGAGGATCGTGTGACGTTAAAAGCCTTCACAGTTTTGCTGATGTGCGGCAAAGTGATTACTTCTGCTACCCGGGCAAATACAGTAATGAAAAGTCTGCCCTAGCTAATCAATACTGCTGAACAGGCTCAGAGGCTATTCCAGGCCTGTTTTTCAGTGCTTGGCTAAAAGGTCGGAGAAACATTTGAAGAAGCTTGTGAGTGTGTGTTTCTTTGGGTCAATGTCAGACCCATTAAACTTGCTGTTTGGCTTTGACCTCAGCTGACATGACTAGACGTTTCCTGACTAGGCTGTTTCCCAGATACAGACTTTTTACAAGTTGTTCATGTTCATTTAATGATTGATGTTGCAATAAAATACAAAATGAGGTATGTGCCTTAAAGAGAATATTCCACAACTAGTATAAACTCTGCTGCATTTGCATTGTACAGTAAATTCTACTGAAAAAAGGTTTATGGGTTTCTTAAACTTAAATAATTGTTGTGTATTTAAAAGGTCTGTATCAATTAATGGTGGGAAATTCACTGCTATGAGTTTGCTAGGAACTCCCTATTGAACAAAAACTCAAAATCAGATCTATTAACCGATCAGATTTGGCCACAGCTGTCAAGAAAAAAATGAATCCTGCAGAGAAAATTTACATCACATCAAAACCCAATACACTGTTGGTTGTGTTGTGTGTGTGATTATATATATATATATATATCGCTATGGGGAAATAATTGCTATGACTGAAGAAAGCGATAAAAAAAATAAAACTGATGACACATATCAGACCAGTAGCCATCTCACAATCACATGCAGTTTATTGAGCTACACCTACATGCCAAATTTTTCGGGTTGTTGTCAACAAACAGAAGTTTAATTATAACTCCCATCTGGTTCACTAGATATGGCACTTCCCACAGCCGATCAATCAAGAGCTTGCAAAGCGGTCAAACAAAAGTGCATATCACAGCACATTGTGAGCTCAGTAGAAGGGCGGTTCTAGTTCATCCTACACTCTAGTCAAAGTTCAAGACCTGTTATGAGATCCTAGTCCACGCCCTTGTGTATGATGTAAAAAACTGTTTTAAGTGCTATTATATATCATTTGAATGCGCATAGGACAAATAAGAGGCCTAATGAAAAAAGTGCTCTGTACTTCTCTCAAGGTGTACTAGACTACTAATGTCACTAGACCATGGAAAGGAGCCAACAGAAAGGCTAGAAAACATTGATCCCTATATTGTGTATCTAGTGCCCTACAGTACATCCTTGAACAGAAGTCTTATGAATGGCTTTATTGATGTAGGAAGCCAAGTTTGATCAAGTATTACAGATCACTGGATGCTCCTCATGAGGCTTTCTGAGAAAATGCAGAGACTGTAAATTGTTGGATATAAAGAGACAATAGGCTTCATCTTCTATACTTATCTAATTTATTTCATCTACATCAGAGCTGCCGATATTTATCTGTACATGTTATAAATTAAATATCAATGTCACCACATTTTAGAAAAAGCATTTTCTTAGTCCATCAAACCAGCCAGAGAAGTGCAGACTGAATTCCACTGAATTTACTAAAGTTTGAGCAGCTTGTGCTCAGTTTTACACTGTTTTCTTTCATCTCTAAAAAGCACATGTCCACTTGCATCAGGATCTGTTAAAAAGGCTTCCTTTAACAGCAGCGGAAATAGTGACCAGACTGACTGATCAAGCTGAACGAATGCTTAGTGTTTGCCATCAAAATAACTGTTTAAACCCAAGTAAACGTGAGAAGACGCAATGCAGAGCACGCCCTGATCTGGCAGCAACACACGCAATATCAATCAGATATTCCAGACCTTTAGAATATTTTTGGGGGAAAGAACTCGCTCTGACTTTTTCCTAAACTTTTTTGTCTCAAACATGTTGATAACACGTGCAAAATAAACCCTGCGCCTCAAGCATGTGCAGTTAGTTGGCAAGGCTGTGCGAAGATTAGGTGATAAGCTGTAGTCTTACATTGCAGCTGACCGACTCCCTCATCTGCTCATAATTCCCTCTCACAGTCATCACAGACGTAACTGGCTGTTTTTTTTTTTCTTAAATTTATGCTTGGTTTATGTGAATCTCTAATGACATTAATGACTTTGTCTGCCAAGGGAACTGTCATATCTTTTATCAATCATTATAAATGACTATGTGCCCCAATCATCCTTTAAATTAGCTCACAACTCTGACTGCTGACTGTATATTTATATTGCCATCTGAGCATTGACCTGAAGCCAACAGAAATGGAACAAATCTCTGGACAAACTAATTCTGACACATTAGTAATATTAAGTGAAATGAATGAAACTTAATGAATATGTCTGGATCAGGTGTGACTCTCTTGGAATACAGAAACACACCACTAGAACACTTTAATGGTAGAACAAGAAATCACTTAATGGCTGCCACTATCGATGGATTACAAAAATAAATGAGTAATGTGGGGTGTCCGTTATTTTATCAAGTAAATCCAGCTGTTATTTGCTAAAAGTAGGAAGCTGTAGGACAATTTAAAATACTACTTCTTTACTTTACTTCGTTACAATCTTTACTTATGTAAAAGTTTGAGTGGTTCACTCACAAACACAATTTTATTACAACTTAGCTACTGCTAGCCTACAAATAAACTTCTCTTTCCTGTCATGTTTGGTTAGAAGGTAGATGTTTGTGGCAGTGCTTAGGGACTAGGCCCCAGGATTGAAAGGTCATGGGTTCGAATCCCAGACTAGTAAATTGCCTTGAGGTATCCTTGAGCAATGGATCATCTAGAAGCTTTCTAGATGCACACCTAGTCTAAAGGCAACAATCAACTAAATAACTATTAACTGCAACAGAATGTCTAGTTGAACATGAGGGATTTTGTTAACTCTAACCCTAAACCTAACCTTGACACAAAACAAACTAAATCCTCACTAAGAAAGTCTGTAACCCCTAAAAGCAGCCATACATAAATTATATAAAACTACCAACATATGGTGTGGCCAGACTACACCAAAATGTGCATATCCAGATCTTTAAAAATGTCATCTGTAGAGAATATGTACTTTTTTTATTGGAAAATTCTTTTGACTGGGAGTATTTAAACCTTTACATTTACTTCATATCACATTTGAAATTGATATGAACTCAAGATTATCTCAAGTTAAACCCCCAAGTCAACCCCTGTGTCGTATGGGGTGCCGGACTAAGTTCGTATGCTGGTTGGAAACAAGCCTAGGATACAATTTGTTCCTGAGATTTCAGAGAATAAACTGTGCTGAAGGCAAAAGACAAACAAAAATAAAAAGAAAATAAGAGCAAACCAGCCATGTTAATTATTTCCTACTAGACAAACAGAGCCGAGAGTTGAATTAGACTCTATTATCAGCACCTGTCAGTGTCAGTGTTACACACAACATGAACAGTGTTTTACTTTAATTACATCGCTGACAGTCCTATTTACTACTGCTTTTTGCCATTTCTACAGATAAGTGGCTCCATGCATTGGATTACCGCAGTCTATAACAATGAATACTACAAGGTCATAAACTGAGGCATAAAATGCCACCTCTATGTCAACCTCAAGATATTAAGAAAAAAAACAGCCATTGCCATGTAATGGGTGCCAAGAATTTCATTTCCTGCAGTAAGCTTAAATAAATTTGCAAAATCAAGCCCTTGAAGAACTACACAGTGGTTTTGTTCAAGCAGAAGGCTGCGTGTTTGTGGAGAGACGCCAGAAGGAGTAAACTGATATGCCAAACCAAAAGGTTCTGGATGTTGTGCTCAAAGGCCTCATATGCTAGTTATTCCTGGTGTTGTTTTAAAGAACTAGCAGAGGGACTCTAACGTAAACATGAAACCCTCCAGACCACTTAGGAACTGAAGGAGTTCAAATAAATCACACTCTTTGTGAATTTTTGGCTCATTCCGACGCAGTTCTCTGAAATATTTAAACAAAGGGTCTTGCTGCTTTCACACCAGTCACCTCACTGCTTCTTGCCAGGTTGAAGCAAAATTCTGAGGTATGGGTAATCCTGCTGTGATAAAGTAGCACTTCTTTAGACCTCAGGATTAGCACGGCACAGTCCAAGAGAACTCCAGCGATTGCAGCTAATAGAACATATTGCTAAGCTGAGATACACATCATTAAACTTGCCTAATTTTATAATAACTAATTTTACTCAAATTGAAGCATTCTTGATTATTCAGGACCTTCAGCTTGACCTACTTTAACACCGATATGGAGTTTTAACTCATTCCATTTATAAAATTAACTAATATTTTTAATCATTCCACCGGGGCAGCGGTGGCCTAGTGGTTAAAGATCAGGTCCCAGGAGCAGAAGGTCATGAGTTTGAATCTCACACCAGTAGGTTGGCAAGAGGTACTCTTGAGCAAGGTACTGCTCCCATTACTGCTACCTGGGCACTTAACATGACTGCCCCCTGTTGCACGTGTGTGTTTGGGTGAAAAGCAGAAGTTGCATTTTGTTGTGCTTCACTGTGTGCTGTGCTGTTTCTTATAGACTCATATAATCACTTTCATTGCCAAATGTATTGTAGAAAAAACCTGAACACATGTAGGCTCCCTGGTCATTTTGGAAAGCAAGTAAAACGGCTTTTTCGTGGCTGAATCATGATCAACAACATCACCAAAACCGTTATGAAAAAAAAAGAAAAGTGAACCCTTCTGAAGTCAGATGTGAGGTTTCGAATGTTCGATGGTGATTTTCATGCACATGTCTTCAAATGTTGATGCAGATAAAAATGTATATATTCCAAAACCCAAAGCTTAATAACAGTTTTATTAAATACCAGTTTGAAATATTGGGCAAATCTAACATCGCATTTTTTTTTTCAAGCCAGTATCTATGAGTATCAATATGATTCATGCGTCCCTAATATTAAGCGTAAGGCATTTCATTAAAAGGCTTCACTCAGTTATAAAATCTGTCAGATTATTGTGTCACGAATGCGAAGCTGCAACTCTACACTCTAAATTATCAGAAGAAGGAAAAAGGCACAGCAACAAAAACAGCCTTTTTAATTCTAAAACAAGTACAGTGTTCCTGTAGAAATAAGTCACAAATGATTTTTGTACAAAACTGATATTAATTGCACTCGGAGTTCAGGGGATTTGATTTTAGTACAGCTTTACACGTTTTCCAATGGAGCTCGGTTTGGTCATTCTCTCTTATTCCCTCTGTCCAATCCCCCTTTCATCTTAGCCTACAGACAGCTGGGTCAAGAGAGGGGGAAGGAAGGAGCTCAAGCAGGGCTGCTTGTTTTAATTATGAGCAGGCTGAGGGGAAACAACTCACACCCAGTGACATCAGGCTTTGTGCATAGGTGCTATTTTAGGAGGGGTGGAACCACTGGGCTGAAGATAGAGATGTTCATTATACCCAGCATCTGTTTTCAATAAAGAAAGAGAAAAAGAAAGAGGGTGGGGTCGCTTGTGAAACCAGGAGGGGTTCTTTTTGCTGCTACGGACATGGCCCACATTCCCCCCACCCCCACCCCCAATTAAAGTTTTAGCTGATGTTGGGGTTTAGATGCACGAAAGACAACACCTCCATGATGAAAATGCATCAAAAAAAAAAAAAATAATTCCTAAGTGCAATTCAAAAAACAGCACCTCCACTTGGCCTGCCAGAAAAATCCCATTCTTTCATGTTTCCTAGACAGTGATGCGGTAATCTGCTACAAGACTTGCGGACAATAAAATTGTATGGACTGTAGAGGTTTCCACTCTCGAAAAACAGTAAAAATCGTCTACACATGGTACGTTATAGACGGGCTTCTGTGGAGAAAGTTGAACACACAGTCCGGCCACTCCGCTCGAGTGGAGAAAAGTGTTTCAGGGCGGAGGCTGGCTGGTTGGAGTTCCCTAGTAGCAGGTCATCCTTGGGTGCTCATCCACAAATCCACACTTCTTTCTTCTGGCCCACAGCTGCACGCTCAGGTGGCTGGTTTAGGGATGATATTTGCTTAAAGAGTTTTTCAAACTTGTGGTTTAGTCATGCTTAGACATATCAACAGGGAAGACGCAAAGAAATTTTTTTAGATGTAAGACAGAGCTTATAAAACATATTTATTAGTCTGTCAAACAGTGGCCTTAATTGCAGCCTAATAATTCCTTTTGTCAGACAAACGACAAAAACAACCTCCCCACCAACACTTGTGGAGAACAGCTGATGAGCATCAAGCTGGTGTAACACAGTCCACTAAGGGCCTTTCACATTTACTACCCAAATACCATAATGTGTATGTTTAGGATGCCTGTAATTATTGCTATATTCCCTTGAAATCATTGTGAAAACAGTTGTATTGAAAATCATTCATAAATTAAAAAAAAAAAAAAAAAATCACTCTGCTCAACTTGCTAGGCAGTGTTTAGAGAAAAGATTTAGACTTTTTTTTTTTTTGCAAAACTATGCTTTTTTTCCTTTTCTACTCTGTCTGAAATTCTAAAGTTGCTTTTGAGAACAAACTAGACAGTGTCGATCAGTACATTTCTCTTTTAATTTGTCTTTTCCTAGACTTTTACTAGACTTAGGCTTAAATAGTCTGTGTTCAAACATGTAATACTTCCAAGGCGAGACAGGAAAGAGGGCATCAGGCTCAGCATCAAGGCAGCGAGAGAAAACAAAACAAACAAACAAACAAAAAAAAACAACTGATGAATGAGCCTCACATTCAAAGTTAGTACAATGTTATTGCAGGTGTGAGATCTGTCATGTGTTTGGTGTGAATGATCGTCCTAACCAATAACAGATGCTCATTCTCGGTTAAGTTGCTGCACACGAACAAGACAGTCATGAGACAAACCATCACGAAACCTTAATCTGGCCCCTGTCATGGGTTCTTCCAAAGAACCAATCACATTTTATGAAGCTCCTAGCAAGGACTGCACCCACCAATGAGATCCCAGCGAGGATTCTTTGCCGTCTCCAAGCCAGAGCATGGAGAACACAACACGGCTGTCATCTCAGCTCATCGTCATTCGCAGCCACGGCCGCTCTGCCCTGTTCCCTGTGCTGCAGGCAGCTGGTAACAATGTGCTGATTTACTGGGCCTTTGTGTAAAAAATCTTGCAACCCTGCTGCTTTTGGACGGCCATCATTCCCTGGCCCGAAAAAAGTCAATCGAACTCTTAAGCAGTGGTCTGGGTCTTGGGCTGAGAACTGGGCCATTGGAGCTATTCACGCTCTATCCCTGAGAAAGTACGGAAAAGCCAAGACTGAAACAGAAGATCACTGAGCTGGTTAGCAGCGGGTTACTTCTGGCTGTCATCAAATTAATTCGCACATAATCACCTCTTTAAACACACTTCCGAAGTCTATGCCTGTTTGGACTCAGAGCAGAGAGTAATGAAAAGTTTGTGTAGTTTCTGACATTGATAGGGGCAGAATATACTGTACTTCCTCCACATTTTACACCCCTTGCTGTCACTGTGAGTCTTAAGCTTGGACTTTGTTCAAAGTCTGGACACCAGCACTCCCCCGGGACCCCGTTTGGGACAAGCGGCAGAAAATGGATGGATGGATGGATGTTTCATTTTAATGGGACATAGTATTGAACAACTGCAAGAATACATGCTATACATAGTGGCGAAAGTTCTTTTCACACCTTATCACTTTTAGTTTTAAACTATATAATCGTTTAATCGATTTGATGATCTTGTTGGCCAGGTAGCTGTTCTAAGACAAGAAACGGGTTTTAATTCTGATTTCGTTGCAATAAACAGATGTTTGTTTTAAACCTGCAATACATTTGTCTAGTTAGACAAAAAGGAATTAAAAGATGCAATGTTGTGCATCAATATGAGAGGTACTGTAAACTAGAGACAATCTCAATCCTATGCACACTCTTTATATCTGGAAATTCTTTAAATCCCTTTTCTAAATGATAGCGAAAGTGATTTTTAAAAAGGGAACTCCCTTCTGAGCTTTACTTATAAAAGAGGTCTTGTAGCTGTAAAGTCTAAAGGATCTTTGGTGTTTCACTTAATTGAATAATCCCATGGTACAAACAAAGCACAAAGTGAAGAAGTCACATCCAAATTTAAGTCTTAATCTTTTAATCTCATGTAGATGTGTAACCTAAATAAGAAGTCCAACATGGCACTGCTGCTGCTGGAGACGCATTGCCTGTGATAGTATTCTCAGCTCACCACAAGTATCTATACACATTTATATATTATGATAGTCAGCAACAAAAATATATCATGAGCCAACTATTGCTAAGACTTATTCTAGCATCTCTAACTTTTTTTAATTAGACCAATTTATATATATATATATATATAGGTCTAATTAAAAAAGTTATATATAACATAACTTATAAACTAATTATATATATACACACACACACATACACACCAATATACCAATGTGTTAACTGAGAGAAATGAACATCCTGCCATGTTAACCAAAGCATAAGGAACAGACACTGAGCCTGTTGTTTTCTACAACCTCCATTCATATGAAACAGTGAGAGGGAGGGTAAAAGAGAGAGAAATGCCACTGTAAGAGTGAAAGGGGGTTTGTTGATGTCTGGCACTCCCATAGACTCCTTTTTGACATCAGAACTGTGCGGTGAAAGTAATAGCTGTCGGACAAAAGTAATTTTGGATGAAATTACTGCACACCTGAGGCACATCATCCATAGTCACCTGCTGTTTAATTTTTTAAACTTATTCCCTGCATATCTATACTGCAGGTTATCTTTGCATGTGTAAAGATGATGAACACACTCAGACCCTTAAAACAAATGCACAAATGAACTAAACTCCAAAGATGAACCAAACCAAACCAAAGATGGCCTTTGGTGGTTTCTTTTTGTTTAAAAATAAATAAATAATAAGAGAGTGGCTTTATGTTGATTTACTATGAAGGCAAAACCACTTTAACCTTGTGGTCTATACTGGTTAAATTTTAGATAAGAAATAAAACAGGTCTCCGTTTAAAAAACTGAGCTAATTAAAAACAAATGAAATACATATGAAAACCCAAAAAAAAAAAAAAATATCGAACCTCCCAACCTTAACTGCATCCTTTAGAAGTTGGAAATAAAGTTTTGTATCGTGTTGATATAAAATGCCAGTTCTGTACAACTTCTCAGGTTTCAAAATAATTGAAAGGACAATAAGGTGTTTAATGTGTCCACCATGTTGATTGGAACCTAGGATTCTAAAATGAAAGGCTTATAACAATTGAGAATTGAATTAAGTTTATATACAGAAATAATCATAATTTGAAAGTCAAACCTCAATGGAATTACATTGACTGGATATAAAATATGACAGTTAATACAATATTATAATACACACACACAAACACACACACACAAACAAAGAATGCTTTCAGAAATGGAAGTGTTCATCATTTATTTTCATCAATCAACAAAATGCAGTGAATGAACAAAAGAGAATCTAAATCAAATCAATATTTGGTGTGACCACCCTTTGCCTTCAAAACAGCATCAGTTCTTCTAGGCGCACTTGCACACAGTTTTTGAAGGAACTCGGCTGGTCGGTTTTTCCAAACATGACTGTGTTTCTCCTCCGTGTGACGTTGATGATCATCAGTACCTGTTTGGTAAAACTGGTTGATCAGACACCGACTATAATCCTACAGAATCCCTGACTTTGTGCAGGTGTACCTAGAAGAACTGATGCTGGTTTGAAGGCAAAAGGTAGTAACACCCAATATTGATTTGATTTAGTGATTTTTGTTCGCTCACTTTGCATTTTGTAAATTGATAAAAATAAACAATCATTATTTATATTTCTGAAAGCGTTCTATGTTTACAGCATTTTTTCACACCTGCCTAAAACTTTTGTACAGTACTGTAAATATATATATTTTATTTTTTTTTTCTCAAATTAAAAAACTAAAAAAATAAATAAATACATTTTTAAAAAGCGCTCAAAATGATCCAAAATAACTTTGATATCTATCAGCAAAAACACACATTCAAACATCATTATTTTACCTCTGCTAAGAAAGCAAACTTTATAAAGTAGTCTGCGTTTTTGGAAAGTCTAACTGTGATCTATACTCTATCACAGTACAAGGATGATAACAGTGGTGTGTTGTGCTTTTTTGCTGTTGTTATCCATGTTTGTTGTGCAAAATGCCTACAAGGGCTTATTAAACTGAACGGAGTGAAAACACAAGACACACTTTTATTTATGCTGTTCTTTGCTACTCTCTCATTTTCATCTTATCTTCATGCCTCCAAGTTACCCATTTTTCTCTAGGTTTCTGTTTGCCAGTTATACAGTGCTGAGACTCTTATTTACTCCTGTCTACAAACTGTTTCTAACAACAGCTCCTACACTCTACAGTGAGAATGAATGCTGTGCATGAGCAATTGTCAGTGATAGCATGAGAAAGAGACCCAATAAGAGCATGTAGGTGTTTCTCTTCTGAATTACAGTCGCTTGCTGCCCATCTGTCACTCGTTTCCTCTACGCATGAGTGCTTCATGTTACAAACCCCCAGAGACTTTTACTGTTTGTGACACAAAGAAAGCTACAGCATACTGAGGCACTATAAAGACAAGAAAATTTCATAAGTGTGTGCCTGCCATCTCATGGTTTCCATGGTTACATCCAGGATACAAACATGCTTTCTAGCCTTCAGTATTGATTGCAAAGATACAGTATTTGTGTAGTTTGGCAAACACTGCACAAAATCCAGTTGTCCTTCTTTTGTACATCCACCATCTCCGCTCAGATGATTTCTTATGCGCTTTATCCATCAGCATCCTGTCCTCCGTCAAAGGCTTCCTTCATCTCCTGCTGCGGATGTGGGGAAACATGAGCTCCTGTACTGTACTGCAGCCTTGAGCCACATCCAGCATGACACCACAGCTCTACCGGATCACAACCCCTCAAGACAGCATTGTGAGCTCAGGCAGCACAATATATCTTTTGTTAATCCAGTGCAGCCGATCCACTGAACAGACTTTCCGTCAAATACTTTTCATGGTTTACCAGTGTGCTTTTAACCAACCTGAAAGCATGTCACGGACAAAAAAAAAAAAAAAAAAAAAACCCATTCTATTATCATGTACGTTATGCATCACTAAACCAACAACAGTGGCTGAGGCTTTATTACCAATGCCATGTTTTGGCTTTAGTTGTCATCAGTGAGCCAATCACAAGGCCCCAACATTATGTTGGGGGTGTAAAGGGGTGTTGTAAGGAGGTGGGACTTTGTAGGACAATAAGAAGATGCTTCTCTTGAGGACTGAGCTGTGGTTTTGTTAACAAGAAGGCGCAGATAAGGATAAACACTTGGATATTCTGACATGTGTGAGCGAACACATGAACAGGCATGAACGAAAGGCCACACAGACACAAAAAGATATGCTTGCACTGCTAGCGGAGCCCCTACACCTCCCCTCCTGCTTCTCATTAATATTGCATAGGCTGCTGAACCTCCTGCCATGTCCTCCTGATCCTAGTGCTCTTGGTGTCTCTGCTCTGTCTCATTCAAAAGCTGTGGCTCCGAGCCCTGGTTACTATTAAAATGGTAAAAGAGAACCCAGAGAAAATAAATCACTTCGTATAGCTTGAGATTTGCAAGGATGAAGAACCTTTTTACAAGTTTAGTGAAAACAACTTAAAAGTTAAAGTTCCATTTCCCTGTTCTAAAACACTTGATCAAACTACTCAGGGAGATACGTGAGGACCTACCTGAGCAATGTGCGGTGGAAGGGTACCACTCCAGGACAAGTGCTCTAAAGCTTTACTTTAGAACAGAGTTTGCAGCAAGCTTACCTTGTAGTTGTTTAAATCTACCTTCCAGTTGGTTGTAATTAAAGGCTGCACCGCCATAGCTGGGCCCAGGACTGGCGGCTAGAGCAGGGCCGACACCTGGGGATGAAGGCCCTGAGGAGAGTGGTCCAGGAGAGATGTGCCTAGGTGAAACATGTCCAGGAGATAAAGGTCCAGGAGAAAGAGGTCCAGGCATGCTTGTGGCTCTCTGAAGCTCCATCTATCCACCCAGAAAGTATGACCTGCTCTTAGCAACTCCTCTCGACAAGAAACACCAGAAAAGAGAAGGTCTAAGCTGCTTCTCCCTTTGGGTTAGTGTGGCAGCAGCTCAGTGACAGCCAGACAGCATGATTCCTCTTTTTCTCCCAGCCTTCAGCTGCTCATCCCTCCAGAGTATTCAAAATGAAAGCCCTCCATCCTCCTCCACCAGCAGTCCTGAGTGAAAGTGAGATGCAGCAGGGAGGGAAAGCGAGTGTGTGCAGTGGACTCCTTGCACTGCAAGAACAGCATTGCACAAACAGAGCACACCTTTCACAAACCTTCGGAGGACGGAGGGGCGGTGCCTACGGGTAGGAATTCACCCAGCCAGCCAGTTGAGGCCCATGTGTGCTGCGGCGATGTCAATATCTCATTAGCATAAAGAGAAGTGGGAGGGAGAGCAGAGCAGGAGGAGGTGGGCTGCACCACTTGGCTACTGAGGGATGGGGGGGCAATGGGCAGGATATTGCCATTTGCCAAGCACAGCTGCGATTCTTAGCAGAGACAAAAATGATTTTTGATGTTTGACAGCAGGAGACAGGAGCAGGCTTTGGGACTGACTTTGCTTGCTTTTGACACATCCTAAAGAGTACCACAATACAAAAAGGACCCCACATTTTCACTGCTGGACATGAGTGTGTGGGCCAGGCAAAAATGCTGCGGCTTTTGAGTGGTGGAACAAAGTGGGGGAATTAGCAAGCTCAAATCTCAAGCAGCACTCCAGACAACAGCCCACACTTTTGGCTCAGCTCAGCTGCACTCTTCGCAGAATCAGATGCTTTGTTGTACTTTGTACTTAACTCACCCAACCAGCTCATTGTTTGCTTCTGAGCAGTCCTCCTGCATCAGTTCTCTGGATATTTTGTTGGTAACTCCTTCTCAGATCCTAGTCGAGCCCAATTTGTATCAAGCAATCCCTACTGAAGCTACAGTGGAGACCATGGGAAAGCCACAGGTACTGAAAGTGGCACTGAAAGTTGCAAAAAGAAGTCGACGTCTAACTCAAGCACTTGTTCTGGGTCATGTTCTTGAAGAATACCTTTGCATATGTGGAAAACTAATGAAAACAAATCTAGATCCAAATATTCTCCTATTAAAACAAATTACACGTGCATACAGAACATTCATTCAAAGCTGACATTGAAGACCTGGGCATAAAAAGCACTACACTGGCCCCCAAATATCTGGGGGAAAATATCTTTAAATACATACTGTTTCAATGCAGGCAACATGTATTAATGTGTATTTATGTATTTTTGTTGGAAAGACGCTCCTCTTACAAGACGTAATGATGTGTGAATTTATGAAACTGAAAAACGGATCAGATGGTCATACCTAGCAGCTTACAAATGAAATAAAATCGACACATTTTGCCACTTAATCCAGATAAGCAGTCCATCCAGAAATACATTTTAAATGTCAATATGTTGCTTCTTTCACTTAGATCTTCAGCTGTAGGCCTGCTAACAAAATGTAGCACTCAATAGGCACCAAAATGACCCAGATTGTTACCCAAAATGTTTTTGTAAATGTTTTTCGTAAAAACCTGCTCTGATCGCATCTTTGACCAGAGTAAGTACTGTGAGCTACTAAAATGAACAAACACTCATCAACTGCCATTTTAGAAAACACCAGGGCTGGTGTCCACAAGCTGCCAGAAATGTAGGGTACAGGTGAAGTGAAAGTGACTAACTGTCATCGTGAAAGAGCACAGCACAGTGAACCACAACGAAATGCATCCTCTGCTTTTCACCCTTACACACACAATACAGCATGGGGCAGCTATCAAAAATGCCCAGGGAGCAGTAATATTGACGGTACCTGTCTTAAGGGAACCTAACTTGTCCTGACATTCAGATTCTGGGGCCTAGTCCCTAACCACTAGACCACCGCTGCCCCAAAACATGCATCACAAAATGTTTTTTTACGTTTTTGTATCTACTGACTTCTAGCATGACTTCCTATTAGCTTTATCATTCCAGCACTAATACATTTACATTTACGGCATTTAGCAGACGCTCTTATCCAGAGCGACTTACATGTCCTGATTACAGGGACAGGCCCCCCTGGAGACACTCAGGATTAAGGGTCTTGCTCAGGGACCCAGTGGTGGTAGTGCCAGAGGTGGGATTCGAACCTGGGACCTCTTGATCCAGAGGTCCGTAGGCAAGTATCCTACCACTAGACCACCACCACCCATACAATACAAAAGGGATGCCACAAGTGTCTAAATTACATTATATTGCAGTATTCGTTAAAGATGGAAGAAAGGAGTAGAAAAAAAAAAAAAAAAAAGAATGAGGCACAAGAGTCTTGGGCTCCAAGCCCCAAGTGAGTATGCAGGGGATGACAGAGGCTACACCAGAAATAAAGAAGGGGGAAAAAAAGCAAGCTGAAAGTTTGATAGTGAATTTTATTCAGTTTATTTTAAGGACAATATAGTTCTGGTACTTTTTGGAAATGTTATCTCTGCTTCCCAGACAAACGAACAAAAAACAAAAAATATAATCCATAAATGTTTTTCATCAGACTACTCCTTAAGATGGATGTAAACAGCAACCTTAAACATCACATCATTTAAAAAGACAGCAGTTATTTGCTGCTTTCGAAATAGTGAAACTCAATCTTTTGCTCAGATTACAGCTTTTATCTTGCAAGTTAATCTCCAACGGTCATCAGTGAGCCTACGGTCAGCTAAACCATATTTCAGTATTCCTGTTCATCACGCAACAGCTCCCTGTAACCTTTTCAAAAGCAAAGCAACTGCTTATAAATGCCTTTATTTGACCTAATTAATGTCAATCAATAAATATCTTTTAAGCAATTTCTAAACACTAATAATGGTAGTATTAATGATAATGGTAGCATGTCCCAAAAATGCATATAATACAATTAACATGCTCCATTGTTTCTTGCAAATCTATACATGCTGAGAACTGTTAAAAAGGAGAGAGGAATCCAAACAGAGTCAGCCTAATGAAACTCAAGGAATGCCAGCTGTGGTAACACTTGGTTTACTCAACAAAGTTTTCATCTGTAGATGAATCAGTCCTGGGGCGAAAGGGGAATTTACACACGGCATGACACTTTCGCTTTTACAGTTTCTTCACTTCGCATGTATGGTCCAATCGCATGTAACCATAAAACTTTGCATGCATGGTCCAACAACTTACTAGTTGTTGGAGATAATGAGATCCGCCTCTGAAACGTCAAGACAGAGTTAAATCAGCATAAGTATCAGCAGTAATGGGATAGTTGCAGCATTATGTGTAGATCTATTTTTTGTGTATGAGGTCCATGTCTAAGTGGTAGCCATATCCCACATTCCTGTTGAATATTTGTGACTCAGAGGGAGACATTTGGAATCTTTTCTGGCCATCACAATGACAAGCCACAAACTTTTAGAACTGTCTTGGAGAATTTCACACCATCTTTTTGCCGTTCCCTGGTGACTTCAAAAGGGGACTTCATCCCCCTATCGAACTGAAAGTAAGACAGGCAGCTGGAATCCTTTTAGCTTCGGTCAGTGACTAAATGTGAGAACGAGGGGAGCATTAAGGGGAAAACAGCAGGTCATCACACCATAGAAAAAGCCTCATTGTGGGGTGAGGCTGGTTTTAATTATTCAGGATGCCTCAGCCGGCCTTGCAGAATGTGTCAATAACTTCTAAAAGTGACCCGAACCTCATTGCCAACCTTGTAACATGTGACTAACACATTGAACGGGCTCCCCTTTGGGATGGGCTGGTCTTACTTACCAGAAGCCTCACAAGGACCATGTGGATCAATCAAGTACTGGAAGAACACAACTAAAATTATGGATTTAATAAGATGTACAATGGTTGTAACATGACATTAAAGAAAGCAACGCATGTAAGATAATAAAATAAATCACTCATTTTTATTGAGTTTATTCTTGAAAGAGTGATCAAATTCTGGGCATTCACAATAGCTTGCTCAGAAATAATATACATGATTTAAATATATCTTTCAATTAGCCAGCAATGACTGACCAACATTTAATGCTATAATTAAATAATTTTTTCAGCACTTTTATTTGCCAATGTTGTCCTTTAAATGAAGTCTTTAGAAGCTCTTGCTTTATCTTTGTCCAGTACTTTATTTCAGATCTTTGAAAGGCTTTAAATTATTTGCTGTTGTTTAGTTTATTAATGCATTATTATTATTATTATTATTATATTATATTAATACTATCAACAATAATGGCAACAACAACAACAATAATAATAGAATGTAATTTAATTTACTAATAATAATTTAATTATTATTATAATGCTCTCATTTACAAACATTTTACAAACTGACCATGCAAGGTCCCTTGTCATATGTTATGGGGGGCAATTGTCCCAACATTTTGATGAAATAATTTAATATGTTTGGCAGTGTCACTGTGCACCTGCAAACAGGAATAAATTTAACCAATACTATCACCGTTCCCCTCCCTCTACCACTACCCTCAGTAAACATGTAGCTCACCTGTAGGTGAATTTTAAGGTTATGAAAGGAAACTGCCCTGTGCCTTTAGATTCAGGTGGATTCTAAAAGCTTCAAAAAAGCTTTAAAAGTTATTCAAAACAATATAGTTTAGAGTAGTGCTGAACCACTTTTAAAACATTCACCCACCGGTCCACTGATGACTCTCAAGTTAAGATGATGCTACCTAAGCAAAGATAAGCCTGCCTTATGTAAACCTCAGCCCAACCAAATCCTGCCAAAAAGGTTAACTTATAAATGTTGGGAAGTATGATAAGACAGCAAAGAAAGTCAAGCGAGCTTTAGAAAGACTTAAAGACAGAGACAAGTGAAACCACTGAGAAAGACTAAAGCAACAAATAGAAAAAACAAAAATATTACAATGAATCCTATCATTAAATTTAATATGAAGCATGAAAAACAGAGAACAACAGCATCAAGTACCATATGGCAGTGAAAGGCTTTGGCAGTCAGAATAAGACAGAGGTGAGCCATGAAGCCACCAGTAACTCCTGCATATTTAAGAAGAACATGAATTATTTAGTTTCCTGACTGGAACTTGAGTATTTTGGCCTACTATCCAGTGAACTGGATAAGATACACCACTTGGAGATTGGTGCAAGATTAGCAATAGATCACACAGAAGCTCCAAAACATCAATGTCTGCAGGTCAGTCTTAGATGCACAACATCACTGATGAAATACAACCATGCATTTCTGAGCAAGGACCCATTTTGGCTGAACAGCCTCACCTGAGATATATTTGACCTAAATTAGGTCTCCAAACCAACAAAATTAAGATGAACACTTCCAGTTTGTGAAAATGAGTAACCCATACAAATGGAATGATCAGGCAAAAGTACTCAACCATCACAACAGAACTATTTCCATATGCAATTGAGACAACTAAATGTATATGCAACATATGCATTAATTTGGGTGCCTGATGTCCAATGATGTTGAGATGCTGAGCCTGCAGTAACTTTTCCCAGCAAAGCACTACTAAGAAGTAAGAAATCAAGTGACAGTGATGAGCAAACTAAATTAAGAGCACTCGTGAAAAAACTAGGAATTATTCACAGTAAAATACAGTACTGTACTGTTCAATTCTTGAGCTACCCCTTTTTGTCCAGATTTTGCTTGCAAAGAGTCAGACTTTCTTGTATTTTTAATGGTCAGAGAATAGTTCTCTAGGCTTCCTGAATGACAAAGGTATATCTGTGATGCTGAGTAGTTGGAACCCCTTTATCTAGGCACCTTTTATCTTTAGCCACGTAGTAGGCTGGTGCACTAAAACATTTAATCTTGCTTTTTCATATAACGTTTCTCAATGTGCCAAAGATGAGAAGGTTGACAGGCAAACAATGTTACTTTTGCACCGACAAAGTGATTCCTGTGCAAAATATGTAGAAATATGGGGTTTTGTACTGCACATTTTGATGAAAACACTGTGATAAATTATATTAACTTGGGCAATCTCTAACTGCACATGCTACCCATTTTTTCCCCCATTTAGTGGGGTAAGGTGTGCAACAGGGTTCAACAGTAGGACCGGTTTTGTTTTTCCACTTACCGGCGAGAGCCTTGATGCGAGAGCGTTCAAAGAGGCGAGCAGAGCTGTTCTCATTGTCCCACTCTTCAGCATCCCAGCGGTTGTTGACATCACTGTATTGCTGCTGGATCTCCATGTGGTCGTAATCGGCAGCTACTGATGTCATCTTAAGCCTTCAGAGCTTGTACCCGCTCATCAGATGTTTTCATGAAGCCCTGAAGGATGAATGGAAAGGGAAAATACATGGTCAGTAAAGAGGTTTACTGAAAGAAAAAAGTGGATAGTAGAAAGAAAAACTGAAAATGTGGCTCCAAAACAGTTTGCATTGATTGACCATTGTAACCCGAAAACCAATAACTTTATTATTGATAAATAAATGAATGTCTTTCTTGGAAAATTGTTTTGCTTTGAACCTTCTTCTCACCACACTTAAGCACAGAGTCTGACCGGAATAAAATTAAACTGGGCTTTTAGAGCACCATCTGTTGGTGACAAAGGGCAACTGCAGGGAAAAATAAGGTCATTACTGAGTTTAAGTACCACCATCATGACAGGAGACAATGCCATCATTGCCACTCAGAGACTCATTGCAGTTTAATCCTTTACATCAGAAACAATGTGAGGACTGATTTTAACAACTGCTAAGATTTGACAAGTAGCAGAATTAGAAAATGTGCCTCATTCTGCACTATAGTACTGCATTTCCCTCATACAGTGTTTGTCCAAAAAAGTGATTACTAGCTTTAAGGTCCAGGATGCATCTTGCCCAGGCAACTTTCACTGTTTGGCTTTAAGGACTGCTGCACTCAGCAAATTCAGTGCGGTGGGGTGAGGTGCTGTGGACGCTGAGTGAGGCAGTGTTTTGCAGGGTGAGCTCAGCAGATGCACTGAGGCCACGGAAACCCTGCCATCAGCATGCTGCCTCTGCAGTACTCCCAACCACATAGAGTTGTCAAGAGTGAACACACACACACTCACAAATCACACAATCACTCACACTCAAGGGCCAATCAATACAGAGCGATACAGAGGAGCACACTAAAAGAGGGTTGTATGAAGCATGACAAATACATTTACAGGTCAGCATAGACAAATGCAGATGCTAACACACACCACATGTATCTCCCTGGTATGATGGGATGAGGATAACCAGCAGTGCTACTCTATCATTTCTAATACCAATCACACATTTACAACCAGGGAAATTTTACTGCCATAAACAGAGAGTGACAAAAGCAAGGCTAGATCTGGGCAGACTGTGCTCAGGACAGAGAAGACCAACACAACTGGTCAGCAAAATGTGGCGAATACACGCCATGTCATAAACAAGAGAAGCATATACTTAGGAAGAAATACTTATAAAGAAATAAAACAAGCAAGAAGCAGTCTGAAAGAGCAAAAGAGAGGGGGCAGGCCTCAAGGCAGAGACAAGCAAGCAGGCAGAGCATGGATGGATGGAAGGATGGATGGATGGGTGGACAGGCCACAAACAGATAGATAATAAATACACACAATTATTTAGATAAACAGCAATCACAATAAAACAGAACCGCATATTACCGTATTTGGTGTATTACTGCACCATTTTGCATACATCAAAAATCCCACAAGGCATCAGCAAACCAAACATAAGCACCCCTGACATATGAGACTGTGACCACTCAGAGGAGAGAGCAAGAGTGAGAGAGAGAGAGAGAGAGAGAAAACGCAAGAGAGAGGGAGAGAGAGAGAGAGAGAGAACGCATGAGAGAGGGAGAGAGAGAGAGAGAACGCAAGAGAGAGGGAGAGAGAGAGAGAGAACGCAAGAGAGAGGGAGAGAGAGAGAGAGAACGCATGAGAGAGGGAGAGAGAGAGAGGGGGAGAGGGAGAGAGAGAACGCAAGAGAGAGGGGGAGAGCAAGAGGGGGAGAAAGAGAGAGAGAGGGGAGGTATTTTTAGCTGGTGCGGTGGTGGAGGCTGACTACTGACGCTGCAGTGCAGAGAGAAGGAGGAGAGGAAAAGGGGAGAATGAAAATGGGAAAGAATGAGCAACCAAGCAATCTGCCTTCTTAAAGACCTGATAAGATACTAGTAAAGGAAAAAAAAAAAAAAAAAAAAACCCTAACAGGCCATCAAAACCTGATTAAATTAAAATGTAAAAGGAGTCCCAGAAATAACCAACAAAGGGAGTGAAATCTAAAAGAAAAAAAAAATGGACAAGTTTATGTTCTCTGTTAAAAATGTATGAATCTATTAATCAGCTACAGGAACCTTCTGCATGCCAGATTTTTGTTCCTGATAAAAGTTTTGTTTCATTATCAGTTCACTGGTGCTTGCTGTTGAGCATGTGTCAAAACCTGCAATATCATTTGTAGATAAAAACCAAGCTGCTGATAAACAAACATGCATAATACAGCATTTTTAACCCAGTTTAAACCATAGATTCTATTACAAGTTTACAAATTGCACAAACTTCAGTCAGGCAATCAAGGCCAACATGATCAACAATCTCTGTGGCCAGAGAACCAGAGAACCAGAGAACCAGAGCCAGAGAGAGATTTTTTCATGTGCTCTTAAAAGGGTCAAGTGAACAGATTTGAATGTGGTTTGGCTTTGCATGACCTGTTCATGGTCAACAAGTGCATAACTTCGTTTCACATACCACAGACGTTTGCACCACTCAAAACGTCTCCAAACACTAGGAAACGATAGACTGGGAAATGGTGGACAGTTGGACACACTCGGATCGTGCAGCCAAGTAATACAATTAGCGGGTGTTGCAATAGCTTCAGTAAAATGCTCAGTTGCATTTTGAACATTCCCAGACCTGATTAAACATCCTTACTTAGCGGTCTGACAGCTCTACGTTTTATTTGGCCAAGGTGAGGGGCAGAAATGCTTGAATAGTTTGGCTCTTTGGACACATTTATAGTTTTTTAGGAGCCAAACGATCTGTCCAAACTACACAAAGCTCAGTTCCATCTAGTTGCTTGAGAAAATGCAAAACTCAACAGTGAGGAAAAACATCATTGATCAAGGACATAAACACAGCATACCTGACCAAATAAAGGCTAAAATACAGGGCTCAGTCTTAATTAAAGGGTGTAAGGATGCATTTCATGCTGATCACTTAATGCGGCAAAAATGTCTTTTCACATCCATATCAATAAGACTACACTGAATTTATAAGGAGAATGTGAATGAGAAAAGGCTACACTCATAAAATACATGCATTCCACTTGTTGAAATGATGTTGCATAATAAAGTATTGATTTATTGATTGATTGATCATTGGCTCATCTTTCATAGGATGCCTTGTATGCACCATTTCAGAAGTAATCATTGATTTTCCCTAATGATTGTGGGATGGTGAATACAGTTTAAAAGCATTAACCTTTTATTTCTTCAAATAGTTTTTTTTTTTTTTTTTTTTTTTTGCATCATGTATGTCTTATGGAAATCCAACCTCTTCTTCAATTCCTTCAATGGCTGTAGGATTTGTTGACATTTACTAGAATTACCTAAATAAAAAAAAAAATCCTTAATCTTAATAGATAGCAAGTTGTTTTATTTATTCATTTATTGATCGATTTTTTTTTCCAACAAATATAACTGACATTTATGAGAGCCGAAAACGTCTCTGCTTTATCATGGTGTTATACGGCTATGTAAGGCATGGAGCTGATGTTTATGCAAGGACAATCCCTGATCATGTGACTGTTTTGCAATGATGTAAAAGTTTTCATTCCTTAACTTCCTTTAAAATTATTTGATGTCATTTTTTTTAAAATAAATTATGCTTCCACATTGAGGTAATGCTTGGGTTAAAAAAAAAAACACATCAATACGTTTGAGTCACTGCCAAGTGTGCATGACATCAATCTCTATGAGAGCAAAAAGAAAAGAAAAGAAAAAAAAAAAAAAAAAACATGCTCTTCAGGTTGAAACACCAGCAGCACCATCTTGTGGGCAGGGAAATAAGGGGAATTATAGAACTCCTCTGACAACAAGTCTGATATTACAGAAAGTTTCACCAGGAGCATGAAAATGAAACTAAACTTAAGCTATTCAGACCTGAATCATAATCCGGTCTCTAAACACCACTCACAGAATACAAACAGCAAAAATGTAACTGCAAAAAGGTACAATATGGTCCATTTGGTCCAAATGTGTGCCTTAATGTGTTTATTCACTTTTCCAGGCTAAAATTGAATCTTTTCATGAAGTCATATTTTGAAACAGAAAAATTAAATAGTGACATTAAATAAAAATACACCCACATTCTCTTGTGGGTGTTACTCTGCTGCCAGAGACTAGCAAGGTTTAGATTTTTCTCGTATTAGATGGTACATGCCTACTCCACCACGGTTGAGTTAGAATTGAGTCAGGAGAGTAAAGGGCTGCAAGGTTTTTCAGTGGAATTATGTTGTATTTGCTAAGAACATCACACTTAAACAAGGATTCCTGGTTTTCACCCAGATGACCAGGGTTCAACTCCCAGTATGGGGATGGGTTTGAATACAAATTCAGTAGGTTGCCCCAACTTACCCTTGAAAATAGGGATTTTTCAAAGAACTGACAACCCAACATCTAGCTCATACACAAATATAAATCCAGCCTTTAGCCCAAAGGTAACTTCAGCAACAAGTGTCACCAGAACAGTAATGAGTCTTATATTATGTAAAGACCAAGGAAAGCCAGAACCACAGTCCAGATGAAGCAGCAGAAGACTAAAAGCCCATCATTGTTTAGAAAACTTGTCCCAGGATAGAAAGTCAAAGATGCCTGGCCATTTCAAAGGCAGGCCTGAGGTTCTACAAGCGGTACTGTAAAAGAAGATCCCTGAGAGAAAAGAAAATGGCAAAAAAAAAAAAAAGGATCATAAGGAGAGTGGGAGGGAGAAATAGAATCAGGAGAAGAAACAAAGCGAGAAGCTCCAGGCCTGATTTTCAGTAGTTTTGCTTCGGTCAACCCAGCCACTAGGGATGCACAAGCCAGTGTATGTCTTCGTGCCGGTCCCAGTACCGGGTAAATGGGGAGGGTTACGTCAGGAAGGGCATCCGGTGTAAAACTTTGCCAAGTCAATATGCGGACAACGATACAGAATTCCATACCGGATCGGTCGAGGCCCGGGTTAACAACGACCGCCATCAGTGCTGTTAGCCTACAGGGTGCTGGTGGACACTGAACTACTGTTGGCCAAAGAAGAAGAAGAAGAGGAGGAAGGCATGTCCAGAGGGAGAAGGAGAGAAAGAAGGAGAGGAGAGTGGAAGTGAGGGTTGGGACTTTGAATGTTGGCAGCATGACTGGTAAAGGTAGAGAATTAGCTGATATGATGGAGAGAAGAAAGGTTGATCTTCTGTGTGTGAGAGACTAGATGGAAGGGTAGTAAGGCCAGGTGTACTGGAGGGGGGTATAAACTGTTCTACCATGGTGTGGATAGAAGGAGGAATGGAGTAGGTGTTATCCTGAAGGAAGAGTATGTGGAGAGTGTTTTGTTGGTCACATAGGGTGATGAGTTTGAAGCTGGAAGTTGAAGGTGTGATAATGAATGTTAGTGCTTATGCTCCACAGGTTGATTTGTGAGATGGTGCAGACAGAAGAATTCTGGAGTGAGTTAGATGAAGTGATAGAGAGTGTACCCAGGGGAGAGAGTGGTGATTGGTGCAGATTTTAATGGACGGGGAAGACAACACTGCATGTCAGTCCCTCGTTAACATTGCTGTAGTGCTTGAAATAGTGATGGATTTATAACATGGAGCTGTGTTAATACTCCCCAGGAGAGATCACAAGAGTGTTGTACAACTTTAACTGCATCAATCGTGTTAGACATTTTCAGAGTAGGCATTCGTAAAAATCAGCCTAGTTACTCCTGATTTGACTGAGTGCAGTTAAGGTTATAAAAAAATACTATAGTTGTAATAAAAAATAATGTATTACATTTTTTTTTTTTTTTTTTTAACTCACTTACCAACTCATCTTACCTAAAAATGGTAAATATTCTGATGAATATCATGTATACTGATAAAGATTAAAATATTTCAGCTTCTTAAGTGTTTGTATGATCGTACAGGTTATTTACATTTACAGCATTTAGCAGACGCTCTTATCCAGAGCTACTTACATGTCCTGATTACAGGGACAGTCCCCCCTGGAGACACTCAGGGTTAAGGGTCTTGCTCAGGGACCCAGTGGTGGTAGTGCTGGAGGTGGGATTCGAACCGGGGACCTCTTGATCCAGAGGCCCATAGTCAAGTACCCACCACTGGACCACCACCACCCGCACAGGTTATAAGCTTTATATGGCAAGGTAAAGTAGGTAAGGCTACTGCTAGACAGCTGATTACCTTATCGCAGTAGTGTAACTGTGGTGTCATCGTTAAACTGCAGAGACTGAGATACTTGAATGGCTTGAGAACTTTGAAAGATTCTAGAGTCAGCACACACTGATGAACGTACAGAGCACTTAAGCATACAGTACATGAGATGAGTATATAATACATATACTCATATTGTAAATTGTAATATCTATGCTATATAGGATTGGAGACAGTGGCACAGATGAAAAGACAGAGCAAGTACACTTTGTTCAACTTAACAAATGGTTCCTACCAAACATTTTCTAACATAACTGCGATATTCTTAGGTTTCACATGACTATGTAAATACTATGGCTCTAAATCTGTCTTTAAAGTCCATGCAATTAATCTGCGTTGTAAAAGTTATGAATGCTGCTAATACTACAAACCTTATTAACGACACTCCCATGCGCACTCTCTCTTTTTCTTCATGCATGTCTCTCTCTTCCTGCTGATTTCCTGTACTTATGCAGTATAACTACAGTTGCCAGAATGTTTCACAGCCCTCCACATACAAATCATTCATTACATGCTCTCTTACATTTTCTTTGCACACATTCTATCTTTCATGGCTTTATTTATGCATGCTCACATTCCCTTACATTCTCCCCTTTTCTTCCCATTGCACACCAGAGGATCTTGTGGAAAAAGAAAAAAGGCAGAGAAGGAGGAATGGTAAAAGCAAGGAAGGAGGTGGGCAACTCTTTATACAGTGCTGAATGTATGACGGCGGTCATATGATCACACAGATTTAATGGAAACAGAAGTCAGTCCTGAGGGCAAAATCATTAGCAGGCATTGTAGAGAGAAACAGCTGCAAATAGTAAGAGAAGGGTGATTGGGGGGGGGGGGGGAGGGGGGTGGAGGACAGACGTAGGACACATAAACAATCCATAGAGGGTTTCCAATATTAGTCTCTTGGGTATTGATTACTCTTAACCAAATCAGTCAATGATACATCACTGCTAAAGCCAACACATCTGCCTTTAGACCTCAACTTGAACCCTGTGAGAGCAAGATTTCAGACAGCCAATGAGAATTCAGAGCTACAGTACTGTGCAAAGGTTTTAGGCAGGTGTGGAAAAAATGCTGTAAACAAAGAACGCTTTCAGAAACATAAATAATGATTGTTTATTTTGATCAATTTACAAAATGCAAAGTGAGCGAACAAAAGAAAAATCTAAATCAGATCAATATCTGGTGTTTCTACCTTTTACCTTCAGAGCAGCATCAGTTCTTCCGGCCCCACAGAGCCCTGATCTCCACATCATCCAGTGTGTCTGGATCACATGAAGAGACAGAAGGATGTGAGGAAGCTACATCCACAGAAGTTCTGTGGTTAGTTCTCCAAGATGTTTGGAACAACCTACCAGCCGAGTTCCTTCAAAAACTCTGTGCAGGTGTACCTAGAAGAATTGATGCTGTTTTGAAGGCAAAGGGTGGTCACACCAAATATTGATTTGATTTAGATTCTCTTTTGTTCATTCACTGCATTTTGTTGATTGATGAATATAAATGATGAACACTTCCATTTCGGAAAGCACTCTGTACTTTGTTTACAGCATTTTTTCACACCTGCCTAAAACTTTTGCACGGAACTGTAAATCCAATTGATCTTCCACTTCTCCACCCACAAACATGCACAGTTTGCACGGCCAATACACAGCACTCTCTGGGGCAGTGTTGGCCTAGTGGTTAGAGATGAGGCCCCAGGATTAGACGATCGTGGGTTTGAATCGCATGCCAGTAGGTTGCCCTGAGGTACCCTTGAGTAAGATACCGTCACTGCTCCCTGGGTGTTGTGCCGTGTACTCACAATGACAAGAATTGTCACTTTCACTTAACTGGAATACTCCATACTATTGGAATAGCATGGAATACTCCATATTCCAAGTAAGTTCAACAAAGTAGAATTGTACTATAGTTTTCGTTACTACTATGGTATCCAACCTGCCCAAGTTTGATTACGTAGTTAGATTACATAGATAGTTACAATAAGACAGTTCCATTTCAGTAGCGCAGCATTTGAAACAAGAAAGCTTAAAATTATACATTGACTCTAGACAAAGTTTGATACAATTTCTCTGTTGATAGAATATAGTCGATGTTTATAGAGATGTTGTTTACAAAGTTTATCTGCATGTGATAAAATTTAATACAACATTTCCTTTTTTTAGATGTATCTTACATACTTAGAAAGAGGAGAAGCAGCAGCTGTGGTGACCCCTAACAGGAGCAGCTGAAAGAAGTTGTTACATGCTTAGTCCATGCTGTACGAATGCTTTAAAATTTCACTTGATTAGGTTTGCCTTCTTTAGTCATTTTAAAATACCTCAAAGAGAAACTAAACTATATAGTAAATTGAGACAGAACCCTATTTCTAGAAATGAAATTCACTTTTTTATTGGATTTTATACATTTATTCAGAATATAATTTGTAGTTCATTTATGTATTTATTTTTTAGAAAAGTACACAGAACATTGAAACCAGTCCATTTAGAAACAGGAATAAATAATGAAGGAAATAATGCTAATTTTGAATGAATACCACAAAAAATATTTATATATATTATATATTTAAAAAAAATAAATATAAATATATAGTTTTTTTTTTGCAATACAACGTCAGGCCGCAATAGTTTGCAATAGTTTCCTGTTATCCCAACAACCCTCCTCACAAGTATTTTAAAAGGTCAATTCCACTTTCCTCACACTGAGGTCACTTCTTTGGCGTTCGTCACAACCACTTCACGCCTGAATGCCATTCAGACACACTGTCCCAAATGAGCAGGTGATCCACTGCCCCTCCTCCAAGAGCAAAGTGGGGATTTTACTAAGCAGCCCATGTGTTAAAAGTGACGGTTTCATCCACTGGCTTCAGTCCCGGACAAGTCAACATGAACAGCTGGGCTGCTTCATACAGAACTGAACCAGTGGATAGTGAGCCGTCAGAGCACAGGCCATTTCTTGCATTTTTTTAAACGAAAAAGGAGAACAGAGCAAAACTCTAATTGAAACTTTCCTTCATTTTTTTTTTTTAACTAATCAAATTTGCAAAGAGCAAAACATGAAAAGACTGAATTTTTAAAAGGTAGCTGAATAAATGGTTGCTTTTAAATTTCATCTGCAAGAACTGCAACATACTTCCTTTTCCAAACAGATGGTCCAGTTTGCAGTTGCATAGCCAGAGTGCCAGACTTCTAAGCATTGCAGCAAAATGGTCAAAAAGGAAATGAACACTGTTTGAAATCGCAAAAACACTCTTATTCACATGTGAATATGTAAAAAAAAATAATATTATAAATTAATTTTTATTATAAATATATATTTATAATATAATTATAAATTTAATATAAATTAAATTACACTGTCTCTTGTCTCCTGGCAAGGTGTGCTTTGAGTTAGAGAGCCTAGAGATTTTAGAAAGAAAGTCCTTGTTTTCTCAGCGAAAACCACTGCTGTATGCTCTGCAGGATGACGATACCAAAAAAAAAAGAATGCATATCCTTTGGCAGTAGCTGATCAAATCTAATTTAGCTATAATTCTGACTAAAGTGCAGACATAGTCCACATTTTTTTATTTTATTTTCTTTTATATCAGGAGCCATTTTGGAAGACCCCTTCCTGTTTGTGCAATCATCTAAAGCCTGGCTACCTCCAAAGTCTGGCCCAAAATGATTATTCCAGCATTTGAATGCTTTCATAACCAATACCACCATACTGTAAAAACCAGCTCTGTTAGATTTCCTTTTACACAGTTTTAGTTATATTATTTTAGTCATTTTAAATCAATATTATTCATTTCTGACAGTTTAATGCATTCAGACATCCATTTTAGCAGAGATGATTAAAAGAAAGCTTTTACACTGTAGGTACAGAAGTTAATGTTCAGACTTGTAAGAAGACAGTTAAGATAGTAGCAAAGATAAAGAAGTAAAGTTCAAGTGGCATAAATCTCTGAAAATCTATTCAACAAGACTTGCTGTCAGTTTTAGTTTGTTTTTTACAGAAGGAAGAGACAAGTTTCTGTTGATAACCTGGTGCCATTGCCCTGTTCCACCTTTACAGTAAATTGATTCTGCGATAATAGACGTAACAGTGCAGAATTAAGGCCAAAAAAAAAAAACTAAAAATAACCAAGGAATAAAAATAACAGGTCTTGATGATAACTGGACCTGACTTTGACCTTGACACAGCAGGTCATGTTTTAGACATTTTCTTAGTGTGCTGTTGTTGAGCGTTTCAGAAGTGAACTCCCTCTGCTGTTTTCTTTCCCAAAAAGCTTTCAGGAAGCGGAGTCCCAGTCCTGCAGGTTGAAGGCACAGGTTGTTCTGATATTCAGTGAATCAGAAGAACTGGACAACAATTTCTCATTTAAAAGAGAACTCCCCAGACTTCCGAGTCAAACATTAAAATGCATGAAATTAAAAAGTTAAAATAAGTATTTTTCCCAAAGGATAATGATTACTACAGTGTGGATAATATACGGAATAGTGTATCATCTGAGCAAGCTTTGCAGTGAAGGGTTACAAGCGTAAAATCTGTTTCTAATGAACTGGCCAGATGGATGTATATCATAGAAGACGACTCCTCTGAGCTCTCTTATAGGGTTTGGCTGAGACATGTGCTCAGGGAGATACTCCCAAATCCTTTTCCACATTCCACACAGCCTTCCTAGCATGCACTGGGATGGCACTGTATTTATGGTGATAGCAAAGCCCCTTAATACCACCCAATAGCACATCCAAACAGATGCTAAAGTTAAAAGGCACACATATAAACGCACACGTACAAGGTCATGTCGCTGCTGAATCAATCATTTTAGATTAGCCAACAGTTTAGTGTAATTAAATAAAAACATCGAGCAGAGAAACATTCTGGAAGGCAAACATGCTGGCACCGATGAAATTCATCACAGCATGATCTCTTGAGATACGTAAGAACAGCACTGCTGAAGGAAGGAGAAGATGGATGATGAATAGAAAGCTCCTGCTGTCTTACTCTGATCCCATGAGCTTTAGGTAGCCTTCTATGTGAAACCTCATTTCCAGAAACCAGATATTTTAACACAAGATATTTACTGCATGCAGTTGAGAAGGAAAATATCTACAAATGCCCTTTTTGGTATTCTGAACTAATTCATGATTATACCATATCAGATTCACACTTTCATGCACTACATCCATCAATCAAGCGTAATCAAGTTCCAGTTCTAAACCCCTAAAACCGATGCCACTTTTAGTACTTTTAATAATTTTAATCTGTTTTTCTCTCATCACAAATCAGCGCTACAATCATTTTAGGAAACAAAATGTTTTGTAAGACAAGTACTTCGTTGGCAGCATGTCTCAATGGATAGTCATTAGCTGATTCTGTCGAAACATCAAGACATCCATCGCTCTGATTCCTCAGGCGTAGCTTTAGGCAGTCTGATTCTGGGCATTTTCCAAAGTCAAGATGTTTGGTGAAGTTTTAAACAAGCCTGTTCTTCGTTTTATTCTTTGCTAATGCATATATAAAATCTATGCATTATAAGTTTAGAAAGAGCTTTCAGATTTCTGCAAATATTCTCACATTTTAAAGGTCAAATCAAAGTGGGTATGTTTAATAATGGTATAAATATGCTCACACATTTTCATTTGTAGTTGTGTTTGACAGCCTTCTAGCAATGAAACAAGTATTTATGCACACTGCCAAGCCAGTACAAAAGTCCACACCTACTGTACTAGAAAAATATACTGTTTTTTAAATGATTCACAGGTATACAGCAATATGAAGCGGCTTCACCACCACATAAAGAGTTGAATCGCCAATCGACAATTGCACAAAATATCAAAGTAATCAAGACCAATCTAACCACTTGTTTCCAACCTACAACATCTTAAAAGAACAAGTGAAGGCCCAAGTAGAAGAATTACTTTCAGAATAGTACTGCAATGCCTTAAATATAAAGATAAACAGAGAAGGGAAATCTTGTGACAGCTGGACAGGTAGGTAAGTGGAGGTAAGTGAAAGTGAATATTTGTCTTTGTGAATATATAGCAAAGGACACAGTGAGCCACAACGTCTGATTTTTATCCAAACACACATGGGCAGCAGGGGGCAGCTATTTAAAGCTGCCCAGGGAGCAGTGATGGGGACGGTACCTCGCTCAAAGGGGTACCTCAGAAACCCTACTTGTCTGATGGGACATGTCTTTGCCAGTTGGAATAAAAGTTAAGTCATTTTAGAACTTATTATAAAAAATGTTATGCAATTCAGTGTCGGTGTAGAAGGATGAAGGAAAAACAATAAAGAAATTGGAAAAAAGGAGGAGAAAGAGATGATGCTGAACACAGCAGGGTGCTCTATATTTAGGTTGACTGGGCCACGGGGGCCATGGTGCTCCTTTCTGTCACTTTGCTCCTTACTAGCTGCTGGAAGAGTTCCAGCACTAGGTCCTTCTCCTCCCCTCCACTGCTCTTTGCTTGGATTCGAATCTACTTACCATTCCCTGGACACAAAGATTTCTCTGGCGCAAACTACTCCCTTTCTCGTTCCCTTAAGATCAATCAATGAAATTTCTTTTAGTACTTTATTTTCACATTAGTTCTGAAAGTAAAATAAATAAAAAAGAACCTAGGGCAATGATCATTGTTGTTTCATTCAGGCCCAATTGAGATATTCATGTCACAATTTTCCCAGTGAAATTATTCCATTAAGGGACACCTTTGCGATCACTCCGTGCAGTAAGTGCATCCTCTATATTTAACCAATACACACAGTAAAGCAGGGACAGTTATATCAGCACCCGGATGAGTACGTTGCTCAAGGTACCTTGGGCAGCCTGCCATCTGCGATTCAAGACCCACAACCTTCAATCCTTGGGCCTAGTCCTAGTCCCTAACCGCTCGCCATACTTTTAAGCAGAACTGGACAGCACAATCTAGAACCAGGTCATATAGAAATTATTTATCATATCAAAGTTCACAGGAAGGCTGCCAGGACATCAAACTTCTTTTCTGTCATCACTGAAGAGAAAGCCACGCAGAGAGTCAACGCAACATCGTCAGTCCTCCCAGTGAGCATCTGAGCGCTGCATGAAGCATAAGCGTGATGGTAGCTTATAGTGCCAATATTTTGCCCAGGACTCTCTGGTATTTAGTAAGGCAGTATTGCTGCCAGAGAATTATTACTTCAGGTGACTTGCACTAGTGATCAAGTGTTCCACTTTCAAAGCTGGCACAGAGTATAACTAGAGTCTCCGTTCTGTTTCAGGTTCTTGGTAACTAGTCAGAAGAATATTCATGGAATCACTAAGAGACTAGCAACCAGGTATGGGTATTATTCTAATGATGATATTCTTATTCTCATATTCATGGAAATGTCTATACCTCTGTCCCAAAACTGTCCTTATATCTTTCTTTTACACTTGCCATTGCAGATGCTCTTATCAGAGCAACTTACGTATCCTGAATTTTGAGGACAGTCCCCAAAACAGTCAGAGGTGGGGATTAGGCTTCTACTAGTCTTTGTCCATAGGCAAGTAACCTACCACTAGACCACCAGCAGTCGTTCTTCATGATTAAAGTATTCCTCAGTTAATACTGTGGTCGATGGTCGGTTTTGCTTTTGCTAGGCTCACCGGTGTGATCTTGTTTCTTAGCAATGTATAAATTACCTTTGGCAAAACCATTGTTTTGGCCATATCTCTGAATAGTTTATTCAATTATAAGCACTATTAAAGCACTTTCTGTTCTGATACGTTCTTTAAATAGTTTGGGTGGCTTGGAAGTGCATTCACAGTTCTTGCATATGAAATGAATAAAGAATAAAAAAGCATTTTCTGGCAAGCAACCATCTACATCCAGCTACATCCAGATCTAATCATTTGTTATCAACTTTTAAAGGGACGTGAAGCTTACAAAAATTGGATTCTCATTTCCTCAGCAGGAGGTATACAAGGATAGATTTGTTTTCAGATTTTATTTAATGGTTATCCATGAACTATTCCATGGTGAAAGTGTACTTTCAGGTAAATCCTTCAGCGGGTCATGCTGTAATTATTAAGCTCAAACTTAAAAGACCAAAGTAGATGTTGGACAATGACAGCCGAGGTCAATACTTCTCTTTCCAACCCAATGAAAAGTTAAAGGGCATTTGGTCAAAAACTAAAGCCATGCTGCCTTTTCACTTTCATCGAAAGGCTGGGCTTAATGGGCACTGTGATTCTGATTTCTTCCATGGTGACTGTGCTAAATAGCCATCATCTGTCCCTCTTAAATGCGGAATGAGTTTTTGTCTTGGACGAGTGGCTATCTCAGTCTGCAAAGAAACAAAAAGAGCTCTGTCTCTACTGAACCGTAGCCTTCAAGGATGCCTTCAAGATGAAATAATTGTGCTAAGTGATGTGATGACATGAGAGTCAGGCCTGAAGAATGACAAAGACCTCTAATGGGAAGTGGGCGCTGCCAAAGTACTA